>LPNX011092331.1:518351-674941 GCA_001517045.1 Pseudotsuga menziesii | reverse complement strand
TCTGTAGACCCATTTACATCTGACAAGTTTTCTTCCTTTTAGAAGAGGAACAAGATCCCAAGTATCGTTCGCCATTAAGGAATGATATTCTTCATCCATAGCTACATCCGAATCTAGATTTCCTGAAGCTTCTGCAAAAGTTTCTAGATCATGATTCTCAGAAACTTGAGACAAAAGAGAAGAGCCTCATTGAAACTAAGAACATGTTCGATGTTGATCTCTAGGATCACCGGCAAGACCACCAGCTGCTTCACATGTTGAACGGACCCATAGAGGAAGTATTGGTGCTGGTGCAATTGGAGGAACATGAGCAGGCGGAGGTGGATTTTCATCCTCACTGTCATCATAAAAAACTGGAGTTGGAAACCTGCCAAGGAAGCTGGAAGAAGAGGAAGAAGAAGGCATAATCGCCGAATCAGGCTCGCAGGCCAAAGATGGCACACCCGTCAAGTTAGGCTCGTAGGCCAAGAGATTTTCATCAAATTCAACATCTCTTCTAATGATTATATCATGTGAATGGGGCTGAGGAAGTATATAACCTTTTACATCTTTAGAATATCCAACAAATATGCACTTTTCACTTTTAGGTTGCAATGCTTTCTGTTTTTCATCTGGAATGTGAGCCCATGCTTCACAACCAAACACATGAAAGTGACTTACATCTGGTTTAATTTTTACTCCATGCTTCTTCCGATGTTATACCTTGTAAAACTTTAGTGGGTGTGCTATTAACTATGTAATTTACACAATTTATGGCCTTAGCCCAATATTGAAGACTTAGTCCCTTAGATTAGATCATACAATTAGCCATTTCTTTTAAAGTGCGGTTCTTCTGTTCAGCTACACCATTTTGTTGAGGTGTATATGGAATAATGTGTTGTTGTTGGATTCCTTGTTTAGTGCAGAAAGTAGTGAACTTGTTGTTAACATATTCTCCTCCATTGTCAGATCTTAACTTAATAATTTGATGACCATATTGTTTTTCAACAAGGGCCTTGTAGGCCAAGAACATGTTAAATACTTCGCTCTTAAGTTCTAGGAAGTAAACCCAAGTGCGTCTGGAGTAGTCAACAATGAAAGTTAAGAAATATTTGAAACCAGAAAAGGAAACAGATGGAAGAGGACCACACAAGTCACTATGCATAAGCTCCAAAGGAACTGAGGCATGCCAAGAGGCACGTTTGTCAAAACTATCCTAATGATGTTTTTCGAGTACACAACCGGAACAAACACCATCCTTGCAAGATACCATTGGAATACCATTCATCATATTGTCTTTACATAGTTGTTGCAATGAGCGATAATTTAAGTGACCAAATCACTCATGCTAAAGTTTGCTCAAGTTATCACTATGAGCAACAAAAACTGAAGGAAAAGGTGATGACCCAAAGTTGTTAAATTTGTACAGCCTGGTAATATCATCTATAGTTTCAGTAGCAACGAAATTTTGAGGATTTTTAAAATCCTTGATTACAACTTGGTGAAATGTAAAAGTCACAGTTTTACCTTCACTTGAATGAGTGATTTGATAGACTGATAACAAATTGCAGGAAATTTTTGGAACAAATATTATATCACTGAAATGACCATTTTCTACTGGAATTGTTCTAGATCCTACAACACTTAGAGATCTATCATCACCAACAAATATTTGTTTGGTGTTACATTCATGCATAGTAGAAAAGATGGCTTGATCCTTAGCCATATGATAAGATGCTCCAGAATCAATGAGCCATTCATTTGAAGTAGAAGAAGAAGGTGCAGTATAAGAGTAACCAGAAACACAAAGTGCATGTCCATGAGAGTTAGATTCTGAAGAAAAATCTAGGATGATGTGGTGCTTCTTCATTGCTGCTTCCAAGACTGCCATCTTCTTAAAACACTTAGATTCATCATGATTGTCTTTCCCACAAAAATGGCAATGACGCTCAGTCTTCTTTCCTTTTTGCTTGGATCCTTTGTCATTTTTTAAAGAAGGAGTTGACTGAGAGGGTTTGGGACCCTTTTTGTTTGGCTTATTATTGCAAAAAATTTGTTTCTTGGGAGGCTTAGACTTTTCTTTCTGTTGGGACAATAAGGCTTTCCCAAATGTATCTGCATTGTTAATTATTCCAAGATGAATGAGCTTATCTTGCTCTCTAATTAAGGAATCACAAAAGGATTCAAGGCTAGGCTCTTGATAGCTAGCTGCAGTCAAGGATTCTTTCATGGAGTATAATGTAGATACAAAAATAGAATATGTAGGTCCAAGTTTGGAAAGAATATGATAAATACATTATTTGTCTTCTTTCTTAATCTTGCATTCTGCACATAATAGTCTAAGAGTTTTATACTTAGATAAATAGTCTTGAATGCATGAAAAATCAATTGGATTCAAGGAAATCAACTCATTCTCAAGTTGATGACCTCGAATTTCATTGTGTTTACCAAAGACAGATTCCAACTTTTCCCAAGCTTTATCAGGTTCATCAATTTTAGATATGTGGAAACGCAAATCAATAGAGATTGAAATACCAATTAATCCACGAGCTTCATCACACCTATTTTCCCATTTAATTTTCTTATCATCATCAGTGGGTTCTGTTTCTTTCCCTAAGGTTATCCTGAAAAGTCCCCTACTTCGTAAAACATCCTCCATACGAGATTTCCATGAGAAATAGTTAGAACTTGTAAGTATAATATCACAAGGGGAAACCATACTATAAATAATGGATAAAAGAACAGAAACTAACTGTCTGGATGCAAAGAGCTTGAAAAAATATGCGGTTTAAAAAAAAACGGTACTTAAAACTGATTCCGGATGATGAAGTTATGCTTGATCAAAGAAAATGTTGAAGATGTCCTCAATAATGACGTGGCAGATATTAACTTGACCAACTAAAAAAAAGAAGCCCCCTCTTCCCAAGATCAACCTTTGACAATCAGTTTTACAATAAAGTTGCTTTGAAGTGAATCACTTTTGTAGAATAAGTGATGTTCACTTTTACAATAATGTGATTTTTTAAATAGTGAGGCAATAAAATAACTTGAAAATAGAAATTGCATGCACTAAAAAGTAGCTTGATAAGACTTGAACTCAAGACTTATCAAGGTGTAAAGCAACTTTGGACCAAGTGAGCTAAGTTTAAAAGGTACGTAAAAGTATGGAAAGAGGAAGGGTTTTTTTTTTTCTCTCTCGTTTTCCGTGCTTGCTTTCTTTTCCTGCAAATCACAAAAAAAACCGAAAAACAATAACAAAAAAAAACTTTTTCCACACAATGGGGTTAGATCTAGGTTAGCTTACCCAGAAATTATACGTTTTCAAGCTTTCTTGTTGTTTATGATTTGCCATGATCGCACAAGGTGCACGACAAAGAGCATGCGTAGCCGAGAAGACAAGAAAAAAAACTTTCCCTTACTGTTTCTGATTCGTCGCGATCGCACAAGGTGCACGACAAAGAGCATACGCAGTAAGGGAAAACAACAGTCTGAGACTAAAACCTAAAAGATCTAATAATAAACTGATAAAATATGAAAGATTTAAAAAAAAAAAACAAATCCGTCACTGTAACATTATACCTTCAGATTTGCCGAAATGGGTGTTTCTAGAGCAAACAAAAACGGTTTTCGATGAAATGAAAACTGTTTCCCAATGGAAACGGTGCTCTAGATGTAATGGAACAATTTCCATAGGCCAAAAATGCACAGAAAATCCAGAACCAGAAACCCTTTCAAAGTTTCGGCAACACCGGTTCTAGATCTTGATCAAAACCGAAAGTGACTCTTCATAAAAGCTCTGATACCATGTTTGGGTACACAAGGTACTCCCAAAAGACCAAACACCTTGAGCAACCGCTTCACACAAAAAGATCACAGATCAACACACTGATGTTTGTCACGTGGTTAAAACCCTCGAGAGAGAAACAGTCCATGGCCCCAGCCAAATAGTTACTTGGAGCAATTTATTATGCAAAAGAAAGAAAGTTACATGAGCTTCTCATAATCGATCAACTAGCCAAGGACCCTCTATGCTCTTTAAATAGAGATCATAGACCAATCGGGTGTTAAGACACGGATCAATGGTAGGTATGATCTAAGAGAATTTGAACCATCAGATCACTCTATGTCTAGAACATATCATGACCGTCGGATTAGAATATTTACAAATGCATATTAATGCATACTAAAGAAACAGACTTTTACCTAACGGATATATTACACAAGTTGATCTTAACTAACTCCTAAGTGTCTAAATATCATAACAATTATTATACTGCATCTTCTTCTTCTGCTTCAAATGAATGACTCATTGATTACGGAGCATCTTATCATATGGATAAGGATCAAGCCATATTTTATACTATGCATGAATGTAACACCATACAAATATTTATTAGTGATGATAGATCTCTAAGTGTTGTAGGATTTGGAACAGTTCCAATAGATAATGGTCATTTTAGTGATGTATTATGTGTTCCAAGAATTTCCTGCAATTTGTTGCCAATCTATCAAATCACTCATTCTGGTGAAGGTAAAACTGCAATGTTTACACCTAACCAAGTTGTAATCAAGGATTTTAAAGATCCTCAACATGTCCTAGCTACCAGAATTGTTGATGATATTATCAGGTTGTACACATTTAACAAATTTGGGTCATCACCTTTTCCTTCAGCTTTTGCTGCTCATAGTGATAACTTGAGCAAAATTTGGCATGAGCGATTTGGTCACTTAAATTATCCATCATTGCAACAACTATGTAAAGACAATATGGTGACAGGTCTTCCAATGGTATCTTGCAGGGATGGTGTTTGTTTCGGTTGTGTACTCAAAAAATATCATCAGGACAGTTTTGACAAACGTGCCTCTTGTCATGCATCGGTTTCGTTGGAGCTTGCGCATAGTGACTTATGTGGTCCTCTTCCATCTTCTTCATTTTTTTGTTTCAAATATTTCTTAAGTTTCATTGATGATTACTCGATACGCACTTGGGTTTATTACCTAAAACTTAAGAGCGAAGTATTTAACATGTTCTTGGCCTACAAGACCCTTGTTGACAAATAATCTGGTCATCAAATTCTTAAGTTAAGATCTGATAATGGAGGAGAATATGTTAACAACAAGTTCACTACTTTCTGCATCGAACAAGGAATCCAACAACAACACATTGTTACATATACACCACAACAAAATGGTGTAGCTAAATGGAATAACCACACTTTAAAAGAAATGGCTTATTGTATGATCCAATCTAAGGGACTAATTCTACAAATTTGGGTTGAAGCCATAAATTGTGCAAATTACATATTTAATTGCACCCCACTAAAGCTTTACAAGGTATCACATCGGAAGAAGCATGGAGTAAAATTAAACCAGGTGTAAGTCACCACCGTGTGTTTGGTAGTGAAGCATCGGCTCACATTCCAGATGAAAAATGGAAAGCATTGCAACCTAAAAATGAAAAGTGCATATTTGTTGGATATTTTGAAGTGTAAAATGTTATATAATTCTTCAACCACATTCTCATGATATAATCATTAGAAGAGATGTTAAATTTGATGAAAATATTTTGGCATGCGAGCCTAACTCGACGTTTGTGCCATCTTTGTCCTGCGAGCCTGATTCGACGATTGTTCCTTCTTCTAATTCCAAATTCCTTGACAGATTTCCAACTCCAATATTTTATGATGATAGTGAGGATGAAAATCCACCTCTTCCTACTCATTTTCCTCCAGCTGTACCAGCTTAATTACTTCCTCGATGGGTCCATTCAACATGTGGATCAACTGGTGATCTTGCCGGTGATCCTAGAGATCAATGTCAAACACGTCCTCAATTCCAGTGAGCCTCTTCTCTTTTGGCTCAAGTTTCAGAAAATCATGATCTAGAGACTTTTGTAGAAGCTTCAGGAAATCCAGATTGGAATGCAGCTATGGATGAAGAATATCATTCTTTAATGGAAAACAATACTTGGGATCTTGTACCTCTTCCAAAAGGAAGAAAAATTGTCATATATAAATGGGTCTATAGAACTAAGTATGCATCAAATAGAAGTGTTGAAAGACTTAAGGCAAGGTTAGTTGCGAAAGGTTTTTCACAAGTTAAAGGGATTGACTATAATGAAACCTTTGCTCCTGTCACAAAAGAGAACTCCATAGGCCTTGTTCTTTCCCTTACAACCTTACATAAATGGAAATTCCATCAAATGGATGCCAATTCTTCTTTCTTACATGGTGATTTACAGGAGGACATTTACATGGAACAACCTCTTGGATATGTTCAGAATAACTCTTGCCTTATTCGTCGCCTTAAGAAATCCTTATATGGCCTTAAGCAAGCTCCTAGAGATTGGTATGCCAAAATGTATAACTTTATACTTGACACAAGTTTTTCTAGATTCCATTTTGACCCCAATGTCTATACCAAGAAAGTAGGAAACCATCTCATTATACTTGTTCTATATGTTGATGATATTATTCTTACTGGTAGTGACCCTAAGCTTTTAACCCATGTGAAATCCAGTCTTAATTGTTTTTTTGAAATGTCAGACTTAGGATATTTGCATTATTTGTTTGGTCTCCAAGTCTTGCAAACCAAATAATGAATCTTTCTTTCTCAGTATAAGTATGCTTGTGACCTTCTTCATTGCTTTCACATGGAAGATTGTAAACCAACCCCTTCTCCCTTCCATCCTGGAGTCAAAATTTCTGCCACTTGTATGTCACCTGAAGTATATGCCACCTTGTATCGTCTGCTTGTTAGTAGTCTCTTATACTTGACTCATTCCCGTCCTGACCTTTCTTTTTTCCATTGGTTATGTTTCCCGCTATATGAAAATAACTCATGAAAGTCACTAGAAAGCAAAGAAATAATACTTTGATATATTTGGGGTACAATTTAGTTTGGGATTCATTGTAGTACATGGGGGAATCCTTTGCTGGTTGGTTCCAATGATTTAGATTAGACCGACAATGCTGATGCTAGAAATTCTACTGCAGGTTATTTTTTTCAGTCTGGGATCTAGACCTGTCACTTGGGCTTGTAAGAAACAACAATCTCTTGCTCTTTCTCCAACAGAATAAAAATACTGAGTCGTAGTTAATTCCAGTTAGGAATCTTTATGGCTTCGATAGATCCTTTCAAAGTTTGGATTCGAGCAACAAAAACCTACTCCACTTTGGTGCACAATCAAAGTTCCATCAAGCTTTCCAAAGATCCAGTTCAACATCAATGCAACAAACACATTGATCTACTGTTGATGTATTTGTAACTTTGGAATGTATTCACTTGTATTTCTTATGTATTGTACCCCGATGTTTATTCTGGGAAGTATCTATAATGTAATTGAGTCATGCCATGCCCTAATGTTTCGACCGGGAGATTCAATAATGTAAACAAGTCATGTAAAGTCATTGAGGTTAACCCTCCATTGTAATTCAGGGAAATATTCCCCACAATTGTGTCAAGATTAACCCTCCTTGTTGATCAGAGGGAAAAGTCCCCACAGTTGTGGGGCACTAGGGTTATTAGACTCTCCTAGAGATGTCGGCTTTAGTAAGTAATTGTTAAGTGGGGCCGACATGTTAAAGTGTACATTAAGTGAACAAAAGAATATAAATAGAGAGTGAGCCTCTCTATTTATCACACATAGAATCACTCATTGGGGTGCATGAGTGAGAGAGGAGAAGCTCTCTCAAGTGTGAGAGAGAGAACAAGATGTGGAGATCATCTTTTTCGGGTTCTACTGCTGCCATTGGTGCTCATTCTATCTTTGAGGAAGTTGCTGGGTTTTCTCCTTTATGGTTTCCCCGAGAAAAATTCTTTGTGTCTCTTGTCTCTTGTGTTTATTGCTGTGCATGTTATTCTCTCATATAAGATCCTAAGATAATGCTAGCTTGAATGATAAAATTCTAACATGGTATCAGAGCTAACCTGAGAAGAAGACATTGTGCAGCTACAGGAGCTAAGACTTCTTACTTTTTGAGTCTCTCTCCACAATCCATCATCAAAAGTATGCTAGGATGACTCTCCATTGAAGGGCGCATCTTTCTGTCGAAGCAGAATTCGATTCCGATCATTTTTAGTTTTTGGTGCGGGAAATTAGGGCTTCTTACAGAAGAGGATTTTTTGGGTGAGACTGGCATAGGATTTCTCTCCTCATCAAAATCAAAGTTTGGAGGCTTGGGTCAATATTTTTGGTTGGGTGAAACTTTGGGAAAGTCAAACCCTAGTTTGACCCCGAGCTGGAAAAACCCTAAAATACTAAAACTGATAAGTTTTGGTACATTTGTTATATCTCGGGATCGAAGAAGGATTAGGAGATGAAACTTTCATAGGCCAAAAATAAAATCCTGTTTTACATTGTATCCAACGTTCTACCTCAGATTTTCTATATTCTAGGAGATATGATCCCTCCAATTTAGGGTTCCAGCCTCTTCCAGGATTCATCCCTAAACAAGACACCTGGGGATAATTGCTATATCTCAGGTTACAAATGTCCAAATGCAATTTCTGAAGATTTTACAGAAAGGGAACGGACTTTTCTTTCTATGGTCTGAGTTTCAGACCCAGAAGATCAAACAGTGACACGTGGCAGTCTGTACAACTTCTCTATGCTGAACAGTCCTGAAACAGGTCACCTTGGGGAAACCATCATAAGTCCCAATTGGTGAAACCAATTCTAATGAAACCTATGGTGTTGGAACAAGGATAGGTGTGGATACCTCATTCCAAAGTTTTAGACACAGAGGAGTAGGAATTTTGGAGATACCATAAAAATAGTATCAGGAATTTCTGCAGAAGAACTTGGTAAACTAGGACTTCCTATTCTGGGAGCTTCCCTCCACTATTTTCAGAAAAGGAGTACATTGGATAGCTCACCTTGAAGAGGTATTTCTTTCTATCCAATTAGATCTAAAATATTCCAAGTTTTGAAAATTAGGGTTTCTCTAACAAACCCTAGATCAACTAGCTCCAAAACTAGGCTAGACACCTCAAATCAGTAAGATCTAATCTTTTGCTATTTTCATTTGAGGTTCTCATTTCAAAGTGATCTATCACATCAGCTTGATGATAAGCTTGGCGAAGTTGAAAAATTCCAATCATCGAAGTATATGATCTCTCTGAAGAAAATGAATTGGACACCTACATAAGTAGAGAGGTTCCAGTTCCAGAGGGAGATGAGGCTAAAAGCCTTACACAAGAAGAAATTGGTTAATGCCAAGAAGATCATTGTTGATTCAATCACAGATCACCTTATACCACAAGTTTCTTCCCTAAAGACACCAAAAGAGATGTTTGATTCCTTGACCAAGATCGAAAGATGACTTTGAGAAAACAGTTGAAGAATGTGAAGATCTAGAATGCAGAGACCATGCAATCATACTTTACAAGGGTCTCTCAAATCAAATAACAACTTGAAGTGGTAGAAGAAAAAGTGGAGAATGAAGAAGTGGTGATAACCACCTTGAATGGCCTCCCAGGATCATGGGATTCATTCATGCAATGAATTTGTGCTAGAAGGAAGTGATTACTTTCAACAGACTTTGGGAAGAAGAAGAATCTCGACTCATAATAAGAAAAGAGAAGATGGGAGCAACTGAAGATCAAGCTCTCACCATCCAAAGAATATCCCTCAAGCGATGGGGAAATATGAAGGACTCAAATCTTGAAGAACCTCTTATCCATCTTAGCATTTGGATAAGAAATGATGATGTCATGAATGAAGAAGATGATGAAGCAGAAGGCTCAAGAAGGAGTCTACCGATGAAAAAAATAAAGATAAGTATTTCATTGTCATTTCATGATATTGTTTTGTTATGCATTTGTCTATATTCGGTTGATGTATTATGCATGATAGAATGTTTGCATTAATGACAATATACTGCTAATATGTATGTGATGGGTAAGTAGCTCATGGTGCTATACAACTCTCCATTGCTACTTATCTAGAATGAAACCTCTTTGCTGACATATTGGATTAGTGCACAATCTCAATGTTGTCCTGGTAGAGATGGAAGGCATCTAGAAAGTTTCTATGAGATATGGATGAATGTTGTGTTGGCTAAAATAGTTGCATGATCATATATTTATGCATAAGAATTTGCCATTATGAATATGCCTTATGAAATCTTTCTAACCATACAAATGCGTTTGACTTGTAGGAAAGATCGCGTACAATCACCTACAAGCAAAGAAGGATGAGACTTGTTCCGAAGAACAAGTGACGACAGTTCAATAAAGAATCCAAGATGAAGAATAATATGATGATAAAGAAGAGATATCATGCACAGTGCAGTTATGTAACACTATTGAGCGACATCATTGATGAAGAACCTTCCAAGAAGTAGCTAAGAAGAAAGGGAAGGAGTGTACCCATTCAAGAAGAATGATGTCTAGGGTGCAGTATAGAGAACTGAAGAGAAGTTTGTAGTTCCATCATGCAGTAGATGGAAACATCATGGGATACAAGGAAATATTCATAGCACGAGGCTTCTCATGAAAAGAAGGCATAGACTACGAAGAGACATTTGCATCCAGTGGGAGTTGAGACACATGATAGGAAGAATCATGTGTGCAATAGAAAGAAGGCCTTGTACGAGCTGAGAAGACACCCATGAGATAACAACTATGTACATCAACACACTCTTCATAGGTACTTGAGTCAAATTCACCACAATATCTTTAATAACCCCAATACACTTCATTTCCCTAGAGTCAAACGCATACAAATCATGATATGGTTTAGTAACAGTCATCCCTAAAGCTTCCATGACTGATTTTGGCATGAGGTTATGTGAAGCTCCTGAATCAAGAAGACAATCGTGTACTAATTGCTCATGCACTGAAAGAGTCACATAAAAAGGAGGAGGATATTCTAAATTATCATCAGGCTCATCAAACATTTTAGAACCGACAGTGATGGTAAGCTTTTCATCCTGCAAATTGATTTCATCAGATGGGATAGAATTCACTACATTTTTAAAAGTTTTAAAAGCTGCTTCCCTGTAAGCTTTGTTTTTATCAACTCTGTTAAAGGAACAAGGATCTTAACCTTATTAAGTTCATGCTCCAAATTAAAACCACCTACAACTTTATTAACTTCTTCCAGACTTACCACTTCATCTCTTTTCTCTTTTACAATTTGTTTCTGATTTAAAGGCATATTTTATTTAGGAGGAACAGTTTTCACAATCTTCTTAGCCTGTGTTGCATGTTTTACCCCTGATCTGTGGATTCTCTTGACAAATCTCAGGCATAGACATTTGATAATCATTTTCTTCATAATGATCCAAAACTATAGCATGATGATAATCAGCTTTAGTCAAAAAATGAGAAGAAGACTCATCAAATTGACTAATACTATGTTCTTGTTCTTCCAAATCATCTAACTCCCCTTCATCTATCTCATATGATTCACATCTCTCATATGGTTATTTTGAAATGAAGGTTGAATTCTTTGCTCATCATTTTCTCTCCTCTCCCTCTGAATGTCATTATTTCTTCTTTCTCTTGGCAAAAACCTAGGGACAAAAGGTCTTCTGAAATGGTTTTGATTTCTTTCTCCTTCAGGTGTAGGATTGTTCTGATTTTTATTTCCCAACTCCAACCTATCAATCTTAACAGATAATTTTTTAATGATTTTATTCATTTCATCCATTTTACTGTCTGAAGCTCTTCCTATAGAATTGGATGGAATAATTTCTTTTTTACCTTTTTTTATCTACAATTTGATACTCTGTTTCCTCTTTGAGTTTGTTTGAAGCCAAGATATTAGACTCCACTTCCAATGCTGCATCTTGCATATTTAGAAGTGATACATACTTTCTTTCTCTCAACAATAAAGAAAACCCATGTTCAAAAGAGTTTGCATAAGTTAACTTCGCTGATGTCTTAGAAGGTTTTATTTCAGCTGGTATTCTACTGTACATTTTATTCAACCTTTTAGAAAAATATCCCACAGATTCATCCTTCTTTCTTTTTAATGATCTAAACTCTGTAATGTAGTATAGATAATATTTAGTATCTCCCCATTGTCGCATGAACACTTCTTCTAAAGCATCTATACCATCTATAGAGTTTGGTGGTAATTCTATGAACCGTTTTCTCACTTCACCATCTAAACTTTGAAAAAAAACTCTCATCCAAACATCTTCATTCTCAAAATTCTGATGATCTACATAACTCAAATATGTATTCCAGTGCTCTTCTGCTGTAACATCTCCTTGACCATTAAATCTCAGAAGATGTTTTTGGTAATCTCCACCTGGGAGAACATTTAGAGGCTGAGGAAAAACTAGCAAGGCATATCTTGCTGCTACCATAGCAGCCATCCTATTTTGAGGCTGAGCCATTCTAGGACTGGAAATATTCAAACTTGAATTAGATTGGTTGGCACTTGAATGTTGTGATGAAGGAAGAAGATTACTAGGATTTGGCTGATTCATTGGGATAGTTTTTACAAAAGGAATGTGTGATGAAAGCAAAGAAGAAGCCCCTGTATGCAATGCTTCAAGTTTAACTTCCTCAGATAATAAAGGATTTGTGAAAATTTGGAATTTGTCTATTTGAGAAGGGGTAAATAGGAGATCTACTTCTTCTTTTCCTTTCTAAGAGTGTGGATCAAAAGAAGGAACAGGAAAAAATGAAGATTTAGGAATCTCCAAGGTTGAAGGATGTTTAAATTTTTCTAATGAAGTAGAACTTAATCTTCACCTAGCTTCTTTTAATATCTGTTCAGGATTTGAGACTCTTGGACTTAAAGGTGATGAGGGATTTCCTCGAGTTCCTATCCTTTTTGAAGCCACTGTAACTTTCTGTAGGTGACTAATGTAGTCTATAATAGGTGTCACTGATCTTGTTCACCCTCCAAAATCAGATATATAAAGATGTCGAATACCCAGGGAAGATGTACTTTCGTTTCTCCGTCCCTGACAACGGCACCAGAAGATGTTATCCCTAAAGTTGAACCTAGACTACTGGGGTTGAAGCTCAGATAAATATTGAAAATAAATCAATATAATGAAATCAAATTAAAACAAAGCTGGTATGATAATCAAAAGTACTGGGAGATAAAAAATAACTATCATAGAACTGCATGACATCTAATAAAATACAAAATTCAATAACAGAAAGGATTACGAACATGAATTTACAAAATGAACTCGGTTCTGTCACTAAGTATTTAATGGTAACTACACTTTATCATAAGAATCTTGCAATGGATTTTAAGATGACCATACACAGGATAAAATCATAATAAAAATACAATTCATAAAGGGAAACAAAACAAGCTCATGCTCATAATCATACCAAAGTAAGTTCTGTATTAAAGATGCAAAGAGTATTTATGTCTTACAGTTCCTATTCAAAACTGGATTCCCATCTATGATTCCAACCTTTTCTTCTGTCTCGGTTCTCCAATATATACAACTAACTTCAAAAATAAAAAAGGTTTCTAGATCCTTAAATTCTGGATCTCGAATAACCAAAAATAGTAAATCTTTTTAAAGTAAGACTTCATTTAAAAATTACATAAATACTTAGACTACCATGTGTACAAAAGAACAACAACCTTATATACTATCTGTCAATTCTACTAACTCGATACTAATCAATATCTTTTATCAAAGACTCTTAGAAACTTCAGCTAATAAAGTCATATCATGAAGGACCTGTGATCTCTTTTGTAACCTAGTGTATTCAGCATCCTGGTTCAGTGCCTTGCTCTGCAATTCTCTATTTTGATCCAAGACTTTCTTATACTGCTCTTGTAAAGCCCTTTTCTTCTTCAATATGTCTTTGGAAATGTAAACCAACTTCTGATAATCAACCTCCTTCTCCTCTAAATCCTCTCGCAATCTCTTATTTGAAAGCATTAAATTTTAATTCAGCTCATGCAAGTACTCATTTTGTTTTTATAGGATATCATGAATTTACTTATTTGTGTTAATTCTGGGATAATATTTGATTCATCCCTATCCACCATGCTATCTTCTTTCTGTACAGATGCTAGAACTATATCTATTTCCTTTTTATCATAATTTTGCTTTCCTATGCAAAATATTTCTGGAATATGTTCAACCCTTCCTTGTAATTCCATGAATGTTTCACCTTCAAAAACCTGCTCTTCATTTATTGGCTGAACCTTATCATTACTTATTGATTTCTCTATAACAACCAATTCATTGTCTTCTGTAATATTTGGGCCAGATTCGATTTCAAGTTTTCTTCTTAGTCTAGTTCTAGGTCTTACACTCAAATCCATAGCCTTACCCTTTAAATATTTTACTGGCTTAACAACACATGCTTCTGATAATTCATCGTTCACCTGTGACCCTCTCTCTACTAACCCATCATTATCTGCATTTAGGGTTTCCTCTTAGTCTGTTTGATTATCATTATCTAGGGTTTCATCTTGCTTTGTTTGATTATCATTATCTAGGGTTTCATCTTGCTCTGTTTTATTATCTGCATTTAAGGTTTCCTTCTCTGCATCAAACCCATATTCAAAGAGAAATTCCTTCCACGTTTCCCCTTTTTCTTCAAATGAAAAACAATTAACAATTTGATTAGCACTTGATGGAAAAGGGAACACACTGTATGTTCTTGATGACTGTGAACCCTTGCAATCATTTTTTGGATACTTTTCAACAGATAATAGGGCAAGTTCATTTTCTTTTCTTCACTGAGATGCATCAGAAAATGTAAATGACACCTCAAGACTCTATCATAACGGCCCTCAAAGGTTATATATTTTTGGATCATCTGCAATGGTGTTTTCCATATAGGTTTCAACTTCGTAACATGTATACCATTCTTCCAATCAAGCTTTTCAAACCCTGGCAAAAGAAATTTGTTGTAATTGGCCTCAAATGATTGATGTTTGAACCATTTCTCTCCTCTAGTCGATAAACCAATGGCTTCTGCTATAGTTTCTTCATTCACTATTATCTGTAAGTGTTCAAACCAAACAAATTCATCATTGTAATTTTTTATGAAAGCTCCAGTTACCTATTCATTGTGCCCCCGCAAATTTTCACAAAATGGAAACCAGCCAGCATCCTGCATCATCTTCGTTGATATAGGACATTCATGAACCCACTGTAGATTATTAGGTTCAATTCTTCACAAAAATCCTCCAGGTCTCTTGTTTTTAGTCATCCTATGTGAACCTGGAATACCTTCTTGCGCTCAAAATAAAACCTTACTGCAAAACACGTGGTTACAATGAGTATGGACTTCAATTCAGAAACACTATGTGTATGGATCAGTACTGCACAAACCACATTGTCATTATGATGAAGTATGGGGTTTAATACATGTTTTAATGAACTATTTCCACCTGTGTACAAACCTTACCCTATGCCTTCACTCCATCATTATAATAACCAAAATCTTTTAAAACCTCATATCGTGAATCCCATCAAACTAACAACTGGCAGCGTTGCAATTTTTATTTATTTTTTATATATGCTACCAATTTATAACCAAAGTTATATATGTACTTTAATTCATGATATAGTTTGATTCAATACGAATCCGTAACCTTTGATAGATAAATGATTTGAGCCCTTATTGTGGTTTAAAAGAAAACATAATAAAAAATCATAAAAGAAAACTAGGGTAAAGATTAGGATAAATTTCCACAATAAAAATGTATGGTAAAACAAAGATTATGACCCTCAAATGAAAATACTAAGAAAATTAAAATGAAATCTCTAAGATAAATATGAAAAACAATAATAGAGATAACAGGAGGCACCTGGTCAGTTACCAGGAATACTCAGTCTGGGATTGAGGGCCATTCTGATATGATTGTGGGATGTAGTCTCACATGATCAGATATGAATGCAGGGCCATTCTGATGTGATTGAGGGATGTGTTCCCACTTGATCAAATATAAGGGCTGATGCCATTCTCTGGGAGAATGGAGACACTTGGTCAGTTACCAGGAATCCTCAATCTGGGACTGAGAGCCATTCTGGCGTGATGTGTTTACACATGGTCAGATGCAAGTGCAGTGCCCTTCCGATGCGGTGTGTTCGCACATGCTCGAATGTAAGTGTAGAGCCATTCCGATGCGGTGTGTTCACACATGGTCGGATGTAAGTGTAGAGCCCTTTCGATGTGGTGTGTTTGCACATGGTTAGATGTAAGTGCAGAGCCTTTCCAATGCGGTGTCATTGCACATGGTCGGATATAAGTGCTGAGCCATTCTGGCGCGATGTGTTTACACATGGTCAGATGTGAGTGTTGGGCCTTTTTGACAATATGAGGTCAGATGTGAGTGTTGGGAGTGCCTTTCTGACAATATGAGGTCAGATGTAAGATCTGGGTAGGCCATTCTAACTTAGGGTCATATATAAGCGTTGAAGAAGACCTACATGGAGGCTAGGCCTACAACCAACATGAAAAGTGGCTGGCTCTGTAGAACGTCCTATGACGAGAAGAATGAAGAGATAACACCATTTGATTGAGATAGCAGAAGCAGTAATGATGATGATGATTCAGTGATGATCCAAACTTGATGATGATCCAATAGTAATGATCCAGATCAAGTGATGATCCAGAATTGATGATGATCTAGTAGTGACCGTCCAGATCAAGTGATAATCTAGACTTGATGATGACCCAGCGGTGATGATCTAGATCAAGTGATGATCCAGACTTGATGATGATCCAGCAGTGACGATCCAGATCAAGTGATGATCCAGACTTGATGATGATCCAGCAGTGATGATCCAGATCAAGTAATGATCTAGACTCGATGAACCAGTGATGATCCAGATCCAGTGATGATCCATAATTGATGAAGATGACTTGACGATGAAGATGACTTGACAATGAATATGACTTGAAGATGAAGATGACTTAAAGACGAAGATGACTTGATGATGATCCAAATGATACAGAGAAGAAGACTTGTGCCGATAAATTGTGTCGAGAGAATACCTTCCTACTTAAGAGGGAGTGTTGATGTATTTGTAACTTCAGAATGTATTCACTTGTATTTCTTATGTATTGTACCCCGATGTTTATTCCAGGAAGTATCTATAATGTAATTGAGTCATGTCATGCCCTGATGTTCCGATCGGGAGATTAAAAAATGTAAACAAGTCATGTAAAGTCATTGAGGTTAACCCTCCATTGTAAGTCAGGGCAATAGACCCCACAATTGTGTCAAGGTTAACCCTCCTTGTTGATCAGAGGGCAAAGTCTCCACAGTTATGGGGCACTAGGGTTATTAGAATCTCCTAGAGATGTCGGCTCTAGTAAGTAATTGTTAAGTCGGGCTGACATGTTAAATTGGACATTAAGTGAACGGACGAATATAAATAGAGAGTGAGCCTCTCTATTTATCACACACACACTCACTCATTGGGGCGCATGAGTGAGAGGAGAGAATCTCTCTCAAGTGTGAGAGAGAGAACAAGCTGTGGAGATCATCTTTTCTATTTTCGGGTTCTACTACTGCCATTGGTGCTCATTCTATCTCTGAGGAAGTTGTGGGGTTTTCTCCTTTATGGTTTCCCCGAGGAAAATTCTTTGTGTCTCTTGTCTCTTGTGTTTATTGCTGTGCATGTTATTCTCTCAGATAAGATCCTAAGATAATGCTAGCTTGAATGATAAAATTCTAACATCTACATATGCACTTCATCAGAAATATTGTTCCTGATCGCATTCTTGAAGTGTTATTTTTCCCTACAGATGATCAAGTTGCAGACATCTTCACCAAGTCTCTTATAGAAGAGAAGTTTTCTAAACTTCGATCTATGTTAGGAGTTCAAGAATTTGTCATTAAGGGGGGATAGGCTCTAATTCCTCCTTCCTTCTCATAATAGTCTTACTTTTGTAAATCCTTCAATTCTATCCCAAGTTGTTCTTATGGGGAGATGTTACAATATTTAGTCACTTAGGAGTTAGTTAAGATCAACTTGTTATAATATATCTGTTAGGAAAAGTGTGTTTCTTTAGTATGCATTATTATGCATTTGTAAATATCTAATCCGACGGTCTTGATATTTTCTAGACATAGAGTGATACAATGATTCATATTCTCTTAGATCATAACTACCTTTGATCCGTGGCTTAACACCCTATTGGTACACAATATCTATTTAAAGAGAATGGGGGGTCATTGGCTAGTTGATCGATTATGAGAAGCTCATTTGTAACTTTATTTATTTTTCATAATAAACTACCTCAAGTATCTATTTGGATGGGGCCATGGAATGTTTCCCTTTCAAGGGTTTAAACCATGTGAAAACATCGGTGTGTCGATCTATGATCTATTTGTGTGAGTGGATTCTCTAGGTGGTCGGTATTTTGGGAGTACCCTATGTACCCAAACATTAATTCCAATGGAGTCTATGTTTTCTGATCCAACCCATGGTCATCATTCTATGGCTAGTTGCAACTCACCTCCTAGAGGATTGTAGGGACACATGGTGAATTGGTCCCAGGGTCTAAAAACACCACTATGCATTCAAATCAAGTTTTGAAATTTTGGGCACATGTATCTCGGTATGGAAAATTTGGTGAATATGATCAAAGGGTTTCATGGTGGTTTTCGTGAAATTTAACCCTGTTGTGCAGGAACTTCCATGTGTTCCACGAAGTAGTGAATAGTAATGATAACATAAAAAATTCAACATTTGGTGCAAGTGTTTCATGTCCCAAATTTTGCATTGGGTCATAATGGCCTAATCACATTTTCCATATTCATTAGAGTTTGTCAAATTGATGCTAAGGGTCAAATAATTGCCAAGGAGGAAAATTACTAGTTTCCTAGGTTGGGGTGGAATCTTTGGGATTTGGAATAAGGGGGACAATGAATGATGTTTGAGAATTAGAATGGAATAAATATTTAATAAATAAGATAAATAAATAAATACAAGAGAAAATTGAAGTGGCAATGGAGCATGGAGACACATGGAGACTATGAGGCCCACACAAGCTAGAATTTATGTGCCACATGGCATCCTCCTCTTGCAATTTCGAATCCATGGGAAGCCTAAATGTTCTTGGATGAGTTAGAAGGATAATAAAATTTTCCATATACATCATAGGTCGAATTTTGAAGGAACTGTAACTTGGGAGAGGAAGAGTCATTTTGGAGCTAGTGAGACACTTGGACTAGATTCCGTAGCTCTATGACAACAATGATGAAGATGATATGACACCTATGACACAAATAATATATTAAGGCTTAAATATAACATATATGACATGGAAGGTTGAAATATGGCATCCAAGAGTGCACTCATGTGGGTTGGGGAAGCTCAATGGGTTCCTACTCAAATTGGGGGAAGATGGAAGGCTAGGAAAGGGAGGACACATGGCAAATCTTGAGCCCACACCCAAATTCAAATTTGATTGAGTTTGTGGATGGATTGGTAACCTTATAAGGCTAAGGATTCTTATAAAATACAGGAATGAACCAAGATAATGGATTTTTATCATTTGAGAAATTGTCATTTGTGAATTGTGAGAGCTAGTGGATGACTAGTTTTCTTGCCTTAGCCAATTTCGAGGGTGAAAGATTCCCATCCAAGTTGGTGTTTGGTTTTGGAGACATTTACCACCATACACACTCTTTTTGGTCAAATTGGCCTAGTTAAACCATTATCCTAAGTATTATTGACATTAATTGACATCAGTGGAGCATTAAATGTCATCATCCAGTCTCACCCACGCCTACCTTCAGTTAAGGAGGCTAACTTAGCCTTGTCGTACATTTGGGGAGGCTAATTGGAGTACTCCGAGGGTGATCTGAGTGATATTAATGCACCTAATTGCTAACTGGTGGTTACAATCAGTTAAACAGGTCAGTTAAGGCACCTCCTCTCATTAAATATATTATTTAATGATTATTTAATGAATTGGAGTCAACAGGGGCACCTCCACGAACTTCTGATGTGCAGTTCAACTTCAGTTAACCTCATCGGGGTTCATTGGAGTCAGTGTAGTGCTACCTCTTGATGGTTGGTGAGCTATGACATGTGTCTGATCTCTTTCAGTTGAGACTCAGTCATTTATTGCACTTCGACTTCAGTTAGGGTTAGTTGTGTCAATTAGGGTTTTGATCAGTGGTTAAATGAGTGTGGACCATGGCTTACAATCATTTAAGCTAGACTCACTCATTCAATTCGAATGACCTCCTAAGGAATTCGAATTGTCTCTTCATTCATGCTTGTAGCAAGACATTGTAATTGTAATAATTCATTCTTTATGTGAATACAGAGCGGCTACTGTTCCTGTAGACCAATTACACCATTTGATGAGTTATTTGTTGATTAATCTTTGATGATATTGATGCTTTGCTCCTAAATCAATAGACAAGATTAATGTGGTATCAGAGCTTACGGTGGGACAAAGCTCTATCTCTCAAAAACAAGCTTTTTGACAGATTTCTGCATGAAATTTGAGTAATAGCTCAAAAATCCAGCACTGCACCAGAAGCCAAGGCTTACCACTTAATACCCCAAGTAAAGAACTTGTTGATCAAGCTTGCTTGATTGACTATGTTGGGTGTGATGAAAGCCTAAAATGTGCAGGTTGTCCAACCTTACGGTGCCCCTTTTGTTTTGATTTGCAGGTTTTAACAGGTACAACTTTGAATGGACTCATCAATCCCTCTTCTCACCCCATTCACAAGCTATTCGGAATGGAAGTTGAAGATGATTGCATCTCTGAAGAGACAAGGTATCTATGAGGTGTCTATTGGAATTGGAAAAGAGTCTTATGAGAATGATAATGACTGTATAAATGACGGTGACAGAGCTTTTGGAGCAATATGTCTGGCCCTTTCTCCTAGCTTGCGCTACCTTATTGGTTCTGCTGAATACCCAAAGGATCTCTGGACAAAATTGGACAGATCCTTTGGCAAGCACAATGAAGATCATAATAGCACTTTGGAGATCACATCCAATGCCACAAGAGTTCTTTATTCAAAATTCTCAGCCTCTACTCTCTCTGATGAAGTTTTTCAAGATGAAGATGAACCAGAATCTTCTACACATTCAATTCGAATTGAAGAAAGTTTCCATGCAGTGACTCCTTCTCCTGATGCTCCAGAAGTTCATGAGATCTCTGATATCTCATCTCCTCATATTTCTGAAACAGAAGAAGACATTCAAATCTCTGATATTGAAGAAAAATACTGCTGCACTTCCATGCAAACATTCACCGGTGATTTTCCTTTGAATTCTGTGCAAAATTTACCAGTAATTGCTTCCGAAAGTGAAGAGAAATTTGATTTTTCTCCCTCTAATGTTGCTGCTGGTGTGAAAATATGTAAAAAATTGGATATTTTGGAAGAAATACCAGATTATAAGAGTGACACATTCACTCCCCATGATCTATATCTTCCAGCAAAATCCTGCAGGATTGCATGCACCAAAATTTAGAATTTTGAAGAAAAAGACAACTGTGCATCCACCGTCTCGGTTGACCATAATTTTGGATCTGATATGAACCTTATTGGATCTGATATGATATTATTTGGATATGATATTATATTTCTTGGTTCAAAATTTCAGGTTCATAAACCTTCAGTACTGCTTGTAGCTGTTCTCATCAATGGTGTGAACAAACAAGTACCGCAAGTCTCCTTCGAAATTGCTGCTGGGGATTTGATTTCATTTCAAAGTTTTGGATCTGTTGTGAACTTATTTAGATCCAATTTAATTTTTGATATGATATTATTTGGTTCATATTTTTAAATCCAAGAGCTTTCAATCATGCTTGTAGCTGCACTCACCAATTCTGGTGTGAAAAATCAAGTACCGCACTTTCTCTTCAAAACTGTTGATGGGGATTTGGTGTTATTTTCCTCTTATGAGGTTGCTGATATTTTATTTTGTGAATCATTAGCTATTTTTGAAGCTATATCAGATTATGGAGCTCAAGCATTCGCTCTCCAGAGTCCTAGGGCTTTTTTACCTTTGGTCACATGCTCATCTCCTCACAGAACTAGTAAAGAGGAAGACATTCTGCATCTGCTTAGACACTTGCTCCTAAAAATTGGGGCTGATTTTACCACTCATGGTTTGCTGTTCAAGGCTGCAACATATCAGTTTCTTGAGTGTTCCACACATGGTTCGAATCCTCAAGAACCTTTGCTCTTTCTTCAGATGATTTTAGCTGCTCTACATGGGTCTAGTTTTCATCGTGCAACTGTTTATATTTCTGATTTAGTTGAGTGCATTGTTCTTCTTCCAAAGTGGAAGATTCCTCCAGACATATTCATTTAGTTTGGATTCAGAGGTTCACATGCACAGTCTCAGGATACTGCTGCATAGAAGAACCAATTCTTGATTTACTGCTTAGTTTGAGGGGGGGGGGGGTATTTTTCCAATGAGGTTTTCCCCATTTCCTTGGTTATTTTAAGCAATTACTTTATTGTACAGGGTGACCTATGGCCTTTGTTTCCAGGGCCCTAACATTTTTATGCATCTATGTTTTCTAACTCTTCCTGAGTATAGCTTAAGGGGGGGTGTTGGAGACATTTACCACCATACACACTCTTTTTGGTCAAATTGGCCTAGTTAAACCACTATCCTAAGTATTATTGACATTAATTGACATCAGTGGAGCATTAAATGTCATCATATAGTCTCACCCACGCCTATCTTCAGTCAAGAAGGATAACTTAGCCTTCTCCTACCTTTAGGGAGGCTAATTGGAGCACTCCGGGGGTGATCTGAGTGATATTAATGCACCTGATTGCTGACTGGTGGTTACAATCAGTTAAACAGGTTATTTAAGGTGAATCCTCTCATTAAATATATTATTTAATGATTATTTAATGAACTGGATTCAACAGGGGTGCCTCCACCAACTTCTGATGTGCAGTTCAACTTCAGTTAACCTCATCGGGGTTCATTGGAGTCAGTGTAGTGCTACCTCTTGATGGTTGGTGAGTTGTGACATGTGTTTGATCTCTTTCAGTTGAGACTCAGTCATTTCTTGCACTTTGACTTCAGTTAGGGTTAGTTGAGTCAATTAGGGTTTTGATTAGTGGTCAACTGAGTGTGGACCATGGCTTACAGTCAGTTAAGCTAGACTCACTCATTCAATTCGAATGACCTCCTAAGGAATTCGAATTGTCTCTTCATTCATGCCTGTAGCAAGACATTGTAATTGTAATCATTCATTATTTATGTGAATACAGAGCGACTACTATTCCTGTAGATCGATTACACCATTTCTTGAGTTATTTGTTGATTAATCTTTGATGAGATTGATGCTTTGCTCCTAGATCAATAGACAAGATTAATATTTGGAGAGGCCAATCAGGTATTTAATGGAGTCTTATTTTTAGGTGTAAGCTACATGGCATCATGTGGATTCTTCTATTGCAACACTTTCTCTCAACCATTTCCAGTTTTCTTTGCATATTCATGCTCATGGAGGGATTGCGCATTGGGTGAGATCATGTACTCTTTGGGAGAGATATTCCTGATATATTTATGATTTTAATTAGTTAAATATTCTTTGTTATTAATTCTCATAAATTTTCTAGTTGAAATACCCAAGGTTTGTTTGTCAAAATGACTTTTAATGAGCAAACAATGACCATTTCCATTCTATTTTGATATATTCCATGGTAATGATTATTATTTCGAATGGAGGAATGTATATGTGATACATGTATGATTAATGGACTGTAATTAATGTTTATTTCAATTTTCTTTTTATTAATTAAGCATTGTAAGCCATTTTACTCAATTTTATTGCATTGGGAGAATATTTAGTGCATTTTCCCCAAGGGTCGAAATTGTGATTTGGGAGCTGTTTTGGAAAGAGTCATAACAGCCTGTATAAACTGAAACATGATATATATGTGACTTTAATAATTTCCATTACACATCCCCTGCCTCTGTTCATAAATTCGAGTGACTTTGGGACCATTTGAGAAGCCATTTCCAGCAATTACCCAGGGGGAATTGGAGCCCCAATTTGCTAGAAAGACTCATACCTTGAAAAGAACATTAAACAAGTTTTCAGAAGTAATTTTGGGGTCATACAAAATCCCTGACCATCATATTTAATTTATAATATCAGTCATGTACTTTCTGAGAAAATTTGGGAGCGTTTGGGTCAATTTGGAGGTCTAGACATCAAAACTAGTTAAGGTCGAAATTGGGGAAAAAGTGAAAAAATTGGTCATTTAATAAAATTTAAAAAAAAAACATTACAGTGGTATCAGAGCATGATCTTGGAACTTTATTTGGTCTTATATTTATGAGTACAATAATTCAGGGACCATCATTAGATATTGAAACCAAAAGTGCTTTTGTTGAAGAGGAAAAAAAACCAATTTGCATAATTCATCTATTCTGGGTGATATATAACTTAGGATTTCACCCGAATCAATTAAAATAGAGATAGGTTGATCGTTTATCATACCTTCAATTTCAACCATAGAAGTTTGGTGGTCTGCTTTCCGGTTTTCCAGTGCAGTGCAGATTCTGGGCATGCTCATTTCCATGTCCCCAACTATAACTGCTTCTTGGATAGAATGAACATTAAAATTCTTTTTCCTTACTGGACAAGAATTAAAGTATTGTGGCCCTCCACACTCCCAACATATAAAGGGTTCTTTTTGTGTTGGGTTCTTTTTAAGAATAGTAGAAGGTTATTTTACTGTAGAATTTTAGGTTTTAAAGACTTTGTAGTTATTACCCTGATATCCCCTATAGTTATTTCCTATGTTTTTACGGAACTTATTTTGCTTTTTTCTAGGATGAAAATTATTTGGCCTTTTATTCTTCCAAGCTAGTACATTTTCCCTTTTATTTTTGTTTTGGTCATAACAAAAGTTTTCCTTTCTCATTGCTTCCTCTAGCGTATTCGGATTGTCATTCTCAATCTGTTCTCTAAACATGATGGGAAAACAACTGAGGAGCCATTGTATTTTAGGTTTCTCATCAATTATGTAAGGAACGTAACGAAGCAGGCTTAAAAACTTATTGCAGAGTTCTTTCATCACCATGGTTCCTAGTCTTAGTTCGTAAAAATCTTTGGCCTTATCTTCATAATATTGTTATGATAAATAATTCCTTTTGAAAAGCTTCTTAAATGTTTTCCAAGTTACATGTATTTCTTTTATCCCCTTAACCCTATTTATGTCTTGCCACCATATATATTTCTTTCCATTCAGATTATAGATGTCCATTTTAGCTTTTAATCCATAAGAATAGTTGTATATTTGAAAATAATTTTTCATTTCGGACAGCCAGGCTTTTGCCTCTTCGCCCTTCTCAATTTCCCCATTAAACATTGGTGGTTTAATTTTCTTAAACTCCCTATAGATTTCCTCATAGGGTCTGTATTTATTTTTCTTTTCGTTATCATCACTACTTTCGATTGACTCTTGTTGTTTTCAGTGACGTTTAACTGACTCTTCACTGGAAGTTTCAGGTTTATGGATGGAAAATTCCAGCTTTCTACCGTTACGCTTGTAAGGTGCAGTTTTAAGTATTTCTTGTTCAGACTCCTTATTTTTTTCTTTTTCATCATTATGGATCTTAGCTAACAAACTAGCATTTCGTTCTTCCCGAGCCTTTAGAATTAGCTCATTATCTTCTTTAAATTTTCTTAATTCGGACCTTAACTCTTTGATAGTTCTTTGTAATTCAGATTTATTATCTTGACTGTTGTTTAAGTCTACCCAAATTTCCCCATCCCTTAATTTCCCCTCTTCATGATTTAAAGGATTTTCTGGGTCACATTCTTCTTTTGCAGACATCTCAACATCTGCCATGTTTCCTGCAAAATATAATTGTTCTTCTCTTTGTTGTTTGTAAGAGAATTTAACCAAAATAAAATAGAAGTTAGTTTTTTGTTTTCTGTAGTAGTTCTAGTGTTGAGCCAATTCAGGCCTAATATTGTAACTGTGCTCTTATACCATTATGTAACACACCTAAAAATCGTAATAATTTTTTTTACATGCATTAATTTTACATTTACTTAGCATATTTCTATGTTTTACTACTGTTGGTTTTAATATCTTTGTCCTGTGCTTACGATAGGTTTTGATGATGTTTTCAATGGCTAGTTCCCTCTGGAACCTTCAACCATGTTTACACAGCTGATGTACTTTGTTTATTTTGTTATTCATCTTTATGATAGTATGTACTATACTAAGGTATGCGATACTGTTCCTGGTATTGACCCAGCCTGTCAATTACATTATTTTTACAAGGCCTTGGCCTTACCCTAGTTTAGACTATGGGTGTATAGACCCGACCCTATGAATGAGAATCTTGTTGAAATATTGTAACTTCGAAGAATATTATATATGTATCTTTTTGTGGTCCCCAATGGTCCTACTGGGAGAACCACTTGTATTACATTGTACGCCGATGCTCCTAATCGGAAGAACTAATAAGAGTCATGAGGTAGTCCCCTCTAATTGTAAAGGTGGGTCATCAGCACCCCAGTGTGGTTACTTGAGCCTACATGTGTAACTCGAGCCTACATGATTTAACTCGAGCCTACATGTCAAATGAGTTAACTTAAGTGAATGGATGGATATAAATAGAGGTGTAGTGCTCCTCATTTGAGACACACACTCTCACTTGTGTAGCGCATTAGTGGAGAAGAGAAGTAGCTGGAGAAGGAGGAGGGTCAGGCTTTGATCTCCTTGCTGGTTTTATCTTTTATCTTTTTGGGGCATCTATATTGAGGAAGATTTTGCTGGTTTTTTTCCTTTAGGGTTTTCCCAGGATAAACCTTTGTGTTCCTTTTTTATGGTTGTGCTTGTCTATCTTTCAGTGATCCTGTTTATATGCTTTTATCATGAAAATGAAATGAAATACTGATGTCTTAGCTAAGCATATGAAAATTTAACATGGTATCAGAACCACCCTGAAAAGAAGACATTGTGCAGCTACAGAATCTAGGGCTTCTTAATTTTTGGTTCTCTCTCCACAATTGATCAGCAAAGGAAGGCTAGGCTGACTCTCCATTGAAGGGCGCATCTTTCTGTCGAAGCAGAATTCGATTCCAAGCATTTTCAGTTTTCGGTGTGGGAAATTAGGGCTTCTTGCATAAGAAGAATTCTTGAGTGATCCCAGCATAGGATTTATCTCCTCATCAAAATCAAAGTCTAGAGACCTGGATCAATTTTTTTGGTTGGGTGAAACTCCAGGAAAGTCAAACCCTAGTTTGACCCCGAGCTAGAAAAACCCTAAATACTAAAACTGCTAAATTTTGGTACATTCACTATATCCCACGATTGGCAAAGGTTCAGGAGCTGAAAATTGTAGAGGCCGAAGATAAAATCCTTATGTACATTGTGTCCAAACTTCAGCCTCATATGCACTATATTTGGGGAGATATGATCCCTCCAAGTTAGGGTTATAGCCTCTTCCAGAATTCATCCCTAAACAGGACACCTAGGGAACATTGCTATAGCTTGGGATACAGAGGTCCAAATTGAATTCCTGAAGATATTATATAAATATCATGGACTTTAATTTCTGTGGTCCTAATTTCAAAACTAGAAGATGAAACAGTGACACGTGGTAGTCTATACAACTTCATTGTTCTGAAAAGTCCTGTAACAGGTCACCGCGGGAAAAGGATCATAAATCCCAATTGGTGAAAGTAATTCTGATGAAACCTATGGTTTTGGATCAGGGATAGGCTAGGTTACCTCAGTGAGAAATTTCAGACACATAGGAGTAGTAATTTCAGAGATATCATAGAAACAGTGACAGGCATTTCTGCAGAAGAAATTGGAAAACTAGGGATTCCTGTTCCGGGAGCTTCCCTCCATTGTTTTCAGAAAAAGAGTACATTAGACAGCTCCATTTGAAGAGATATATCTTTATATCCAATCAGATATTAAATATTCCAAGTTTTTAAAATTAGGGTTTCTTTGACAAACCCTAAATCAGCTAGCTCTGGAAGCAGGACGAACACCTCAAATCGGTAAGATCTAATCTTTTGATATTTGCATTTGAGGTTCTCATTTCAAAGTGATCTATCACATAAGCTTGATGATAAGCTTGGTAAAGTTGACAACTTCCAAGAATGGAAGTATTTGATCTCTCTAAAGAAAATTAATTGGACACCTACATAAGTAGAGAGGTTCCAGTTCCATACGGAGATGAGGCTCAAAGCCTTACACAAGAAGAACTTGATCAAGGCTAAGAAGATCATTGTTGATTCAATCACGAATCAACTTGTACCACAAGTGTCTTCCCTAAAGACACCGAATATGTTTGATTCCTTGATCAAGCTATTTGAAGATAAGAACTTAAATCAGAAGATGGATTTGAGAAAATAGTTGAAGAATGTGAAGATCTAGAATGCAGAACAACTTGAAGCAGTAGAAGAAGAAGTGGAGAATGCAGAAGTGGTGATAGCCACCTTGAATGGACTCCCAGGATCATGGGATTCATGTAAAGAATATATGCCAGAAGGAAGTAATTGCTTTCATCTCGACTCATAAGAAGAGAAGTAGAAGATGGGAGCAATTGAAGATCAAGCTCTCACCATTCAAAGAAGATCCGTCAAGCGATGAGGAATATGAAGAACTCAATTCTTGTCATTTGGATAAGAAATGATGATTTCATGAATGAAGAAGATGATAAAGCAGAAAGATCAAGATGGAGTCTACCCACAAAACAAATAAAATATAAGTATTCAATTGTCATTTCATGATATTGTTTTGTTATACATTTGATTATATTCAGTTAATGTGTTATGCATGATAGATTGTTTGCATTAATGACTGTATACTACTAATATGCATGTGATGGGTAAGTAGCTCATGGTGCTATACAACTCTCCATTGCTACTTATCAAACCTCTTTGCTGACATATTGGATTAGTGCACAATCTCAATAATGTCATGGTAGAGATGGAAGGCATCTAGAAAGTTTATGTGAGATATGGATGAATGTTGTATTGACTAAACAGTTGCATGATGCATAAGAATTTGTCGTTATGCATATGTTTTATGAAATAGTTCTAACCATGCAACTAGTGCATTTGAATTGTAGGAAAGGTCCTGTACAACCTCCTACAAGAAAAGAAGAATGAGACTTGTTCCGAAGAACAAGTGATGACAATTCAAGATTCACTCCAATAAACATGAATCTGAATCTCCCAGGGTCAGAGACACCATGACGGAAGAAAGAGCTTCAGAAAGTGGTAGATCCACCTTGAAGGATGAATACCACCATGGGTACAAGAGATAACTCAAGATGAAGAAAATAATGCTATGAAAGAAGCTATGATCAAAAAAATAAAATAAAAAAAATAACAATTGATCATGGGGAATGATGTATACGATATGATTTCGAGACATAAAGGGAAGTATGTAGTATCTTCCATATGGATATACAGGAACAAGTGTACAAAGCAAGGTTCGTGATTTTTCTCAAAAAGAATAGACTATGACATGACATACTCTATTGACTAGTATATATCAAGCATAGAACCACTTGTACAGAATGAAGAGGGAAGATGATACTCCACTTCAGGGGGAGTGACTACAAAAAATTATATCTGAGTTCGACATGGTATGACATGATGGATAGCTTCGTGATGGATCGAGACTTTACCAAGAGTAAAGTGGGTTCCAACCTTCAAGGTTGAATGCAGAAGACTAGGATATGCTGATGACCTGAGAAGACAAACTCATAGAAGATGTTATGATACTAGAATGATGTTTGGGATATAGTACTCAAACCAGAAAGCAAGAATGTGGTATATTCCAAATGGATTTGCAAGATAGGATATGTTGCTGATAGAAGTAAGGTAAGACTTGTGGCTAGAGGTTTCTATCAGAAAGAGTGAATTAATTCTGAATAGACACTTACTCCAGGAAGCAAGGTACACTTCCTTCAAAACTATCATGGTAGTTTCTTCCATGATGAAGTAGAGACAAGACTTCCTTAATGGTATGATTGAGGAAGAGTTTTACATCGAATAGTCACGAGGATTTGAAGTTGAAGACAGATGGAATCAAGTATGCAAGTTGAAAAAGGCCCTCTATGGTCTGAAGCAAGCTCCCAGAGCTTGGTATGGAAGAATATATAGTTTCCTGATGAGCATGGGCTTTGCCAAGAGTAAAGTCGATCCTAACCTTTCCTACAAGATTGTAGAAGATGAAACTGTCATTCTATTACTATATGTGGATGACTTATTCTTGACAGGGAATGAGAAACAGATCATGGAAAGCAAGAAGAAACTAGCAGAAGAATTTGAGATGAAAGACCTTGGGTTAATGCATTATTTCCTAGGTCTGGGAGTATGGAAAAGTTCATAAGGAATATTTCTCAACCAGGGAAAGTATAGAGATATTGAAGAGATTCAATATGGTGGAATGCAAAGTCATGGCCACAACCATGGACTCCATCCTGAAGCTGTTAGCTGATGACTCAATAGAGTTAGTGGATGTGACTCACTATAGATAGATCATTGGGTCATTGATATACTTAACAAATACCAGACCAGACATTTGTTTTGTTGTGAACACCTTAAGTCAATATCTTGTTCAACCAAGACAGGTTCACCTAGTAGCTGCAAAACATGTGATGAGATATCTGAAAGGGACTATAGACTTTGGTCTATACTATGATGGTAGCCATGAGTATAGATTGTATGGCTACATAGATGCATATTGGGCTAGAAGTATCTCAGATAGGAAAAACACATCAGGTAGATGCTTTTGTTTGAGGTCTGCTATGATTTCATGGTTTAGCAGGAAACAGTCAAGTGTTTCTCTCAGCATGGTTGAAGCAGAATACATAGCAGATTGTTGTACTAAGTTGTGAAGCCATATGGCTTCAAAAGTTGATATCAGGTCTCTTTGACCTGAAGATGGATACTACAATGATTCTATGTGATAACCATAGTTGTGTTGACAAAGAACCCTGTGTTCCGACGTAACACATAGAGATCCGGTATTTCTACATACAAGATAAGATGCAGATGATGATACTGTAGATGCAAATGATGGTGATTCAGTATTTCTATACTGAATATAGAGATGATGATGTTTCAGTATTCCCATACTGAAGATATAGATGATGATGATTTCAATATTCCCATACCGAATATATAGATGATATTTTAGTATTTACATACTGTAGATATAGATGATGGTGATTCCGTATTTCTATACTAAATATAGAGATGATGATGCTTTCAGTATTTCTATACTGAAGATATAGATGATGATGCTTTTTGTATTCACATACTGGAGATACAGATGGTCATAGATCAGTATTCAGATACTGAAGATGTAGATGATGATGGTTTGGATGATGATGTACTGACGAAGCCTCTGCCTCGAGTAGAGTTCAAACACTTTCGAGACAAGCTTGGTGTTGTTCCGAAAGACCTTCCTCGAAAGGGGGAGTAGTGATGTTGCAGTGGGATTGTATCATCCCTAGGCATTTTCCCTAAAGTGATCCAGAGACCTCGGTCCTCGAGAATGAAGAGGGATTGTATCATCCCGGGACATCTGTCCATAATAGATCTGGTGACCTCGGTCCTCGAAAACGTGGTGGGATTGTATCATCCCTGGGCACTTTCCCTAAAGTGATCTGAAGACCTCGGTATTTGAGAATGAAGAGGGATTGTATCATCCTGGGACATCTGTCCATAATAGATCCGGTGACCTCAGTCCTCGAGAATGTGGTGGGATTGTATCATCCCTGGGCACTTGCCCTAAAGTGATCTGGAGACCTTGATCTTCGAGAATGAAGAGGGATTGTATCATCCCGGGACATCTGTCCATAATAGATCCAGTGACCTCGGTCCTCGAGAATGTGGTAGGATTGCATCACCCTTGGACATCGTCCTAAAGTGATAGGGACTGATTCTCCCATAATCAATCCGGTGGCTTTGGTCCTCGAGAATGTGGTAGGATTGCATCATCCTTGGACATAGTCCTAAAGTGATAGGGACTGATTCTCCCGTAATCAATCCGATGGCTTCAGTCCTTGAGAATGTGGTAGGATTTCATCATCCTTGGACATAGTCCTAAAGTGATAGGGACTAATTCTCCTGTAATCAATCCGGTGGCTTCGGTCCTCGAGAATGTGGTAGGATTGCATCATCCTTGGACATAGTCCTAAAGTGATAGGGACTGATTCTCTCGTAATCAATCCGGTGGCTCGGTCCTCGAGAATGTGGTAGGATTGCATCGTCCTTGGAATTAGTCCTAAAGTGATAGGGACTGATTCTCCCGTAATCAATCTGGTAACTTCGGTTGTCGAGAATGTGGTGGGATTGTATCATCCCTGGACTTTAAGTCCAAAAATGATCCAAATACTTTTTGTCTTTGAGTTGTGGATTGCAGGTTGTTGCTGAGTATGATGATGACGTACTGATCGAAAGATCAGAGTATGATGATGATGACATACTGATCGAAAGATTAGAGTATGATGATGACGACGTACTGATCTAAAGATCAGAGTATGATGATGACGCACTATGATTATGATGTTTCTGATCGAAATATTAGAGTATGATGATGATGTTTCTGATCGAAAGATCAGAGTATGTTGGTGATGTTTCTGATCGAAAGATCAGAGTATGATGATGATGTTTCTATGTTGATGATGTTTCTGATTGAAAGATCAGAGTATGATGATGATGTTTCTGATCGAAAGATCAGAATGTGATGATGATTATGATCGACAGATCAAAATATGATGATGATGATGTTGCTGCTGATCGAAAGGGAAAAGTGTTGATGATGATATTGCTGATCGAGAGGTCAAAGTACTAAAGATGTTGTTGCTGATCGAAAGGTCAAGGTGCTAAAGATGTTGTTGCTGATCGAAAATTTGAAGTGCTGAAGATGTTGCTGATCTAAAGGTCAAAATGCTGAAGATGTTGTTGCTGATCGAAAAGTCAAAGTGCTGAAGATGTTGTTGATCGAAAGGTCAAAATGCTGAAGATGTTGTTGCTGATCGAAAAGTCAAAGTGCTGAAGATGTTGTTGATCGAAAGGTCAAAATGCTGAAGATGTTGTTGCTGATCGAATAGTCAAAGTGCTGAAGATGTTGCTGATCGAAAGGTCCAAGTGTTGAAGATGTCGTTTCTAATTGAAAGATCAAAATGCTGAAGATGTTGTTGATCAAAGACTAAAGATGTTGCTGATGATGAAGACTGAAGATTGAAGATGAAGACTACATGATGTTGAAAAGCTTCCAATGATTTATAGATGTGTTACCCTACTGATGTTGATGATGTCCCCTATCTCTACTCTTGTTGTTGTTGATGTTGCTGTAGAATACCCTTCTCGTTAAGGGGGAGTGTTGAAATATTCTAACATCGAAGAATATTCTATATGTATCTTTTTGTGGTCCCCGATGGTCCTACTGGGATAACCACTTGTATTACATTGTACCCCGATGCTCCTAATCGGAAGAACTAATAAGAGTCATGAGGTAGTCCCCTCTAATTGTAAAGGTGGGTCATCAGCACCCCAGTGTGGTTACTTGAGCCTACACGTGTAACTTGATCCTACATGATTTAACTCAAGCCTAAATGTCAAATGAGTTAACTTAAGTGAACGAATGAATATAAATAGAGGTGTAGTGCTCCTCATTTGAGACACACACTCTCACTTGTGTAGCGCATTAGTGGAGAAGAGAAGTAGCTGGAGAAGGAGGAGGATCAGGCTTTGATCTCCTTGCTGGTTTTATTTTTTATCTTTTTGGGGCATCTATATTGAGGAAGCTTTTGCTGGGTTTTTCCCTTTAGGGTTTTCCTAGGATAAACCTTTGTGTTCCTTTTTTATGGTTGTGCTTGTCTATCTTTTAGTGATCCTATTTATATGCTTTTATCATGAAAATGAAATGAAATACTGATGTCTTAGCTAAGCATATGAAAATTTAACAAATATTAGGGTTTGTAAGTGTATGGTTCTCCATACGGCAACCTCTTGTAATCAATAAAATGGTGAGGTTTACATATCTAATTTTCCATGATTTTAAATGGATTGGGCCTTAATGCGTTTCTTTACAATGCATGAGTAAATACTATCTCAAATGATTTTAACAGTGATTTATGGCTTATAATGTATAAACCTATACTATGCATGTAATAAGGTTTTAATACGAGTTTAAAAGAATACTATGCATGAGCTCTACTATGTTTGCAATATGGTTTCTATGTAATGGAGGCATAACATTATGCTAAGGATTGCAAATAAAATAAAAGGCCACGATCCAACCTAGTGCTAACGTGGAGACCTTGTATTATGTATATAATAAATTTACTATGGGAAGGGGTATGGTTCTAGCCATAAACACGACGGAATTATGTCACATAGTCCAATTCCACGAAGGTTCTAGCATATGAGTAAATGATGCATGGTGTGGTTTCGATGTAAGGTTGATTACTATGTTATACGGTCTAGTTATAACATAAGATATGCTATACTCTGATGTTCCATGGCATAGGTTATGATTGGAACTTTTAAACAATATCCATAGTTGGATTTGCAATGATTTATTTTTGGTAATGATTTGATGCTGCATTAAATGGTACTTTCGGTCGACAATTAAAACATGTCCTAGTTGTGATTTGGTAGCACAACTAGGTCCATGAGGCAACATGTAGAGTAAATATCTTCCCTACACTTGTATGTAGAGTAAATATCTTCCCTACACTTGTATGAGAAAATTGTTTGTATGTGGGTCGACTCTGTAGACCCGTCAAATGAGAAATTCACTTTTGTGGGAAGTAGGATAAGTGAACAAATGAATCCTCTGGAGAACAACCCGGTTAAGCATGGCTCCTTTAACTCTCCAGACATGAATGCAATATCATTTTTTCAGTGTTTTTTATTAAAATTTAATTTTTCCAAAACTTAGGCTATTTTTTAATAGTTTAATTGGGAAAATTGGTTTTGTAATAAAAGTGGGCCAAATAATTAGTTTCAGTGATGTAGGTGCTCATTTTCAAGCTAAGAGAACCATGTAAACCCATGGACCCACTTTTTTCAGGTTTTGAGTGATTTTACATCACTCTAGTCAGAAAACCCTAAAAAATAAATTATTGATTATTTTAATAAATAAATTGATGAATAATGGAGCAAATCCAAAATCCTAGATTAGTGGATTCTTAGCCAATTTGATTCAAATCAGTCAGATCTGAACCAGATTGACTGGATCTAACAAATCCTTGACTGAAGGAGGTGATCTGGACAGATCTAGAGTTGAACTTCAGCATCCTTTATGGGGAATTGCACCCTCTCTCTCTCCTCCACATGTGTCGACTCTCCTGGAATATCTGTGAATTGATGTCAGTCTATGGGTTGATGTGTCAGCTTGATCAGCCCCTCGATTGACAAGTAGGCTTAGTGGAAGATCAGTTCAGCTTCATATTGGCATTAACGGACTGTCCTTCAGCTGCAGTGGTTTGTCTCCTTGGGATTTGCACCCCCCTCGACTGGATCTCCTATTTTTTGTATAAATAAAGCTCAGGCTGCCTCTTCCAAGCTAGTTAGAGTTGGATTGAGGAGCTATTGCTGTTGTAATACTGTGTAATATCTATTTATTTTGGAATAAAGTGAAGCTTTGGAGGCCAAATCGATGTAATGCTTTTGTATGTGTGGATTTAACATTGTCTTGCAGCTTTTTACCGTTGGCTTTCTCTCAATTTCTGCATCTAAATCCTGTCTGGATTAATAATTCAGCTGAATCAATAGGAGTATAGCTGGGTAAGTAATATTACTTGATTTTGAATATCTCATAGTATATATGCTTAAAGATTTAGATCACACATGTTTAAATATGTTTATTTGCATGTAGTTTCTCTCTTTCTTCATATATTTGTATCCAGATCTCATAAGGTTTTGTGCAGGATTGTTTGTTAGTTTTCAGGTAACAGGGTTTGGACGAACTGTGGGTCTAGCTTGAATCCACTGGGTATCCAACTGTTTTGTGAAGGCATTGTCCCTCAACATTCCACTAACTAGTCTTCTCTGCAGATCCATTCCCCGGCAACAAATGCTGTTCTTTTCCTCTTCCTCCTTCAAATTTTTCTAAAATCAGTCTGGTTACTTGTTTGCAGCTTTAAAATTGTTTATATCTATCAATTTCAAAGTTTATTTTAGATAGATATTGCTTCCTTAAAGCTCATAAAATATATCTCATTCCTAAAAGAAAATTTACAAGCATTCTAGATCTAGTTTTATGGAAAATTGTCATTTTTCAAGGCTGTGAAAGTAGATCTAAAGATTGTTGAATGCATGGTTGTTTCCTTAGAGTCTAAAAATTTATATTCAGAAATTTAATTGCTTCATATTGGATCCCCCCAAATCAGGCCAAGATCCCACGGAAATCTTGCTTTCCTTGGTTCTTTTTCCGCTTCTTTAAAAACTAGTCTTAACTTAGAATTTTTGGGTAAAAAGTTTGTTCATCCAAAAGTAATTTCAAAGTACTTTTGGGCATATTTAAATGTCATAATGTTGCTAGTTTTAGCAGGTGTAACAGAAAAGAGGAGGAGGCACTATCTGGAAAACATTTTTGGACCATTCGAAACCCCCCAGGGGGTCTCCATCTTCCAAAAATTTTCAAATTTTGCAATTTGTAAACCTTGGGTCTCATTCCATATAAGGACCAAGTATATCATTTTCAGTTTTCTGATATTTTAATTTCCGTTAATAAAAGTAGAACCTCTTCGAATAGGCTCTTTCGGGCCTGTTCACCATCCCCCCTGGGGGGATTTGCGTCTGTGTCATTTTTTACTTTTTGTTCATCCTTTTTCAATCTAGTGTAGTTATAATCTGCAGGGTAGTATACTTTGAATTATAATCATTTCCATATTGTATATTTGGTGGTTTCAAAGTAATTTTAATACTTACGCCACGAGCCTCCTTTTGAGCCGAAAGGTGAAGAAAGGGTCATGGTAGTCTAATTAGAAAATTGTGGTTTTCTTATGTTCTTATGATTCATCTTATATCATCATTTTTTTATCAATCATAATAAAATCAACCCCTCCTTGATTCCCCGATTGAGGTCCACTTGGACCGAAAGAGGTTCCTGGAGGGTTTTCTTTTTAACAAGAACACCTCTTTTAAAATTTACTAAAAGTAACAAAGAATCTAGTGTGTATGCTATGTACTTGGCTGTGGTTCATCTGATTAGTCAAGCTGCATCAAAAGCACTTGAGTGACTAGAATAATTAGGATCCACTCTCCCCAAATTGACAAACCATCAAGCGAAAATCCAATGCCTTGATCAAACCATTACGGTGGAAAAATACCCAAAGGAAGTGGGAACTCCTGAAAAGTGACCTCAGGGCACCTATGTCTGTTACACCTTTAGGTGCATTATGAACAACAGCCTTAGAGACTCCATTCATCCCACATATTCCTTGAGGGTAGCCATGAGGGTTTAGTTTTGGACATACTTTAAGTACCCCCTGGGTATATTTGGAGTCCCCTCACCTAAGTTAAATTACTCATCTTCTTACATTATTTTAAAATCAACCAAGATACAATTGTACAACATTCATTCTAGCACTTGCAAGCACTCTTAATTGGTTTTCGACTCCATTTTCAAGGCACTGGTCAACTATTTATTTCTTTCAATCTATATGTGATTAGGTGTCATTTTCATGCTTACTTGTGATTATCTCATCATGTTATTTGTTGTTTACAATTGTTAAATCGAAACTCCTAAAAAAATTACTCTTTAATACTATCATCATACTAAATAATTCAGCCTTAGTAACTTAATAGGGTCTACTCCCATTGGCTTCGTTAGGAGTTAAGCCTAAACGGAGGAGTCAAGAACAAGGTGACATCCTTGACTCAAGATTTTCCCCCAAGGACACACCAAGTTGCTTGAATATTTCTACCACGTAACCCAGGTGTGTGAAAGGAGGCAACAAGTCCTACTGCCACTAATTGCAGTTGCATGCATCAGTTTAGGAGCCTCCTAGATCAATTCCTGCAATTTAGGAGCCACTAGGAGTGCCGACACAAACCTTCAGTAGTTGAGTTCAGTTAGTGACCAGTCAAGCTGAGTTAGGAGTCAGTTACATTTAGTTCTAGTCCTCTACATTTGGTTAGCACTAGGTTTGCATGGCTGAATGTAGGAGAGCGCATTCCCCACCCACCACAGTTAGTTAGCCTTAGTTAACACTAAATTAGACACTTGAGTTGTGTTTTAGAACTCTGATGAACTTCGATAAATATTTAGACAAGGTCTTAGTTACCTACAGTCAAGTAGAGTCTAATCAATTAGAATTTCCTCATGTGGATTCGAATTGCATGTTGCTATTTAGCCAATGTATTACATTGTAATTAATTATCTAATTACTTTTTTATTAATGAAAGCATTCATAGCTGTAAGCTATTTTTGCACTGTTTCATTCTTCAATTGCTGAGTAAATTGTGTGACCTATCTTGTGAGTTGTGTGTTTGTCCATAGATCTATGTGCTCAATTTAAAATGGTATCAGAGCCTCAGAAGGACAAGGAACTTCTCCTCCTCATATCTCCTACTAGATCATTTTTTTGAGCAAAATTTCTCCTTCCAGCACTGCACCAGAAGCCGAAGGTTTACCACTTAATACCCCAAGTAAAGGAATTGTTGATCAAGCTTGCTTGATCAACTATACTGGGTGTGATGAAAACCTGAAATGTGTAGGTTTTCTGACCTTAGTTTGTCTTTTTGTGTAATTGCAGGTACAACTTCAAATGGATTCATCAGTTCCTCTTCTCACATTCACAAACTATTTAGAATGGAAGATGAAGATGATTGCATCTCTGAATAGACAAGGTCTCTATGAGGTGTCTATTGGACTCGGTGAAGAGTCCTTTGAGAGTGAGAATGTTTGGCTGAATGAATGTGATGAAACTCTTGGAACAATGTCACTGGATCTTTCTCGTAGCTTGTGCTACCTCAAAAGATCTATTGAATTCCAAAAGGATCTCTGGATAAAATTGGACAGAACCTTTGGAATGATTGATGAGGATCATAATAGCACTTTGGAGAGAACATCCAGAACCATAAGAGTTCCTGATCCAAAATTATTTTCCTCTACTCTCTCTGCTGAAGTTGTTCAAGATGAAAAAGAAGCAAAGTCCTCCTCCAGTGATTTTCCTTTGAATTATGTGCAAAATTTCCCAGTAATTGCTTCCGAAAGTGAAGACAAATTTGATTTTTCTCCCTCTACTGTTGTTGCTGGTGTGAAAATATGTAATACCTTGGATATTTTAGAATAAATATCATATTACCAGAGTGATCCATTCGCTCCCCATGATCTATATATTCCAGCAAATTCCTGCAGGATTGCATGCACCAAAATTCATAATTTTGAAGAAGAAGAATTGTGCATCTACCGTCTCGGTGGACCATCCTCTTGGATATGATATGAACCTTATTGGATCTGATATGATATTATTTATATCTGATATGATATTTCTTGGTTCAATATTTCAGGTTCATAAGCTTTTAGTACTGCTTGTAGCTGTTCTCATTAATTTTGTGAAGAAAAAAGTACTGCAAGTCTCCTTCAAAACTGCTGCTGGGGATTTTATTTCATTTCACAGTTTTGGATCTGATATGAACCCATTTACATCTAATTTAATTTCTGATTTGATATTATTTGGTTCAAAATTTAAAATCCAAGAGCCTTCAGACATGCTTGTATCTGCTCTCACCAATTTCGGTGTGAAAAATCAAGTACCGCAATTCTTCCTCAAAATTGCTGCTGGGGATTTGGTGTTAGTTTCCTCTTATGAGGTTGCTGATATTTTATTTTGTGATTCATTAGATATTTCTGAAGCTATATCAGATTATAGAGCTCAAGCATTTGCTCTCCATAGTCCCAGGTCTTCTCTACTTTTGGTCACATGCTCATCTCCTCACAGAACTGGTAAAGAGGAATATTTTATGCATCCACCTAGACACTTGCTCCTAACACTTGGGGTTGTTTCTACCACTCATGGTTTTATGTTCAAGGCTGAAACATATCAGTTTCTTGAGTGTTCCTCACATGGTTTGAATCCTCAAGAACCTTTTCTCACTTATCAGTTGATTTCAGTTTCTCTACATGGGTTCAGTCTTCATCCAACAACTCTCTATATTTCTGATTTAGTTGAGCATATCATTCTTCTTCCAAAGAGGAATATTCCACCAGACATAATGATGGATAGGTTCACATGCCAGGCCCTAGGATACCTATGCATAGAAGAACTAGATTGATCCTGATTCTACTTGCTTAATTAGAGGGGGGGATTTTTTCCCATGTGGTTTTTTCCCCAGCTCCTTGTATTGAGCAGTTACTTACTTTACTTGGTGTAATGGGTGACATATGGTCTTTGTTACCAGGGCCCACAGATTTTCCAAGTTAGAATTCAGGGGGGGGGGGTGTTAGGATTATTAATCCTCCCTTGTCCAAATTGGTCATATGTCTAAATCGGGAGTCCTTCAAGTATATTTTTAGTCACTAGCACCGTTGGGTCCACTTGGCCTAATTGTGGCACATGTTCTAGTTACTAAAGTGCGAGGAACACTAATTGAGGCCTAATTCCACTAATTGCACTTGCATGTATCAGTTTAGGAGCCTCCTAGATCAATTCCTACAATTTAGGAGCCACTGGGAGTGTTGACACCACGGGGGCTTCACTTGTTGACCAATATCCTATCACGTTAGTTCATATTGTGGGTTTTAAAATTATCAAAAATTGGACCAATATATTGCATGTATTGGGGGGATGAGGGGTTTAAGGTGGGGGTGGGTAGGGTGGTTTATAAAGATTGAGGTATAAAAAGGGGTGGGAAGGAGGTTTTAAGTATTGGAAGGGGGTTTCAACAAAAAGAGTTTGGGTCAATATCTCTGAAAATTAAGGGTATTCTTTAATATCCCATGATCGCACGTGCTATGTGAGAGGTTCACTAAGTGAAGTCCCCGTGGTTGACACCAACCTTCAGCAGTTGAGTTCAGTTAGTGACTAGTCAAGCTGAGTTAGGAGTCAGTTACATTTAGTTCTAGTCCTCTACATTTAGTTAGCGCTAGGTTTGCATGGTTGCATGCAAGAGAGGTGCATTCCTCACCTACCACAGTCAGTTAGCCTTAGTTAACATTGAATTAGGCACTTGAGTTGTGTTTTAGAACTCCAATGAACTCCGATAATGATTTAGACAAGGTCAGTTAACTATTGAGTCCTCTAATAATGATTTAGACAAGGTCTTAGTTACCTACAGTCAAGTAGAGTCTAATCAATTCAAAATTGCTCACATGGATTTGAATTGCATGTGGCTTTTTAGTCATTGTATTACATTGTAATTAATTATCTAATTACTTTTTTATTAATGAAAGCATTCATAGCTGCAAGCCATTTTTGCACTGTTTCATTCTTCAATTGCTGAGTAAATTTTGTGACCTATCTTGTGAGTTGTATGTTTGTCTATAGATCTATGTGCTCAATTTAATAAGTTTTCTCCATAGTGAGGTCCTTGAAGACGCTTTTTGCAGCACCTTATGCTACAATAATAAACAATTACAAATTACATATGGCCAGGGTTTAACACAAAGGTTATTAAATCCCCCCCCTTAAACCATGCATTGTTCTTGATGCATAATACATACATGCTTTTGTGAATTTCAAAAGGATAACTACCTTTAGTTTTCAAACAGTCTTTCTCGGAACTCCTCTTCCAAGAAACCACAATACTTCATGTTTCTACTTTCCTATCTATATCCACTGCCTATGGGATGTGATTCCCTTCATCCAACTTGTTTGTCAAGATATCACCATCCTTTTTCTTGGATTCCTGTGTGAGAACCAAGACTAGAAACAAGGATCAATCTTCAATCCCCATTACAGGGTATTCAAATACCAACTAAGATAAATTCGCTTGAAAATCATATTTCAATCAACCATATGATTAACATCGGGTATAAAAATATACAATACATGATATAAGAGTATTCTTTAACAACTAAACCATGGACATAAAGATAACATAAATTAGTCACCATGGCACATATACAGAATATAACAACATGAATAGCACATGAGAGAATACTTATCTCAAATTTGGGAAAATAGATTAAATGGGACAATAGTATTTCCAAAATAAGAACACAATCAATTTAGCAACATTCATAACCAACTCTTCTGAGAAACATAATGCTTTCCACTACTACTTTCTTGTCCGTCTCCACTTCCTACAGGTTCACCATCCCATTTCCTGGCTTTCTGTGTGAGAACCTGGATTAGTAGAGTGAAACGATAGAAGCAAAGGGTGAAAATCCACCAAACTACCTCTCTAGAAATGGATACTAGATTGCTCTCTAAGGGAATCCAGGAACTCAGACCCAATAACTAAACCATATTCTTCAACAAAGATACTTTAAATAGAGATGCTTCTTTAACAAGGATGGTTTTTCACATTCCCAACAAACACATGGTTAGCAATAAACATATATATTATTCAACAAGATTTTCAAAATACATCTTTCAAAAAAAATAAATTTCCAGTTAATTACATGAAATACTTCAGTATATGTAAGGTACTCGAGATATAGATAATTCTTCAACAAAAATACTTGAAATGCATCTAATTGAATATTTTTATAATCAATTTCAATCATATGAAATGCATCTAAGATAGGTGAAATGTGTTCATATCATTCAATCACGTGAGATGCATTACCAAGATGCTTTTGCATGATTTATCACTCAAATAATTTTCCTACAAGGATGCATGAAGTGTCACCAAGATATTTTACCAACAAGACGCATGAAATATCACTATGATATTTTATAAATATGCATTTCAACAAAGGTATTTGATATACTACAAGGATACCCTGGCAAGATACTTTCAGCAAATATCACATGGATATATTTTCTTTCAACAAGATCCTTGGATAGTTTCCTAACAAAGATACTAGTACCACACTCTATACATTTAGTATTGAATATATAAGGATACATGAAGCTCATCTTCAATAAAGGTACATGTATCATACTTAATCATTTATATGGTTAGTACCTACTTTTCAACAGAGATATATGAAATACCACCAAGTTATTACCAAGATACCTTTCAATAATGACACAAGATACTTTTCTAATGAAGATCACAAGGATGAAGACTTTCAAAGATCACCTAAATACTTTTTCATTTTAATGTAACATGCAAAGTGAACTTATATGAAACAATTTTAATCTAACTAAGAACCAAAAAGGGCCATAAAAACATATTACTTTTAATCTCAACACAAAGCATAATTCTTCATTAGAGATCATTTAAAAATCCATTATTCATCAATTAATATCAATAATACAACGACCCTCATGCATACATCATCCATATCGACATCGATCATCAATTCATAATATCTCAACCTATATCAATCATACATCGATCATGTAATACCAACCAAAGAAAACCATACATGAATAAACTAACCATACAAGCATCAATCATAGTACATTAATCAAAACACATCAACCATAATACATCAACCAACATACATCAAATGGAATAAATTAATCAGAATACATCAATTAGAATACACAATCAGAATACATCAACCATGATTCATCAAGCAGAAGACAATGATCATAATACATCAATAAAAATACATCAATATGAATACATTAATAAAAATACATCAATTAGAATACACAATCAAAATACATCAACCGGGATTCATCAAGCAGAAGACAATGATAATAATACATCAATTAGAATACATCATCCATAATACATCAACCAAAATGCATCAATCTTACACACAACAACCATAACAACCAAAGAAAACCAATAATAGCCATACATATAGTGATGACAATGTCATACAAGTATCAACTAGTAATCAACCAATGTCAATCAATAACATCCAGTAGCAACCAATAATATCAAACAACATACATAAACTATATAAATCATATCGAATAGTTATTATTTATCATAACATTATATAGAATTATTAGCACATGCGGATATATATAATAATACATTACGTTACTAATTATTTGCATGTAGTGCACTAGTTATAAATCAAAGTAAATACATAGTCACCTCAAACAAACAAACATCCTACCACCAAAATATTTTAATATTCTACAATAAAATAATTACTAGTTATACAACACACTATCATACACTCACACCATACACTATACTTAATATTACTATGTATTATTTATATACATACGCTTGTTTTGTTTATACACATTATAATTCTTCAGTCATATATCATATTAGTATTAATCATATACACAACATATTAGTCATATAACCTATATATTCTATATTTAATATGCTCATATAATTATTATGTTATACCATAATATCCATACAATTATAGCAATAATTGCATAACCCAATACCATCATATTAGATACATATTATAACTTATATACTAACATAACACTTTTGATCACACTATACTTCTTAATATTTCCAAACTCCCAAATACTTTCAAGAACTTTCAAATATTCCCAAATACTTCCAAAATCTTCCAAACACTTCCAAACACTCAAACACTTCCAAACACTTCCTAACACCCCCAAATTTTACACTTACATCATTGCATGCGTTCACCTCTAGACATATAGTATATTCACAATATTACATATATGTAATACTAATAACTATTACATATAATAAAATACATATTATATTATATACAAACATACAAACATTCATATATATAATAATGCATCTATTCGTATAAATACTTTTAACAACTATACATATCACACATATTATATTATACATATTTATGTCAATGTCATATATATATATATATATACAGTATTATCTTACACTACTATACTACCTACTTACACACATAAAATAAAATAAATAAAATGAAAGAGAATACGAGTCATTAAAGACAAGTGGCCCATTTCCTCCAAAAATAGACTAGGATTTACATCTCCATAAGTAAAATAAATAAAATAAAAGAGAATTGAACCATTAAACACAAGTGGCTCATTCTCTTCCAAAAATAGACAAGTAGTTACATCTCCATAAGTAAAATAAAAGATAAAATGAACCATTAGAAACAAGTGGTTCATTCTCCTCCAAAAATATACAAGGTGTTACATCTCCATAAGCAAAATAAATAAAATAAAAGAGAATATCAACAATTAGGGACAAGTGGCAAATTTTATGCACTCAATCAATAAATTAGTAAGACAGCTAGGATAATAATAATGTTACCACTAACCCCAAAATAAATAAATTAAATAATATAATACAAAAATAGCTCATAGCTATGCTTACCTCCAAGTTGCAATTCCACCACTAACTAATTAGATAAGTTTGCATAGTAATAACTAATAAATATTATAAAAACATACTACATGCATAAAATAAAAAGGAGAATGAGAAACACCATTTAGACAAGCGTCCCATTCCAAAAATAACCAAGGAGTTACTCATCTATGCAAAGCATACCATCCATATAAAATACAAAATTCATATAGGGTATAAAGGCCACTTAATAAATCATATTACTATTTAATAATAATAGAACTATATAACATCTTAATAACTTAGCATTAAATTAATAGTGATAATGGTACATAGTTATACATACTACTATAATGAAAATTATTTACTTATCAATTAATAATCATAATGTAGCAGTAAATAAGTCATACTACAAGAATCATTTCAATATTAACGATTCAATGAGAAATAAAAGAGGCAATGCACAAGAATCATCCAATCAAGTCTCTCAATTATTAGATATGCACCACATAGTACTTACCAATCAATATATTGAACAATAAATATGAAATATATATTAATTAATTCTAAGGCATACAATGAATTAATATTTTAAGTGAGGCTTCTTGCTCTTCTATTAACGTAAGGGAGATTAAATTCATTTCACCAAGCACATTGTTTATAAGGTTCAATGGATAACCAACACTTGACAATATGTAAATAAGGCCTAATTACCATTTTCCAACTAATTAAACATAGTAATTATGAAAATGATTCCATGAGAATTAGTTAACTAGTCACAACTAGTCTTGCATAAATTTGACAGGAACCGTTCCAATGAACCAAAACGTGAACCTACATCCATTATAAACATATTTGAGAATGCATGTACAGAAAAATAAATTACTTTTTCAAATCTACTGAGTAGATAAACGAAGAATATTTCAAGTTTAGTCAATACAACTAGTTAATAAACACTGCCAGGAATTCAATCAAACCAATCAAACCAATCATACTGAGTTCCGAGGCACATAGAGGTGAAGGTATAGATATGGAAAATAGAATTATACAACACAATTAAAGCACCGATAAAATATCATATGTCTGTACATTCAACTTTTACCAAAAACATAGATTCAAATCCAAAAACTATTTACCAATTTCATTGCAATGCACCTTGTTTCCAATTTAACTTTCCAAATGCAAAATAAAGAGAAATATATGACTAGTGTATATCATGGAAATAATATTAGGGGACACTTACAATCATATGGATGTAGCTTTACACCCATATATAGTCCATTAAACAACTCACAAAACAAGTTAATTCTACTCATCCGAATTGCCTAGTAATTCTAGGAATCGATAGAATAGTTAAATCCACATCTCATAGAATCATTCAAATGAAATTAAAACTATAAATAACATGTTTTATTAGTAATAACAGAGATATATCTCATTCTATCATTTTGTCAAACACTTCATATGCAAATTCATAAATCTACTCAAAACAATTCCATTGAAGGAGCTAGAAATTAGAAATTGATCTAGAATTTCTGTAGACATTTCTCCAACACTACCAAGAATAATTTTCCTAAAATTATCACAAATACTTATAATACATAATAATAAAATAAAAACTCAAGAATTTTTACAAACACTTCATGTTCTAAGCCTCCAAACTATGCCAAACAGTCTGATCAAAGAACTAGTTTTTGAATAAAAGGTAGAAGCATCAAAGAGGAGTGTCTTAAACCATTCTGAGGTTACAATAACACAAAAATACACATTATATAATTAACAAGGGAATATATATCAGTTATTTAGTATAGGTACCAAGTAATTTTTTCCTCAAACAAATTGTGCACAATATCCCAAAAACTAGTTTCCAATTCCTTCATAAAATTTACTTGCATAAATAGATTTAATTCTATGAGAAATTTCTTCCACAAATAAATCATATGTTTCATCAAACATTTCATGTGCATCCATAAATAAATAATATCATATAAAATTAAATTAAATAAACATGATATAAATAACTTATCTTATTAATGAACAACTAGCATCATCTGAACCACGCTCCACCCAGCCTTTGGCACTGCCAATTCAGATCTCATTTTGACATGCCACCCCCAAGTTGAGGCCACAAATCCAAAACAGAGATGCACTCAAGAATGGCTATCATATTGAGAAGCCAAAATTCTATTCCTCACCACATACTTCCTCTTCCACCCCACTACCAAGTGAAATGGTAATCTAGACCCTCTAGGCCATCGAGATGTCACAATTCACCATCATGGTTTATGTGCAAGTATAGGACAGATCCAAGTAGTGGAAATAGAGGAACTACACCATATTTTACCAATATTAATGCTAACACCATACAAGTGTTAAAATATTGTAACTTTGGAATATATTCTAGTTGTATTCCTCCTTCGGTATTTTCCACTTATGTAATTGGTCATGTAAGAGTCATTGAAAGAATCAATGTAAACCTCCGGATGTAAGTAAGGTCAATAGTACCCTTGAGTCATTATAATAAATATTATTTTTGTGTCCTACTAGTCAATTCGGCCCTATTAGTTAGATAAGTCGGTCCAGTTAGGTTTTAGGACAATTCAAGAGTCAAATATAAATAGGGAGGCACCTCGTTCATTTGTACTCACTTCACTCAAGAAAGTTTGCAAGAGAGAGAAGAAGAAGTGCACTAGAAAGAAGAGAGAAGCAGTTGTATTGGGTTTTACACTATTTTGGTTGGGTTCTATATTGAGGAAGTTTCGTTGGGTTTTCTCCCCCATGAGGGTTTCCCAGGATAAATATTTTGTTCTCTTGTGTGACTATAATTGTTGTTCTTTCGGTTATCCCACCATCTTAAATTGTTTTAGAATATCATCTAAGCAATAATAAAACTTAACATGGTATCAAAGCCACCCTAAAATGAGACATTGTACAACTAGGGTTTATTATTCCAAAAAAATTCCCTCGACAGATCAACCAGAAAACAAGCCTTAACTCAACTCTCCCTATAAAGGCACATCTTTCTGTGAAGACAGAACTGAATTCCGAGAAGTTTCATTTTTGGGCTCGACACTAGTGCCAGGAAGAACTAGGGCTTCAATTTTTTTGAGGCTACATCATCAATATGAGAAAAAGGAATATACAGTCTAGTTTTCCTTGAGGAGGTGCATATTTTCCAAAAATCAACCGTACAAGTGATTCCAACTGAAAAATTAGGGTTTTACCATCAAACCCTAGGCCATCTCGAAGAATTTCAGCTAGTAGTAGTCTTCTCCAAGTAAGTATTGTCTCTCCTATTTCCATTTGAGGTTCTCTTTATGTTAAAGACTAAAAAATATACCAAGATATATGAGAAGCTTGAGGGTATTGAGAACTTCAGATCATGAAGTACCAGATCATGATCATCCTATAAGAGAATGATCTAGAAGGATTCATAAAGGAGGATGTCAGGCAAAATAAGGCCTGGTTGGGCATGAGAAGTAATTTAAGAAGCAGAAAGACTTGGTGTCCTTGAAGGAACCATTATATAAAGAAAGAATCCAAAGCCATACCCCATTTATGTGGTGTTGATCTGCATCCTCATTGACAAAGAACCTACGTACTTTTATAGAAGCAATGAAGCAGAAGGAATGGGTAGATTCCATGGTCAACGAATACCAATCCATCACAAAGAATGATGTATGGGAAGTAGTACCAAGACCAAAGAACAAGTCAGTAATATCCTCAAAATGGATCTACAAAAAATACATTCAACATACGACAATAAATAGAAGTACAAGGAAATATTCATAGCCCGCAGGTTCTCTCAAAAAGAAGGAATTGACTATGAGGATACCTTTGCAACAATATCAATCTAAATTATAACCTTCATTGTCTTGGCATCCAAGATGAAGTGGAAGTTACATCAGATGGATGTAAATATATCCTTCCTAAATGGAGTAATAGAATAATGAGTATACATCAAACAACCACAAGGTTTTGAGATAGGTAACCATAAAAATCATGTATGCAGACTTAAGAAGGCAATGTATGGGCTAAAGAAAGCCCCTAGAGTGTGGTATGGAAGAATTGATGGTTTCCTGATGAGTTTAGGTTTCCCTGAATTGATGGTTTCTTGATGAGTTTCCAATGTCTACTACAAAGTTGAGGATGATGAGATTATGATATTACTACTATATGTAGATGATTTATTTTTGATAGGTGAAGACAAGCCCATCAATGAATGCAAGAAGAAGCTCGCTGCAGAATTTGAGCTGAAATACCTTGGAATGATGCACTACTTATTAGGTATTGAAGTATGGAAGTATCTAGATGAGATGTTCCTCAATCAAGGAAATATGCACTAGAGATCCTAAAGAGATTTAGGATGATGAATAGTAAGGCTATGACTACTCCGATGACAACAAATTTGAAGCTCTTGAGTGATGATTCTTCAAAGATAGTGGATGTTACCTTATACATACATATTATTGGTTTACTAATGTACTTAACCAATAAAAGACCTGATATATGTTTTTCTGTAAACACTTTAAGTCAGTATATGGTGAATGCCAAACATATTCACTTACTAGGAGAAAAACATGTGATGAGGAATCTAAAAGGAACATTAAATTATGGTATCATATATTCAACAGATGGAGATACCAAATTACATGGATTTACAGATTCAGATTGGGAAGGAAGTGTCGAAGATAGAAAGAGCACTTCAGGATGTTGTTTTAGTTTGAGATCAAGCATGATATCATGGTTTAGCAGAAAGAAGACCAGTGTTGCACTCAGTACGACAGAAACCGAATACATAGCAGCATGTTCAGCCTGTAGAGAAGCAGTATGGCTTCCCAATATGTTGGAAAGACTATTTGATAAAGAGGTAGAGGTAACTGATATCCATTGTGATAATCAGAGTTGTATTAAGATGGTATAAAACCCGGTGTTTCATGATAAGTCGAAACATATCAAAATCATATATCACTACATCCTATATATGGTATAGAAGGCAGCTGTAAAGCTCAAGTATATTACAATAGAGGAACAAGTGGTGTATATATTTACTAAGCCTCTGTCTTGTGTAAAGTTTGAATACTTTCGAGACAAGCTTAGTGTTGTCCGGAAGGACCTCCCTCGAAAGAGGGAGTAGATGGAATAGAAGGCTCTATGTTGCAGTGGTGTGGTAGCTCAGTCTAGGGTAGGGTACTTTTGGCTAGGCTTGTTCTCTCGAAAGGGTTAGTAAGTTAGACAAGGCTTGTTGATCCTACATGGATTAGTATTTTTGGTTAGGATTGTTTGGATCGAAAGGGTTAGTAATTTAGACAAGATTTGTTTGGTCCCTAGGGAGATCCATCTGTCTGACTAGGCATGTTGGATCGAAAGGGTTAGTAATTCAAACAAAATACTTGAGTGGATCTACCAGAGAACCCACTGTGATGCTTCTTTAGAAGGCCAAAGGGAAAGAAGTGGTTTCAGTATTCCTATACTGATGAGGCAGGTTCAGTATTCTCATACTGATGTTCATGAGGTAGGTTCACTGATCCCATACTGATGATGATGAGGTAGTTTCAATATTCCCATACTGATTATGATGAGGTAGTTTCATTATTTCTATACTGATGTTAATGAGGTTTTCTTCAGTATTAATATACTCGTTTTACAAATAATGTTCAAGCATTTGTTTTTTGATGATGAGGTTTTAGCACTAACATGATAATGATGTTATTGTTGCTACTTTAGTATTTACATACTAATGTTGGAGGTAGATGACTCATTATTCACTTACTGATATGGAAAAACATGATTAAGTATCCATATACTGATATGAAAGAAGAAGACTCGGTATCGACATACTGATATTGTAGAAGAAGAAGACTCAATATTCACATACTGATGCACAAGAAGAATCAATATCCACATACTGATATTGTAGAATAAAACTCAGCATCCACCTATTGATATTGCAGGAAAAAAAATGAAGACTCAGTATTCACATACTGATATTGCAGAATAAGACTCAATATCCACATACTGATATTGCAGAAAAATAAGACTCAGTATTCACACACTGATATTGTAGAAGAAGACTTAGTATCCACATACCTATATTGTGGAAGAAGACTCAATATCCACATACTGATATTGCAGAAGAAGACTTAGAAGAAGACTCAGTGACCACTTACTGATATTGTGAAAGAAGTTGCAGAATATGATATAGTATTATCATACTGATATTGATGATGAATATGTATGGTGTGATTCCAAAAATTCCTATGACATATAGAGACTCACCAATCAGATGTACAGTGGTGGTAGTGGTTGTTGATATAGAACATCTTCCTAGTTAAGAGAGGGAGTGTTCTATTATTGTAACTTCGGAATATATTATAGCTGTATTCCTCCTTCGAGAGTTGTCACTGATGTAATTGGTCATGTAAGAGTCACTAAAAGAATCAATGTAAACCTCCGGATGTAAGTCAGGCCAATAGTACCCTTGAGTCAATATAATAAATATTATTGTGGCATCCTACTAGTCAAGTCAGCCCTATAAGTTAGAAAAGTTGGACAAGTTAGGTTTTAGGGCAAGTCAAGAGTTAAATATAAATAGGGATGCACCTCCTTCATTTGTACTCACTACACTCAAGCAATTTTGCAAGAGAGAGAAGAAGAAGTGCACCAGAAAGAAGAGAGAAGCAGTTGTCTTGGGTTTTACAAAGTTTTTCTTGAGTTCTATATTGAGGAAGTTTTATTGGGTTTTCTCCCCCATGAGGGTTTCCTAGGATAAATATTTTGTTCTCTTGTGTGATTGTACTTATTTTTCTTTCAGTGATCCTGTAACACACCTAAAAATCGCAATAAATCTTTTTTGCATGCATTACTTTTACATTTACTTAGCATATTTCTATGTTTTAATGCTGTCGGTTTTAATATCTTTGTCATGTGCTTACGACAAGTATTGCTGATGTTTTCGATGGCTAGTTCCCTATGGAACCTTTATCCATGCTTACACATGTGATGTAATTTTTTTATTTCATTATTCATCTTTATGATAGTCTATACTAAACTAAGGTATGGGATATTGTTCTTGGTATTGACCCAGCCTGTCAATTACATTATTTTTACAAGGCCTTGGCCTTACCATAGTTTAGACTATGGGTGTAAAACCCTCCCCTAAGCACAAGAAGCTTAGGGTTTGTAAGTGTATGGTTCTCCATATGTCTACCTCTTGTTATCAATAAAATGATGAGGTTTACATATCTAATTTGGCATGATTTTACATGGATTGGGCCTTAATGCGTTTCTTTACAATGCATGAGTAAATACTATCTCATATGATTTTAACTGTGATTTATGGCTTATAATGCATACGCCTACGCTATGCATGCAATATGGTTTTAATATGAGTTTCAAAGAATACTATGCATCATCTCTACTATGCTTACAATATGGTTTCTATGTAGTGAAGGCATAACACTATGCTAAGGATTGCAAATAAAATAAAAGGCCATGGTCCAACCTAGTGCTAAGGTGTATACCTGTTGAAAGCTAGGATTTCACATCACATTCAAGCATACATTAATGCTCATACACAACCATAAAATACAAGTATTTGGGAAGGGATGTCCAATCCACCTTAGTATTCATATTTGATTACTATTTATACATTATGAGAGAGGTTGGAGAGTTTGTACCCGCTCCAACTACTCATTTGTTAATATCTCTTTAAACTATATAATTATACAAATATGATGACATTTAAGAGGTCAAGTACCCCCCTCTATAATTCCTTGTATTATGTATATAATAAGTTTACTATGGGAAGGGGTATGGTTCTAGCCATAACCACGATGGCATTATGTCCCATAGTCCAATTCCATGAAGGTTCTAGAATATGAGTAAATGATGCATGGTGTGGTTTCAATGTAAGGCTGACTATTATGTTATAAGGTCTAGTTATAACATAAGATATCTTATAATCTGATATTCCATGGCATAGGTTGTGATTTGAATTTTTAAACGATATCCATAATTGGATTTGCAATGATTGATTTTTGGTAATGATTCGACCATGCATTAAATGGTACTTTTGGTCGACAATTAAAATCTGTCCTAGTTGCAAGTTGGAAATGCAGCTAGGCCTACGAGGAAACACATAAAGTAAATATATTTCCTACACCTGGATGGTAGATCATTAATGTTTTGATAGGGTTTTGAAAAGGGTCTTTACTCTATTTGAGCTTCGCATTTGTGTTGCTACTTGTCGGAGGCCGACCGAGGGCCTAGATTTACTCTCTATCTGTTCCTACTTGGTTTTTATAGTGTTAATGGAATTTTGTTCTAGTTCTTCGAGTAAAAAGAGGTTTCTCAATATTCCTTGTCGGTTCTCCAACCACATTGGAGCTCCAACGCTCCTGTTGATGTTTCCAAAATCATGAACAATCTGCTAGCAAGGTAAGCATAAGATAGATGTTTTTACTCTACAAATAAAAAGGTTTTTACAGTAGTTTACATTCTTCATTTTACTGATATGTTATTGGTGTGTGAAAACAAAAGAGGGATAAGGGTGCTTGGAGGAGCCGACCCATGGCCCTCATTGCCAAAATGCCAAGATAAGGTTCAAGCCCTGTAAGTTTATTTTTGGAACTTTTAAAGATAATTGTAAAGTAATAATAATTGACTATGTAAAGGTCCACTGCCAGTTTTCAGCACTGGAGAGGAAGCGATAGGGTCACCTCCTTCCAGGCCTACATTTCCAAATGCCTAAGTACGTCTATACCTAACCCTAACTCATAATAAGTTTTGTTTTAATTCTTTTGTTAACGATTGAGACCCATGCTGACCAAACCAAAATAGTGGTTGCAGGTCTTACAGAGTAGAGGCCGTGAGGGCTTAGTTGGTAGCCGCAATGAATGAGATAAGTGTTTCTTTGGTTTAATTTGTATACTGTTATTTATAAACCCTTCTCAGGTTGTGCCGAATCTTTTAGCCATTAACTTGGCATTGTAATGTAATGTAATAATTTAGTTTAATTAAGACCCTGGTATGGTTTGGGGTTCCCTTGACGAGTCTTATTCCCATACTGTTTTATAACACTGGTGTTTATTTTTTTACAATGGAAGCCATCAACGATTGTCTTTTAGCCACTCTGTAATATATATTTCAATATATTTTTTTGATGGTTTTAAATGAACGAATGCCGACTTCGGTTGTGTAATAACCCAATAATGCTTCATTATTTTATTGTGTGTAAATTATTTATGTTGATTATGTGCAATCCTTCGGCTTCCACTGTGGATGGTCTTATAGCCATGTAAAATGCATTATACTTCATTTTTATTTTTATAATGTCTCTATATATAATACATGTTGTTATATTTGATGTGATGGTAGCTATTGATTTGGCTTACAACCATAACAAACTATGTTGTGATCTGTAATACAAGTGATAGCTCTGCCTGCAATTCTATTTATATTTCAATTTGCATGATTTATGTGTTTAAGAAAATACCTTTATGGGACTCGATCTTACGATCTCTGTAGTGAACTGTACATTTATGTATGCTGCCTCGTGGTTCTACCTTTGTATCAATTAGGGTTTCCACGTTGTGGAATTACGACGCTGTAATTAGAGTGTTGGTTTTGTGTTTTTTGACATGACCCATAGGGTCTGTGTGTTTTAATATTCGACTATGGATGAAGCTATACCGGTCTTAGTGACTAGGTTTTCAATGCCGCGATAGTAGCTGTGCAACTAGCATATCCATCAGTCCTAGGTTAGTTTGGTTTATTTAATTACTACCCTGTGCATATTTGAAGATTTTTGAACAATAGGATCTTAGATCCTTGTGTTTGTTCTCACTGCTCTATAATTTCATTAATTACTAAGAGGTGAAAAGATCCCATGACATTCGTAAATTGTCTAGCATGTAAATGTTTCTTATTTAATTTGATCTTACTATTTGATGGGATTTTATTGTAATCTTGCATCCATGATTTCGTTATAATAATTGTTATATCTTTTTTTAGCGTTAATTTGATTGCTTTGGTGGATGAGAACAGTAATGTAATCATGGGTTAATTGTTAGGATACCCAACATGGATTAAGGGATATGTATAGTTTGATTAAAGTATTTCTATGTAAGTACTTAAGATAGTAACATTGCGTTTTCCTATATAGATATTATTCGATTCTAATACTTTAACTTAAATATTATGAGTTATAATATTATTACTATTATTCAAATGAATTATGTCAATAAATATATTAAAGACTACAAATCTATATAATAGTAAATTAAAATCCGATACGGTTAATTTGTGTAGGAAATTTGGATGAATACTATGTAAGTGGATTCCATTCGCTTATAGTGAATAGTGCAGATTTAAACTATAAGCAAGAATCATAGATTCAGCCAACAATTTAGTTTTGTACATGCAGATTAATAAAATAATTTAGGAAATCGACACAAACAATGAATACACAGTTGAATATAGGATTACACTATACAGATTTAGAATTAGACGATTTCATTCCATTAGGTATAGGATTCAAGCATAACATTATTAAACTAACTAAAACAAACTAGAATTTACATTAATATACTTCAGATCTAGGATTTAGACACATTTATACAACATTTAAAAACATAATGTATGAACCTAGCACCAACGCTAGGAAAACAAAAGTGGAGAAGTGTTTCCTCCCAGCCAACTCCTAGAGAAGCCAAGTTACTTTCTCTAGAACCCCCGATCCTGTTCACTGAACCATAAGAGAAAAATCCTTCAATGCTCCATCTCTTGCATTTCATTGATGTTAATCCCCATCCAATGATAGCCTCCTGCTGCCAATGGTCATACTAATATATATTATTTTTCCTAGGACTTGGTCATTTATGAGCCTCCTGCTCTTTAGAACTCAACTAGGAGTTGTGACCTGATTTTTGGGGATGATGCCTCCTACATCTTGAGTTCTCACTTAGTGGCTTCTGCCACTTGTATTTTCCTCCTGTGGATCAGCAAACACTCTTCAATAGCTATATCCACTTTTGTTCCCCTTCAACATAATTTATTTAATAAAAATGTTTTTATTACAAAATGTATTATTCTTGACTTTTCTGTCAAAAATAATAAAAATATTAAAATAATAAATAAAGTATTTTCCCATCAGAATTAATAATAATAATTAATTCAGGGGCATTAGATACTCCTCCCCTTAAAATATAACACTGTCCTCGGTGTTATAAAATTTATGTTTTTATTCTTCTATTTCAGCCTTTTGGAATAAGTCTGGATATGCCTCCTGCATATTACTTTCCATCTCCCAAGTAGCCTCTTCTAGACTAAGGTGATTCCATTGAACCTTGACTTGTCCGATGGTATGGTTCCAGAGTAAAAGTTATATCCTCTCGAGAATGCGCTTTGACCCCACTTGGAACTCTCCTTCGGGTTCCACCTGGATTACATTCCAATCAATCACATGAGAAACATTATGAACATATATTGTTATTATAGAAACGTGAAATAAATTATGCACTTTAATATTGGGTGGTAGGGATAACTGGTATGCAACCGACCCTACCTTAGCTAAAATTTCAAATGGCCCACAATACCTATGTGCCAATTTTGAATACTTGCCTAGTGTTAAGGAACTCTTCTTGGTATTTACCTTTATATACACATGATCACCCACCTGGAACTCTCCATGATTTATTTTTAAATCAACATAAATTTTTTACCTGTCTTGGGAAACCTTCAAATTTTGATGTACCTGTTTCACGGGTAGTTCCATATCTTTTAATAAATCATGCCCTAACATTAATATATCAACTGTACTGGTCCATGAGATTGGTGTATTAAACTTATGTCTATATAATATTTCAAATGGACTCATACCTACAAAAACTTGAAAATTATTATTATATGCAAGTTCTACTAGGTGTAGGCAGTCTTCCCACTTACCTAGTTTTTCCATGGCACACATCCTTAGCATGTCTTCTAAGACTTGATTTACCCTTTAAGTCTGCTCATCCGTTTATGGATGATATGCAATACTGAAATTTAATTATGTTCCCAAACCTTTAAACAAAGATTTAAAGAAATTATCTGTAAATTTTGCGTCTCTATATGAAACTATTACTTTCGGTACGCCATATAGCTTGAATATCTCTTTTGTTAGGGTTAACCTTGACTTGAGATCGAGTCAAAGTTGGTATAGGTCTAGCACATGGTTTGGGCACATGGTTTGTTGTAGCCCATGGTATTTTCCCATGGTATTGCATGTGATTAAGCCTTTATAAGGCTTGAGGAGGCTCCATTATAAAGAGGCCTGGAGGTGAGCGGTGACTAGCTTGCTTGGCCTGGATGGCCGGTTTTGGCCATGTAATGAAGATATTCATTGGTGCTAGTTTTCCCCACATGGGGTTTCCAGGGTATATTGTCTGTCTATCTTGAATGTTGCTTGCAATGTTTATTTTCTCACATATTGATATTTAATGTTGCTCGTTTTAACCTAACAACTGGTATCAGAGCCATGGTTTGGCCTGGTTATGCACGTTGGTGTTTCTATGTTGAATCAAATTGTGGGGTGCATGTTTGGTGGTACCCAACACCCTAGCAGTAATTTTTTGGTCCATGTGAAACTTAGCCGTAGGCAAGTTTGGATTTCTCTGGATGCTAAAAGCACAAGGTATCCCTCTTATGCGCAAATAAGGGATGTTGCATCAAGTGTGGAATGAACCACTAGGTAGGTATGAGGGTGGCAGGTGTAGTCGTAGCCTAGCTTGATGTGGATCAGAGAGGTTGAGTCTTCGATTGTGGGAGAAATGTGAGATGGTTTAATCTCAGTTTTGGGACCAAGATTGATGAGCCATGTATGTGAAGATAATTCCTAGAGAACTGGCGGTTACAGTGGCCGATGACCCATGTAATCCGGTAGATGGATTTTTTTTTATATGGACATCAATGATAGAGTTTGGATGTAGGTACAAAGGGAGCATGGTAAGAATGCAAGAAGGACAAGCAAGAAGGTGAGCATGAAAAGCGAGAGGATGAAGCAACAGATGGTGATGGTGTAGTCATCATGAAGACACATAAAATAAAAATTTGTAATGGAGCGGTTTGCATGTAAATGGGCATATGGCTATAAGACCTGGTAAGGCATGCATACCCCCGGTAAGTCACCGGTAAAGTTGGGAGATAGACCTAGGTGATAGGGGGGTGCATGTAAGATTCCTTGGTAAATACTTGAGGGGAGTTGGTGATTACTCCAAGTCAAGTTTAAAGGGGGGATTGTTAGGGTTAACCTTGACTTGAGATCGAGTCAAAGGTGGTTAGGTCTAGCACATGGTTTGGGCATATGGCTTGTTGTAGCCCATGGTATTGTCCCATAGTATTGCATGTGCTAACATTGACTCGGGATTGAGTCAAAGGTGGTTAGGTCTAGCACATGGTTTTGGCCATGTAATGAAGATCTTCATTGGTGCTTGTTTTCCCTGCATGGGGTTTCCATGGTATATTGTTTGTCTATCTTGAATGTTGCTTGCAATGTTTATTTTCTCACATATTGATATTTAATGTTGCTCATTTTAACCTAACAATTGGTATCAGAGCCAAAAGTTCTATTTGGTTTGTAAACTCGTAGGAAAGAAGGGTTCCTGGTTCGAGTGGGAGCAATGGCAGAAGAAGTAAAGTTTAGGGTCGATAAATTTAACTGCCAAAACTATCAGTTATGGAAGACGCAAATGGAGGACTATCTGTACCAGAAAGATCTGTACTTTTCGTTAGGCGGAAAATCAAAACAACTAGCAGCTATGAAGGATGAAGAATGGGAGGTTCTTGACAGAAAGGCACTAGGAACAATACGACTGTGCCTGGCTTCATCGGTGGCCTTCAATATTTCGAAAGAAATAACAACAGAGGGTGTGATGAGCACATTGAGTAAGCTCTACGAAAAACCCTCGGCTTCTAAAAGGTATTTTTAATGAAGCGTTTATTTAATATGAAGATGTTGGAAAGTGGATCTATTGCTGACCATTTAAATGAGTTTAATACACTTACCAGTCAGTTAAGTTCTGTAAAAGTGAACTTTGATGATGAGGTTAGGGCTCTTCTAATCTTATGCTCATTGCCAGAAAGATGGAATAGCTTGGACATGGATGTAAGTAATTCTGTCCCTAGTTCAAGCACTCTTAAGTTTGATGATGTTGTTAGTGTTATTCTTAGTGAGGAAATGCAAAGGAAAAGCACAGGTGAGACATCAGGTAATGCGTTGACCATGGAGAGCAGGGGGAGACAAAAAGAGAGAGGAAGGAGCCCAAGAAATTGTGGCAAGTCTAAAAAGGGAAGATCCAATTCTAGATTCAGAAAAATAGAATGCTAGAACTGCGGTAAGAAAGGAAATCTAAAGAAAGACTGCAGAGCACCAAAGAAGAAAGGTGAGAGGTAGCAAGAGACTACCCAGGAAGCAAATGTAGAAGGTGATATGTTACAAGATGCTTTGATTCTTGCATTAGATAATACTAGTGATTACTGGGTAGTAGATTCAGGGGCTTCATGTCATGCTACACCCCATAGGAAATTCTTTTATGATTATGTTCAAGGTGATTTTGGGCATGTGTTATTGGGGGATGATGAACCATGCAAAATTGTTGGAAAGGGTAAGGTACGGGTTAAACTAAATAATGGAAATGACTGGTTGCTAAAGGATGTAAGGCACATTCCTTCTATGAAAAGAAATCTGATCTCAACAGGGAAGTTGGGAGATGGCGGCTGTTTGTCTACGTTTGGAGAAACGTGGTGGAAGGTTACTAAAGGATCAATGGTAATTGCAAAAGGAAATAGGATAGGCATGTTATATTTATGTCCTCATAACACTGATTATTCTATTTCTGTAGCTTCCATAGAAACAGGTGCAGCGTTGTGGCAACATAGGCTTGGCCACATGAGTGAGAAGGGGATGCAGATTCTCCACTCAAGGAAACTGCTTCCAGACCTAAAGCAGGTAAGTTTGGAATTTTGTGAGAACTGTTTTTATGGAAAACAGAAGAGAGTTATATTTCTCAGGGTTGGGAAACAAAAGAAGAGTGAAAAGTTAGAGCTTGTCCATACAGATGTATGGGGACCAGCTCAGGTACAATCTCTTGGTGGCTCTCGTTATTATGTTACTTTTATTGATGATGCAACTAGAAAAACTTGGGTTTATTGCATTAGACAGAAATCTGATGTGTTTGATACTTTTAAGAAGTGGAAAGCTTTGGCTGAGAATGAGACAGGAAAAAGGTTGAAATGTCTCAGATCTGATAATGGAGGTGAGTACTGCAGGAAGGAGTTTGATAGTTACTGTTCACACAATTGGATTCACAGAGAGAAGACAGTCCCTGGAACACCCCAAGAAAATGGTGTGTCAGAAAGGATGAATAGAACGATCATGGAGCGTGCAAGGTGTATGAGATTGCATGCAGGGTTTCCCTTACAGTTTTGGGCTGATGTTGTAAACACTACTGTTTATTTAATAAATAGAGGGCCTTCAAGCCCTTTGGATGGTGGAATTCCAGAGGAGGCATGGACAGGTAAACATGTAAAATGCAGGCCTGGAGGTAAGCGGTGACTAACTCGCTTGGCCCGGATGGCTGGTTTTGGCCATGTAATGAAGATCTTCATTGGTGCTGGTTTTCCTCGCATGGGGTTTCCAGGGTATATTGTGTGTCTATATGTGGTTGCTTGTGATAATTTTTATTTCTCACTCATTGTTATGTTAATGTTGCTCGTTTTAACCTAAACTTATCGACCCTAAAATTTTGGCTGTTAAATTTATCGACCCTAAACTTTCCTTCTTTCACCATTGCTCCCACTCAAACCAGGAACCCTTCTTTCCTGCAAGTTTACAAACCAAATAGACCTTTTGGCTCTGATACCAGTTGTTAGGTTAAAACGAGAAACATTAAATATCAATATGTGAGAAAATAAACATTGTAAGCAACATTCAAAATAGACACACAATATACCCTGGAAACCCCATGCGGGGAAAACCAGCACCAATGAAGATCTTCATTACATGGCCAAAACCGGCCATCCAGGCCAAGCAAGCTAGTCACCGCTCACCTCCAGGCCTCTTTACAATGGAGCCTCGTCAAGCCTTATAAATGCTTAATCACATGCAATACCATGGGACAATACCATGGGCTACAACAAACCATGTGCCCAAACCATGTGCTAGACCTAAACCAACTTTGACTCGATCTCAAGTCAAGGTTAACCCTAACAATCCCCCCTTTAAACTTGACTTGGAGTAATCACCAACTCCCCTTAAATATTTATGAAGGAATCTTACATACAGCCCCCTATCACCTAGGTCTATCTCTCGACTTTACTGGTGAGTTACCAGGGGTATGCATGCCTTACCAAATCTTACAGCCATATGCCCATTTACATGCAAACCACTCCATTACATTTTTTTTTCCTGTGCCTTCATGGTGACTACACCATCACCATCCGTTACTTCATCCTCTCACTTTCCATGCTCGCTTCCTTGCTTGTCTTTTGCCATGCTCCCTTTGTACCTACATCCAAACTCTATCATTGATGTCCATATAAAGAAAAATCCATCTACCGGATTACATGGGTCATCGGCCGCTGTAATTGCCAGTTCTCTAGGAATTATCTTCACATACATGGCTCATCAATATTGGTCCCAAAACCGAGATTAAACCATCTCACATTTCTCCCACAATCGAAGACTCAACCTCTCCGATCCACATCAAGCTAGGCTACGAGTACACTTGCCACCCTCGTACCTACCTAGTGGTTCATTCCACACTTGATGCAACATCCCTTCTTTGTGCATAAGAGGGATACCTTGTGCTTTTAGCATCCATAGAAATCCAAACTTGCCTACGGCTAAGTTTCACATGGACCAAAAAATTACTGCTAGGGTGTCGGGTACCACCGAACATGCACCCTACAATTTGATTCAACATAGAAACACCAACGAGCATAACCAAGCCAAACCATGGCTTTGATACCAATTGTTAGAAAAACAGGACCGCAGAGCAATAATAGATATACAGTTAAATCAATAAACAAGATGCAAAAAACACATTAAACATTACAGAGAGACACATATATAACGTGGTTCACCCAAACGATGGGCTATGTCCACAAACAAATTTTCCAGTCCTTTTATTTCAGTCCAGAAAGATGAAGGGATACGCCCTGTAGAAAAACCGCTGCACTTCCTCTTCACACTCTCACAGTCTCTCTTCCAGCACAATACAATGCCCACATCCAGTACCATACAATACTCAGTACCATACAATACAATACTCACATCCAGTACCATACAATACTCAGTACCATACAATACAATACTCACATCCAGTACGATACAATACTCAGTACCATACAATGCAATTTACAATGGAGCCTCCTCAAGCCTTATAAAGGCTTAATCACATGCAAAACCATGGGACAATACCATGGGCTACAACAAAGCCATGTGCCCAAACCATGTGCTAGACCTAACCACCTTTGACTCAATCCCGAGTCAAGGTTAACACATGCAATACTATGGGACAATACCATGGGCTACAACAAACCATGTGCCCAAACCATGTGCTAGACCTAACCACCTTTGACTCGATCTCAAGTCAAGGTTAACCCTAACATCTTTCATGAAAATATCTGCAATGTTAAGAGATTTATAGGTAGTTTTAATAGGAAAAATGAGTAGCCTTACTTAATTTTTTGACTATGACCTTGATTGAATCATGATGTTGGAAATTCTTTGGTAGGCCTGTTACAAAATCCATACTAATTGTTTCTTGCTTCCATTCCGGAATACGTAGTGGTTGCAACAATTCTGCAGGATGTTGATGTTCTACCTTAACTTGCTGAAATTCAAGACAATGAGCTAAGTAGTCTGCTACTTCTTTCTTTATGTTTGGCCAAAAGGAATCCCTCCTGATCATAGTGATCATTTTCTAGTATCTAGGATGTCTTGAATACAGTTGTTTATGAAGCTCATTCATAACTGTAAGTTTAATTTATGTTATGTTTGGTATGTACAACCTAATTTTCTACAACAACAGTCCTTGTTTTTTAGGCTTAAATCTGTTTTTATTTGGTTATGTTTGTTTTTACCAGCCTTTTCTTTTAAAATATGATATTCCCTATCATAATTTTCAGCACTTAGAATCTAATTTTCCAAATCAGATTCATAACTGCTTCCTGCAAACAGTAAATTTGCATGACTACTTAGAGCGTATGCCACTTTATTTTCTTTTCATTTTATATGTTTGATTTCGAAGTCATATTCTCTTAAAAAGGACAACCATCTTTCCTGTCTTGCATTCAAATTTGGTTGATCAGATAGATATTTAAGGCTTATGTTATTAGACTTAAGCATACATTTTCTCCCAATTAGATGATTTCACCACATTTTTAAGGCATGAAATATGGCAACAAGTTCTAAATCGTGTGGCATAGTTTTTCTCATGTTCTTTTAATTTCCTAGATTCATATGTCACAACATAATTTTCTTGTAATAGAACTCCACCTAGCCCTTCCTTTCAAGAGTCGGTACACACGATGAAATCCTTGAATGGATCAACAATATTTAAGATTGGGGCAGTAGTTAATAGGTGTTTTAGTTTTTTAAATATTTCCATGCATTTTTTGGTCCATTCAAACTTTTTACCTTTCATTTGTAAAGAATTTATGGGGTAGGAAATCTTAGAGAATCCTTCAATAAACTTTTGGTAGTATCCGATAATCCCCATAAATGATTTGATGTTATATATGTTCTTAGGAACCGACCATTCAGTGATGGCCTTTATTTTGTTAGGATCGACAGAGATTCCTTCCTTGGAAACTACGTTTCTGAGGTATTGAAGCTTATCTTTAAATAAATCACATTTATTGAATTTTACGTAAAGTTGTTGTTCTCTTAACACTTGTAGAATTATCCTTAAATGTTCTTTATTTTCTTGTTAAAGTAGATTAGTATGTCATCGATGAAGACAACCACATGCTTATCTAGAGAGTTACTTAGAATGTTGTTCATTAAACACATGAATGCAGCAGGTGCATTAGTTAACCCAAAAGGCATTAGTACAAACTCATAGTGACCATAACGGGTTCTGAATGTTCTTTTAAAGATATCCCCATCTTTTATTCGTACTTGATGATAACTAGACCTTAAGTCTATATTTGAAAAGATATTTTCTCTATGGAATTGATCAAATAGATAATTTATTAGGGGGAGTGGGTATCAGTCCTTAATGGTCATTTTATTTAACTATCCATAATCTATACACAATATTAATGTTCTGTCCTTCTTGTTTACAAACAATATCGTTGCTCTCTAGGGAGAGACACTAGGTCGAATGTATTTTTTATCGATTAGTTCTTATAGTTGTGATTTTAGATTTGTAATTTCTATTATATTCATTCGATATGGATATTTCGATGCTGGTACCGCTCTAGGTATTAGATTGATCATGAATTTAATGTCTATTTTCAGAGGGAGGAATTCCAGGGACTTCTTCCAGAAAGATGTCTTCAAAGTCTTTCGAGATAGGTATGTATTCTAGTTCAAGTTTGCTATCATTTTCATTATCATTCATTATATAGAAAGCAAATACCTTACATCCTTTTCTTACTGATCTTTTCATTTGTAACACATATATTTCTCTGATAGTCACCTTCCTAGGGATACCTTTTACTTTTATATCATCTCCATTATCATCAGTACATGTAAAGGTTTTATCAAAACAATTAACACAACTTTATGTTCTTCTAGACAATCCATTTCTATTAATAAATCATAGGATCCTAATGGAAGAATATTTACATTAACATGCGTAAGGAAATCATTCATCATTAATTTACAATTTCTAACAAGACTAGTAACTTTTCATTTTGTACCGGTGGCTAACTGTACTATCCATGAATTATAAAACTTTTTCGGTACCAATTGGCATAATTCATCATTCTGGGTGATATATAACTCAGGCTTTCACCTAGATCAATTAAAATAGAGATAGGTTGATCGTTTATCATACCTTCAATTTCAACCATAGAAGTTTGGTGGTCTGCTTTCTAGTTTTCCAGTGTGTAGTGCAGATTCTGGGCATGCTCATTTCCATGTCCCCACCTGTAACTGCTTCTTGGATAGAATGAACATTAAAATTCTTTTTCCTTACTGGAAAATAATTAAAGTATTGTGGCCCTCCACACTCCCAACATTTAAAGGGTTCTTTTTGTGTTGGGTTCTTGTTAAGAATAGTAGAAGGTTATTTTACTGTAGAATTTTAGGTTTTAAAGACTTTGTAGTTATTACCCTGATATCCCCCATAGTTATTTCCTATGTTTTTATGGAACTTATTCTACTTTTTTCTAGGTTGAAAATTATTTGGCCTTTTATTCTTCCAAGCTGGGACATTTTCCCTTTTATTTTTGTTTTGGTTGTAACAAAAGTTTTCCTTTCTCATTGATTCCTCTAGCATATTCGGATTGCCATTCTCATTCCGTTCTCTGAACATGATGGGAAAACAACTGAGGAGCCATTGTATTTTAGGTTTCTCATCAATTATGCAAGGAACGTAACGAAGCAAGCTTAAAAACTTACTGCAGAGTTCTTTCATCGCCATGGTTCATAGTCTTAGTTCGTAAAACTCTTTGGCCTTATCTTCATAATATTGTTCTGATAAATAATTCCTTTTTAAAATCTTCTTAAATGTTTTCCAAGTTACATGTCTTTCTTTTATCCCCTTAACCCTATTTATGTCTTGCCACCATATATATTCCTTTCCAGTCAGATTATAGATGTCCATTTTAGCTTTTAATCCATAAGAGTTGTTGTATATTTGAAAATAATTTTTCATTTCGGACAGCCAGGCTTTTGCCTCTTCGCCCTTCTCAATTTCCCCATTAAACATTGGTGGTTTAATTTTCTTAAACTCCCCATAGATTTCCTCATAGGGTCTGTATTTATTTTTCTTTTTGTTATCATCACTACTTTCGCTTGACTCTTGTTGTTTTCAGTGACGTTTAACTGACTCTTCACTGAAAGTTTCAGGTTTATGGATGGAAAATTCCAGCCTTCTACCGTTACGCTTGTAAGGTGCAGTTTTAAGTATTTCTTGTTCAGACTCCTTATTTTTTTCTTTTTCATCATTATGGATCTTAGCTAACAAAATAGCATTTAGTTCTTCCCGAGCCCTTAGAATTCGCTCATTATCTTCTTTAAATTTTCTTAATTCGAACCTTAACTCTTTGATAGTTCTTTGTAATTTAGATTTATTATCTTGATTGTTGTTTAAGTCTACCCAAATTTATCCATCCCTTAATTTTCCCTCTTCACAATTTAAAGGATTTTCTGGGTCATGTTCTTCTTTTGCAGACATCTCAGCATCTGCCATGTTTCCTGCAAAATATAATTGTTCTTCTCTTTGTTGTTTGTAAGAGAATTAACCAAAATAAAATAGAAGTTAGTTTTTTGTTTTCTATAGTAGTTCTAGTGTTGAGCCGATTCAGGCCTAATATTGTAACCGTGCTCTTATACCATTATGTAACACACCTAAAAATCATAATAATTTTTTTTTACATGCATTACTTTTACATTTACTTAGCATGTTTCTATGTTTTACTACTGTTGGTTTTAATATCTTTGTCATGTGCTTACGACAGGTTTTGATGATGTTTTCAATGGCTAGTTCCCTCTGGAACCTTCAACCATGTTTACACAGCTGATGTACTTTGTTTATTTCGTTATTCATCTTTATGATAGTATGTACTATACTAAGGTATGGGATACTGTTCCTGGTCTTGACCCAGCCTGTCAATTACATTATTTTTACAAGGCCTTGGCCTTACCCTAGTTTAGACTATGGGTGTATAGACCCGACCCTAGGAATGATAATCTTAGGGTTTGTAAGCGTATGGTTCTCCATACGGTAACCTCTTGTAATCAATAAAATGGTGAGGTTTACATATCTAATTTTCCATGATTTTAAATGGATTGGGCCTTAATGCGTTTCTTTACAACACATGAGTAAATACTATCTCAAATGATTTTAATAGTGATTTATGGCTTATAATGTATAAACCTATACTATGCATGCAATAAGGTTTTAATACGAGTTTCAAAGAATACTATGCATGAGCTCTACTATGTTTGCAATATGGTTTCTATGTAATGGAGGCATAACATTATGCTAAGGATTGCAAATAAAATAAAAGGCCATGATCCAACCTAGCACTAAGGTGGAGACCTTGTATTATGTATATAATAAATTTACTATGGGAAGGGGTATGGTTCTAGCCATAAACATGACGGAATTATGTCCCATAGTCCAATTCCATGAAGGTTCTAGCATATGCGTAAATGATGCATGGTGTGGTTTCGATGTAAGGTTGATTACTATGTTATACTGTCTGGTTATAACATAAGATATGCTATACTCCGATGTTCCATGGCATAGGTTATGATTGGAACTTTTAAACGATATCCATAGTTGGATTTGCAATGATTTATTTTTGGTAATGATTTGACGTTGCATTAAATGGTACTTTCGGTTGACAATTAAAACCTGTCCTGGTTGTGATTTGGTAGCACAACCAGGCCCATGAGGCAACATGCAGAGTAAATATGTTCCCTACACTTGTATGGGAGATTTTTAATGTTTCGATAGGGTTTTGAAAAGGGTATTTACTCTATCTGAGCTTCATATTTGTGTTGTTGCTTGTCGGAGGCCGATCGAGGGTCGAGATCTGCTCTCTGTCTTTTCCTAATTGGTTTTTACAGTGTTAATGGAGTTTTTATCTGGTTCTTGAGGTAAAAAAGGGTTTCCCAGTCTTCCTCTCTGGTTCTCCAACCACACTGGAGCTCCAACGCGCCTACTGATGTTTCCAAAATCACGAACAATCTGCTACCAAGGTAAGCATAAGTTAGATGTTTTTACTCTGCAAATCAAAAGGATTGTACAATAGTTTACATTCTTTGTTTTACTGATATGTTATTAGTGTCTGTAGACTGTGGTGGGATAAGGGTTCTCAGAGGATTCGACCCTTAGCCCTCATTGCCAAAATTCCAAGGTAAGGTTCAAGATATGTAAGTTTATTTTTGGGGTTTTTAAAGATAATTGAAAAGTGATTATAATTGATTGTGTAAAGGTCCACTGGCAGTTTTCAGCACTGGAAAGGAAGCGACAAGGTCACCTCCTCCCAGGCCTGCGTTTCCAAATGACCAGATATGTCTGTTCCTAAACCTGGCTCATAATCAATTTTTTTTCATTTCGTTTGTTAATGGTTGAGACCCATGCTGACCCAACCAAAATCATGGTAGCGGGTCTTACAGAGCAATGGTCATGAGGGCTTCATTGGTAGCTACAATGAATGATATAAGTGGTTATTTGGTTTAATTTGTATATGGTTTTTTATAAACCCTTCTCAGGTTGTGTCGTCTCTTTTATCCATTAACTTGGCACTGTAATGTAATGAAATACTTTAGTTTAATTAAAAACCTGGTAGGGTTTGGGGTTCCCTTGATGGGTCTTATTCCCATACTATTTTATAACACTAGTGTTTAGATTTTTACAGTGGAAGCCATCAACAATGGTATTATAGCCACTCTGTAATATATATTTCAATATACTTTTGTGATGGTTCTAAATGAATGAATGTGGACTTTGGATGGGTAATAACCCAATGATGCTTCATTATTTTACTGTGTGCAATTATTTATGTTGATTATGTTCAATCCTTCGGCTGCCACCTTGGATGGTCTTACAACCATGGAAAATGCATTATACTTATTTTTTGTTTTTATAACGTCTGTATATATAATACATGTTGTTATATTTTTTGTGATGATGGCTACTGATTCTTCCTTGACCATAAAAACCTATGTTGTGATCTGTAATACAAGTGATAGCTCTGCATGTGATTCTATTTATATTGCAATTGGCATGATTTATGCATTTAAGCAAATACCTTTACGGGACTCGATCTTACAATCTCTGTAGTGCACTGTACATTATGTATGTCTGCTTGTGGTTCTGCCTATGTATCAATTTGGGTTTCCACGTTGTGGACTTACGACCATGTAATTACAGTGTTGGTTTTTTGTTTGTTGACGTGACCCATAGGGTCCGTGTTTTTAAATACTCGGCTATGGATGAAGTGATACCGATCTTAGTGACTGGGTTTTCGATGCCATGATAGTAGTTGTGCAACTAGCATATCCATCAGTCCTATATTAGTTTGGTTTAGTTAATTACTACCTTGTGCATATTTTAATATTTTTAAATAATAGGATCTTCAATCCTTGTGTCCGTTCTCACTAATCTGTAATTTCATTAATTACTATGAGGCGGAAAGATCCCTCGATCTCCGTAAATTGTCTATCATGTAAATGTTTCTTATTTAATTTGACCTTATGATTTGATGGGATTTGATTGTAATCTTGCATCCATGATTTCATTATAATAATTGTTAGATCTTATTTTAGCGTTAATTTGATTGCTTCGGTGGATGAGAACCGTAATGTAATCATGGGTTAATTGTTAGGATACCCAAGGTGGATTAAGGGATCTATATAGTTTGATTAAAGTATTTCTATGTAAGTACTTAAGATAGTAACATTTATTTTTCCTATATAGATATTATTCGATTCTAATACTTTAACTTAAATCTTATGAGTTATAATACTATTACTATTATTTAAATGAATTTTATCAATAAATATATGAAATACTATAGATCTGTATAATAATAGATTAAAATCTGACACTTTTAATTCATGTAGGAAATTTGGATGAATACTATGTAAGTGGATTCCATTCACTTATAGTGAATAGTGCATATCTAAACTATGCGAGGGAATCATAGATCCAGTTGTCAATTTAGTTCTGTACATGCAGATTAAGAAAATAATTTAGGAAATCGACACAAACAGGAAATACAAAGTTGAATACAGGGCTACACTATACATATTTAGAATTAGATGATTTCATTCCGTTAGGTACAGGATTCAAGCATAACAATGGTAAACTAATTGAAACAAACTAGAATTTATATTAATCTACTTCAGATCTAGGATTTAGACACATTCTACAACATTTAAAAACATAAAGTATGAACTTGGAACCAACGTTGGGAAAACAAAAGTGGAGAAACTGTTCCTCCCAACCAACTCCCAGAGCAACCAAGTTACTTGATCCAAAACCCCCGAGACTGTTCTTTAAACCACAAGAGAAAAATTCTTCAATGCGCCATCTCTTGCATTTAATAGATGTTAATCCTTGTCCAATGCTAGCCTCCTGCTGCTCATGGGCATACTAATATATAGTAGTTTTCCTAGGACTTGGTCATTTATAAACCTCCTGCTCTTTAGCACTCAACTAGGAGTTGTGACCTGATTTTTAGGGATGATTCCTCCTACATCTTGAGTTCTCACCCAATGGCTTTTGCCACTTGTCTTTTCCTCTTGTGGGTCAGCAAACACTCTTCAATAGCTATATCCACTTTTGTTCCCCTTCAACATTATTTATTTAATAATTTATTTAGTGAGCTGAGTCGTCACACACGAGGCATCTTCCTAAATAGAAAAGGTGGGGTTACACAAGTATTTACACAAGGAATTACATAATTATTTACACAACTTTTGAGGTGTTAAAGCTAAAAATAGCTAGTGAGAGAACACTTGTGCAAATGGGAGTTACAAAACCAAGTGTAACCTCCACATAGGAGTTACAAAACCACCAAAGGTTCTTAATCAACAAGTGGCATCCACCCAAACACCAAGGAGGCCCACTAAGTTATGAATTAGGCTCAATAATACCAATACAAGCTAAAATAATCAAAAGTTGGGTCCCTTGTATGATTTTTGGGTGATCATCAACTAATAAAACCACCAAGACATAAATATGGACCAAGATCAACCAAACAAGTTCTAAAGTGCTAGGAATATCCGTATTCTCTCATTTTTTATTATTACAATAAATTAATTTTAATAAAAGTTAGACTTCTTCATTATTATAAATATATAAACCCATAAATATGGATATACATCATACAAAAAACAAGTGCAAAATAATCATGTAAATGTAACCTAACAAAAACTTGTTTAAACTTCTTCTTTTTTCTCATATTTTGTTATTATAATAAATTAATTTCAATAGAAGTTAATCTTCTTTATTATCATACATATATAAATCCGTAAATATGGATATACATCATATAAAAAACAAGTGTAAAATAGTCATGTGAATGTGACCTAAAAAAAAATTATTTAAAGATACTGATTGATATTAAACAACAAAAAAAAATGTACTGATTGATATTAAACAACAAAAAAACAATGTAATATATAGCATGTACATAAAATCCAAATTATATATATAATCAATTATTTTCACAAAGTACAACATTGAAATGATATTTAAACCGCCCTGAAATCCAAATTATAATTAAATGATTCAATGATATTTAACCCGCCGTGAAATACAAATTATAATTATATAATCATTTATTTTGACAAAATACAACATGAAATGATGATATGTGAACGTCTTATATGTATTGATTGATGAATATAATCCTAAATATATTTTGAATAATTCAGTGAAATTTATAATAGATTAAAAAAGTATATTTATTCATAGTTTCTAAAACTATAGAATAACTCATGTCATGACAGTATTGAATACTTTTCACTATCTTCCTAATAATGGATAAAATTGTAATAATGTTTTTTTTAAATAATTATAACATAATTACAAAAGCATACTATAAGTAACGAAGCATTAAGTATTATTAAAATTCAATCAAATAATTTATAAAAATATTTAATTTTTTTATTACATAATTTAATGAATAAAAATGATTGTAATATTTAAAAGGATATCTAAAAATTCCAAAATTTGGATTGGATGATGATTTTTTCTTTTTCTTTTATGTTTTTTATATTGCAAAATCTAAATGTAATTATGTTATAATCACAATTTGGATGGTATAATTGAATTCAACACCCTAAAAAACACATAAAAACACCCAAAATTTCAAAATTTGACAATTATAATTTGGATTTTTTAAAATTCCTGTAAAATTCCAACTAGATTTTATCAAAATCCTCTTTCAAAAATCAGCCTATTCTAAAATGAATGGTAAAATTTTTAGAATATATGTTTTAAAGTAAATTAAATATAAATTATCTTACTATTAATAGAAAAAAAATAATTGTACACAAATTCTCTCAAGGAGAAGCCATATTTGTATATATAATGTGGAAAACTATGCACACAAACACAAAAGTCAAAATAATGGAACTTATAACTGAAGATGAGAATATAAAAGTGTCTTTTTATAAGTGTTTGGGAAAAAATAATTGTATAAAAATTCTCTCAAGGAGAAGCTAAATTTGTATATATAATGTGGAAAACTCTATGCACACAAACACAAGTCAAAATAATAGAACTTATAAATGAAGATGAGAATATAAAAGTGTGTTTTTATAAGTGTTTGAGATGTAAGCACTAATGGTAAAATGGAAAACAATTTAGTCAAACCTAGATTATCCAGAAATGTATGTTTTCCATGTGACTCGTGTTTAATCTAATTATATATGATAACTTTAAAATTATATTTATAATAATTTATAAAAGTTTATAAAATGTTAATGTTTTTTCCCATGTTTCCTCAATCTAATTATATATAATAACTTTTAAAAATGTATATATAGATTAAATCTAGAGCTTTGAGTTGTACTATCATACCACATTAGTGGATGGTAAAAGTGGTAAACCGCCGGCCATCCTCGCAAAAAACAAGGCCTAACCCCAAAGGACTCAAGGCTTGAACCCATGACCTCTCCCCAAACCTAAAGAATGTTCACACGTCTTACCAATTGAGCTAACCTTTGGGACTCTCCATGCCACTTTTTATTATATATATATAAATAATTTTGATAATTACTTTATAAATCAAAAGTATATATTATTATCTATTTTATTTTAATTTTAAAATATATTAATAATATTTTTTTTAATTCTTTAACATATTTAAACATGATACAATTTCTTTATTATATTTAATTTAGAAAACCGCATCATAATTATATATGCCTACATTTCTCGAATACATTATATATATTTTTTACTTTCCCATGTTGAAATTTGAAAACCAGGGAAATTTGAAAACCATATTAAATTCACATGCCTATAATTATATATGCTCATATTTTTCGGACACATTATATATTTTTTTACTTTCCCATGTTGTTGAAATTTGAAAGCCATATTAAATCCACTTGCCTATATTTCATGTTATTGAAATTTGAAAGCCAAATTAATTTCTCATAAACATTAGAATGGTTTTTTAAAAGTTATTTGATATAGTATTTTGAATTTCAAATTTGCTCAAGAAACATTTATTTTAAAATTTTCATCAGTAAATGATACATTTTTTTAATATATTTTCGCTCTAGTTATTTTTTAATACTTTTATATTGAGAATTTTATTGTATTATTAATAATTTATTTTGTGAAATTTATATTTATAAAAAAAATAATGATAAGGTTTTTTATTAACCCAAGAAAAAAATATATAATACAAAACTATTGTGATTGACTTGCCACGAGGGAAATCAGGTCCATCGATACTTGGATAGCATAATCTATAGAGTATCAAATATTAAAGAGAGAAAAACCTACCCATGGGTGGGAAATTGGGTGAATCTCAACATAAGCAAAATGATAGAAACGTTTCTAGTCCTACACTAGGAAATGCATTTTCGTCTATTAACTATTTTTCATTTTCCTACTGTTATCACAAAACTCTGAAAACCTAAAAACTTAATTCATGATAATTTCCATAAAAATAAATTGAGATGAGTGTGGCGCACGAGGTCCTACCTCGACAACCGCAAGCTAGAATGCGGTTCTAACCATCTCTGGCAGCTTTTCTAATTGCCTACTATGACTTATATCTAGTTCATCATAGAGCTGATAAATCATCCTAATAATTTCTTTGTGAAGGTATTCACATTCTATCAAATCCATAGTAGCGAGTTTTTGATTTCCTAGTATGGATTGTTTCCATCTAGCTCACTTCTCTTTCATTCCTACTATTGTGTTGACATAGCCTCTATCTCTTCAATAACCTGCTTGATATAGAAGGGAACCTCCTCCCTAAGTGGTTGATAGACATCCCCTTCCTCCTTTGTTGGACACATCATTCCTCCACGACCCCTTTTGCATCTAGTTCATTGGTGAGGTTCCATGGAATCCCATCAGTGAGAAGTTTGTGCACAACAAGAGAGACTCCTTAGGCATCACTCCACCCTCTTCTCTACACCAGGAACATATCTTTTGACGAAGCATAAATTGGCAGGTCAGTCCTCATTCCTCACATTCACAAACTCTTTAATCTAGCAATCGAGAAAGGTTTCTCCAACCCTTGGGATGAGAGCCTCATTATTGATATCTTTAAAAGCAATGACAAAAACAACCCCTCTAATTATCAGACCATTATGATTATCCCTCATCCAAGCTTTACGCTATCATCTTAGAAAATAAAATTAGTGTATGGATAGAAAGTGACGGTAAGCGAGCTAAGGGTCAATCTGGATTTAAAAGACATCACTCTACCGCAAACCACCTTGTTACGCTTAGGATCATTGCGAAGGAATGTCGTAATAGTAAATCCATACTCTTTTCTTGCTTTGTGGGAATTAGGAAAGCTTTCAATACGATGCCTAGAAATAACTTTTGGAATATATTAGAAGAGATAAAGGTTCCTTTCGAGTTGAGAGCTCCATCAATAAGGTTGTACGAGATTGCCATTTCCAAATTTAAGAGCACTAAGGGGTGGTTGAAAAATATTAATTGTAATATTGGAGTTAAGAAAAGTTCCCCCCTCTCCCATACCCTTTTTAGAATATACATAGATAAGCTAGAAGGTTGTTTTGAAGAAGTAGGTTACGCTAGCATGACCTTAGTCGAAAAAGTTGTCATCCTCCTTCTATATGCTGATGATAGAGTTCTTATGGCAAGGTGTTCCTTTGATATTGATAAGCACTTAAGTATTCTCAAGTATTTAATCTCTAAGATGAATATGACTTTTAATAATGACAAAACAAAAGTTAATATTATTAAGCCCAAGAAGGTCACTACCTCTATTTTGTATATGGCAATAGAAACTTGGAGGAAGTGTCTTCCTACAAATATCTTAGAATTGATATTCATCACAAGCTCAACTAGAACTATAGCATTGAGAAAAGGATTAATGTAGGGTTGAAGTCTTAGTTTGGTATTGAAAACAATAGTAAATCAATAAACCTTGTGATGTGGGATAAAACTAAGTTCCTTTTTAAAACTCTCACCACTTCCATTATTTTGTACAGTTGTGAAGTCTAGTTTTGCATCATCTCGCATGAATGCTAGAGAAATATTGAGCAAATCTAGAAGGATTTCATAACATATAACCTCAAAATCAAAAGTAATAACCTTACCCTATTCTCATTCTATAAGTGGGGCTTCTCCTCATCGAGAGAATCACTATGACTAGGTACCTTATGTACAAGTACATGATTAGTAACATGGGAATTATTTTCCTAATAAAAATTGCTCTAAAATTTGTTAGAACAATATTTCACCTAGGACCATAGGCTCCTTGGTTTTTAGACTAGATTAGTTGGTATGAACAAGGATAGTGATGCTTTTCTAAGGTTATTGAGGTTTTGGACCATTAATTGCACCCAACACCCTCATTTTGGTCAAAATAGGAGGTAATGCACCCTCATTAATGTCCTTTTGGTACCATGGGGTGATCCATCCCTTAAATCATGGATCTGGGTTTGACCAAGGGTGACCATGCATTGTTTTTTGTCATTTGTTGCATGTTTTGGTCCTTTTGGACTACCTAGGGACACTCCCATGCCACCATTCTCTCCACCAATCAAGCGACGCCCTCATTATTGACCAACCACATCATTCCAATGTTCACATGTGTCATTTATGATTGTTTGAGGTGAGTTGGGAGCCTATTTTTCAACTTAGGGTGGTTTGAGGTCCAATCTATGTCTACCACTTGTATGCCACCAATTCACCTCCAAGGGCCAACTATTTTCTCCTATTGTTATATATTTGAGATCCAAACATGTTTATGTATTGCAATGTAATAGAAAACTTAGTTATTGGCACCATTTCTATGTGTTATTTTGCCTCTTTCACACTGTTTTAGCATATTTTTTCAAATTCTTGTATTGTGAGAATTTCTTTGGATAGTAGATACTGTTGTGGTTATAATTTGACATGGTATCAGAGCTATTGGAGATTCTAATCGATATCAGTGAGTTTGAATTAACAATCTAAGTATTCCTTCTAAAGATTGAGAATTTGTATTGCATGTTATTCAATGGTTCTTTGTTTCTCAATTCGCAACAACAAATGGAGTAGTATCATGTCGCCTTGATCACTACATTAAACTAATTTAAGTGGAAGGAAAACATGGTAATTTAGATGACATCCAGAGATCTCTAAAGAGTTACTATGGGGATGAAAAATGAGCCAAACTCTGCTGTTGAGAATTCCAAGTTTTTCAACAAAATAGATGAAGCGTTTGGGATGCTATATCTCAACATTTCGAGATACCTCCTATTTCATGTTGAAAGTCTCACAAATCCAAATGAATTTTGGCTTAAGCTCGAGCCACTATTTGGGAACACTAATGAACTAAGAGGCCACCAACTTGAGAATGACTTGATCTCCTTGAGCTGCCCAACTCATTTTGAGATGATCCAAGATTTCTTCACCAAGTTCAAATACTTGGTTATACAACTGAAGCAATATGGCATTAATAAAAAGGAAGAACACATCATTCTGTCAATACTATTAAAGCTAGGGCCTAAATATTATGTGCTTGTTTCAACATTTCATTCTGGCAAGATGACAGTTCGAAATTGGAGAATGCCATCTTTGGTATACTTCATGGAGTCTTTGACTCAAGAAAAACAAAAATTAGTTCATATGGGTACCATCAAGCCCAAAAAATACCAAGCCCTTGCTACAGGTGATTCGAAGTAAGCTAAAGGAATGAAGAAGCCCAAATATTAGAAGCAATAAGAGAATAAGAAATACAAGGAGAAGCCCAAATATTCTGATGGGGGTTCAAATCCTACCAAGGAAAAAGGGAATAAGAAAGAGAAGTCCAATGCACTTACTATCACAAAGGTTGGAACCTCGAGAGTGCATGCATGAAGAAAAACATTGACATGATTGTGCAATTACTTGAGAAGAACAACATTCCTCTCCTAGATGGATTCAAGAAGAAGGATGGTGGTTCGAATTTAGAAAACAAGGAGAGATGCAATGCATTGGTGGCTTGCGCTTCTTGATATTCCTCTTCCATCATAGATTCAAGTGCCTTAAGGAACATGTATTCTGCAAAAGAGTCCTTTTCATATCTAAATCCCTACAGTGGTCCATCCCTTCTCATGGGTGATGACTCAGAGATCCCAGCAAAAGGAATTGGGAGGATCAATTTTGACAATGGGTACTTCAACAATGTGTTGTTTATGCCTGATCTTGCAGAAAATATACTGTCTGTCTACCAAATAACCCACACAGGTTCGGCCAAGAGAGTGACATTCACTCAATAAAATGTGGAAATTTCTGAAATTTCTACTGGTAAAGTGGCTATGGTCATTGTTGCAGATCATGAGTCCAAGATGTACAAGTTTTCGCACTTTCTTCCTTACTCCTCCACAAATGCACTTTTGTCACATGCCAATGAATTTTGTAAGTTATGGAATGAGAGGTTTGGTCACCTCAACTATAGATATCTTCATACTTTGAGCAAGGAGAATATGGTTGAAGGGCTTCCAAGCATCAAAATTTCAAAAGGAACATGCAAGGGATGCATTGTTGGAAAGCATGCATAGCGCAAGTTTAACAAGGGGAAGGAAAGAATATCTATTCAAGTCCTCAAATTGGTCCTTTCATATCTAATAGGACCTCTTCCCATACCCTTGTATGGAAAATCAAGGTATGTACTGACATTCACAAATGACTTTTCAAGATACTATTGGGTATACTTTCTCAAGTTGAAATCTAAAGTATTTCAAACCTTCAAAGTTTTCAAAGCTTCCGTTGAGAACTTTAGTGGGATGAAGATAAAGGTATTAAGGAATGGTAATGGGAAGGAATATGTCGATAAGGACCTGCACCAACTATGTGAATAAAGTGGAATTTAGATGCAAAATTTTTTACCTTACACACCTCCACATAATGGTGTGGCAAAGCACAAGAATAGATCATTGAAGGAGATGGAAACTTGCATGTTGGAGGCTAAGTATTTGTCTCCTAAGCTATGGGATGAATCCATAAATTTTGTTTCATATGTTCAGAATAGATTTACACACAGATCCTTGGAATATATGAGTCCATACGAGGGTTGGAGAGGACACAAACCTTATGTGTCTCACTTCAGGGTGTTTGGCTCAAAAGCATGGTCAAGGGTACCTCCTGAGAAGAGAAAAGACATGCAACCCCAAAGAAAGGAGTCCATCATGGTTGGATATGATGAATAGTCAAAGGGATACAATATTTTTTATCTGACATCTCATAAAACATTCATTGAGTGGAGTGTTCAGTTTGAAGAAGAGGTTATGCAAGATGTTGAGCTAGAACAAGGGGAATGCTCACATCCTCCACCAAATGATGATCCATGCGGATCATGATTCATCTACAAGGACTAAATGGGATGAGAAAACCATTCAAGCAGTTGATGATCTTGCAGGAGATCCACTAGACACCAAGAAGTCTAGATATTCATTTCATAATGCATTCTCCATTATGATTTGAATATTCCTAAGAGGTGTTTTATGATGGTTGTTCTAATCCATAGTCATATAAAGAATCATCACATGACCCAAGATGGCAATCAACCATGGAGGAAGATTTAAAGTCTTTGCAAGATAATAAAATTTGGGAGCTGGTTCTATTGATGAAATTGTCATTGATGCCAACATGGGCTTGCAGTGGCCCCAAAAGGTGTCATTGATGCCATCACCTTGCTGAAGTTGTTAAAAGAGCCTATGATACCTCCTGCCTGATGAAGAAGCCCTTGGAACCTTGAAGGAATGGTGAAGGAAATGTGGGTAATCTGTATGATGTAGCATGATGATGTGGTAACATAATCAAGCCACTGGATAGGCAAGATAAGGCTGAGATGCAGCACAAAGTGGATGTGCTTGACTGAGCTAAAAGCATGATAAGGCAGTTTTTATATCAGCAATATGATATTCATCTTTAGCAGTAAGGCTCAGGGTCGTTGATCTTTCCACGAACCAGATTGAGATCCAGACTGAACTAGACCTTGAGAAGCCATAATGGGGGAGTCCAAATATGAGTTTTGCATGCCTTGAAGCATAAGGCCTCTGCTGTTAATGGCATCTTAGTGGGCATTTCAGACTTATGAAACCATTCCGGGCAGTGATTATTCTTGCTAACCTTACTGGTGGTCAACATTGATATGAAGTCTTTGATCCTCATTTTGAAATATTTCTATAGCTGGAAGCTCGTAATAAAGATCTGGGTGAATGTGTCCAGCAATTGAAGGTCGGATTCATTAAAAGAATATATGCATGGTCGGCCCAATAAAAACATTTTATAGAAGTCGGCTCATATTTAAATTGAATTTTTTATAGCAGGTCGGCCCTCAAATAAGGAGAAAATCAATATAAATATCTCTTTCGTGCTCTCAATTTCTGTGTGGAAATTTTTGGAGTATGCGTGAAATTTTTTTGGAGCAGGCGTGGAAATTTTTGAGCATGCGTGGAAATTTTTTAGAGCAGAAAAAGGCGTGGAAATTTTTGTATGGAGAAGTAGCTCGCTTAACTGAGGAGGAAGCTCATGGGTTGAGGAGAAGTCCAGGAAGCTGCTCTAGGAAATTTTGGTGGCAAATTTGACAGAATCCTGAAATCGCAACTAGGAGCAGTCATTTTCTTTTTGCAAGGGGTTAGCTCTGATTTTTGGCTAATTTCTGAAGTCGCTGGAGGTGAAATTTCTGTGGAGTTTGTGGAGTACAGTTAGAGCTCTGATTTTAGTGGTTTGTGGAGGTTTTCAAAGGATGCAACAGTAACTACAAATGAGCAGAAGTCTGATCTTTATCTTTTCCTTTCATAAATTCAGACTCGTCTAGGGAATCACTAAGGCAGTCGTTTGGTATCTTTATGGAGGAGTGAATTTATGACAGTGACAGTAACTAAGGCAATTCGATGGAAGCTGCAGTATGAATCCAACTCTGGTGGTGAATCTTTAACATGGTGAAAACTACAGTTGCAGTAATACCTGAGAACACTGGAGCAACAACGTTTAAATGATTAGTAGATTTTAGTTTTGAGTGGAATTTTTGAGGTTCTTGTCGACTCTTTTCTATTGAAGACTACACTGTCACTGTTGATAATGAAGCTGGGTTAGTTTGTGCTTGTAAGAACTTCTCTTGAGGAAAAGTATGGTGAGCAGAACCTTGATATGACTTGAACAAACATCTAACAGGTAAGCATAGCTAATGAGGATGAGAAGCAAATGAGAAGACCTTGATGACATGAGGTTGTATACAGTGAACAAATTGATTGTGCAGAAGAATGTGTGCTCAATACATTCAGTAAGATGCTCAGATGACTTGTTTGGCATCTTTTACATGAATTCCCAGCGAAGCAGTGTCTTTGGCATTTTGTAGGAGGCAAAGCTGGATACATTTGAAGATCAGATCTACAATTGGTGAATTTTCCAAAAGGATACAACACTCAGATTTCTACCAGCATAGTAAAGTTTGCCTCTCTCAATTAGGCAGACATATACTCAGGTGACAGTTTCAGGCTTGAAATTGAAGGTATCTGTAGATCATATGTTCAACTTGATCAAGCAGGCAATCAGAAGGCTGATATCACTCTTTCTTCCAAGGCTACAGAGAAAAGGTTTATCTCTCTTTGAGTTCTACAGTTCACACACAGATAATTAAAGAAGGACATCATAGAAGAATTCAAGAATTTATTTTATATTCAGTCAACTGTCACAGTAGTCAATTAAGAGCTCAAAACAGTTCAAATTTTGCAGCAACAGATATGAAGAGGTGGAGAAGGTATGTGAAATAATTTTAAAAGTCTTTTCTTTTGAATTTGGGTGTATATTTTCTCTATGAAAGATATGTATTTAGGTTAAAGAAATTCAAGATTAAGGAGAGTATAGAAGCAACAATGAAGCATAGAGATAGAGCATGTTGGCGTTAAATCCTGGAAGAGATAGTTCTAAAGTCTGGTGGTAATATTCTTCTGAGTTCGGGTGCATTGAGGCAGACCCAGTAAGATAATGAATGTGAACCAGTGCTTGAAGATGGATCTATTTGCAGCAGAATTGATGACATGAATGTTGAATATACTTTGATAAACATGAATAAGCATTTGATATGAGCATAGAACAATTTCAGAGTTACAAGGCAATGACAAGTTGAAGAGGTGTTGATAACTTGGTTGTGACAGAGATGAGCAGTGTGACAAGAACAAGATTGAAGACATGTTTATAGACAGAAGGATAAGGCTAATTGAAGCAATACAAAGACTAAGAAGAAAACCCTTTTTATGCTTCAATACAAACATAAATCCCAAGCTTATGAAGGATGAACAGTTCAGATGCCTTAATGTTTGACAGTGTTTTGACATTGCTTTGAAGAAGTATGACACACAGTCTTGAATGTTGATCTTGAAGACATAAAGGGTTGTAGACACCATGGAGTAGGGTTCCTCCAGGCTCCTGAGACCAAGTACACAACCTGCTAGTAAAACACAGTCTGAATTGATGTGATCTCTGAGATAATAACCAGTCAAGGTCAAGGTTGAATTTGACTATGAGCAGCAGTAAAGAAAGATAAAGCACAAGAGTATATTGATATGATGATTGTTGGATGATGCTGACAGCAGCATGATGTATGCATGGTTATGATCAGAATGATGTGCCTGACAGAATGATGATGTGAGTAGCAGGGATGATGAGCCAAGATGATGAGCAGCATTGATGAGTAGAGATAAATGGAGCAGCAGTGAGCAGTGGTATAGCAGAGTTAAGAGTGATGAGCAGAACAGGTTGAAGGAACAGATTGAGCTTTAATTGTAAAAGCAAGCTTGTCTTGCTTTTGAGGTTAGGATACTTCAAACCCTTCTTAGCAGGGTCTAAGAAAACCAGGAAGGGTCCTGGATGCAGATTAGGTGCTCTTCATATCAGTAGGTGCTGATTTTTCCTAACGGTTGTAGCTGGACCAAAATTAATATAAAAAGATTACAAAGTTATATGGTGTTGTGTTCTTCTGTGTTATGGTTCTTGATAAGTTAAATGCTATGTGAATGATGATGTTATGAAATGATTATGGTAAAGTAATGGAATGATGAACAGGTAGCTAACTATGAAAATTTTAAAATTGGCTTCACACTGATTCACCCCCCCTCTCAGTGTCAACAGGTTCCTCTACCTTCCAAGAGGAAACTAGTGCAATGTAAGTGGGTTTACAGGACCAAAATGGCTTCTGATGGTTCTGAAGTGAAGGATAAGGACATATTGGTTTCCAAGGGCTTCTCTCAATTCCATGGAGTTGACTACACAGAGACATTTCCACCGGTGGCAAAGATGGAATCAATCAAGATAGTTTTGGTCATTGTTGCATCTAAACAATGGGAGGTGCACCACATGGATGTGAAGAGTGAATCTCTTCATGAGGAGATATATATGTAGTAGCATGAATATTTCATTCATTATCCTTCACTTGTTTTCAAGTTGAAGAAATATTTCTATGGTTTCAAGCAAGCACCCAGAGCTTTGTATGCCAAGACGGACAACTTTCTTCTCTCTCAATCTTTTGAAAGATGTAAATATAATCCTAATGTGCATTTGCAGAATTTATATGAATTAATTAAAATCATTGTACTGTATGTTGATGAAATTTTGATAATTGGAAGTTGCATTGCTGATATAGGTTAAGTTAAGTATTCATTGCATAGTGTAATTTCTATGACTGACCTAGGACTGTTGAAACAATTTCTTGGCTTGGAGATTGAGCAATATGATGTAGGGATAAAGGTCATCAATAAAATTATTCTTCAGACCTATTATTAATGTTAATAATTCCTGAGTTAAAAGAAGTTAAGTGTCCCTTCTTTTCAGGAGTAAAACTAGGTGATTTTGGTTCATCTCCATTGGTGGACAACTCATTGTATAGGAAACTAGTTGGGAGCTTATTGCATCTTACACACTCTTGACTTGATTTGGATTATGCAGTAGGTGTTGTTGCAATATATATGCAAGAGAATCATGAGATCCATTAGAAGGATTCCAAAAGGATCTTACATTATGTGCAAGGAACCAAGCACTCCGAGATACACTATGCAACTAGTTCTCCACTAGAACTTGTTGGATTTACTGATTCATATTGGCCGGATGGAGATTCCACTAACAGAAAGTCCACTTCAGGTTACGTATTCATGCTTTCACATGGTCCTATTTGCAATTCAATTAAGAAACAACACACTATTTCCTTATCATCAGTTGAGGAAAAGTAGAGAGGAACAATGAATGCAGCTACCCAATGTGTGTGGTTGCAAGGAATTTTAGGAGAACTTGGTTTTGTATTTGATTCACCCACTATAATTTGGCATGTAAATCAAAGTGCAATCAATGTTTCTACAGATCCAGTATAGATACATAGTACCAAGCACATCGTGATACACATGCACTAAATCAGGAGTTTGGTGCATGACCGGGTGATAGCCTTGCAGTATTGCCCATCGGTTGAGCATACAATTGACATATTCACCAAGGATTTTTTTGAGAAAAACTTAACCTAGATTATATCACTCCTTGGGGTGGGTGAAACAGTTTGAACACTAATATTTACTTCATATTTTGCATAATTTCCATTTTAGAGGGGAGGTTTTGTTCCCATGTGGTTTTCCTTCTTACCTTGGTTATAGGGACTAATAAAATTTACAAATAAAATGCAAGAGGTGACTTGAGCCATTGTTTCCAAGGCCTCATTTTTATTTTTGGCTACACTAAGTTAATATTAAGGGCGGGGGGGTTTACAAAATTATTTCACCTAGGACATAGTCTCTTTCATTTTTGAGCTAGATTAGTTGGTCTGAACAAGGATAATGATGTTTTGCTAAGGTTAATGATGTTTTTGACCATTAATTGCACCCAAATCCCTCATTTTGGTTACATTGGTGGGTAACGTGCCCTCATTAATGTAGTTTTGGTCCCTTTGGGTGCTCCATCCCTTAAATCATGGATCTAGGTTTGACCAAGGGTGCCAATGCATTGTTTTTTGTCATTTATTGTCTTTTTTGGTCCTTTTGGACTGCCCATGCCACCATTCTCTCCAAAAATAATGGGACACCATAATTATTTACCAACCACACCATCCCAACATTCACATGTGTCGTTCGTGACTATTTGAGGTGAGTGGGGAGCCTATTGGTCAACCTAGGGGGATTTGAGTTCCAACGCAAGCACGCCACTTGTGTTCCACCAATGTACCTCCAAAGGCTAACAAGTTTCTACTATTTTTTTATATTTGATACCTAAACATGTTTATGTATTGGATTGCAATAGAAAACATAGTTATTGGCACCATTTCTATGTGTTATTTTTCCTCTTTCACATTGTTTTAACATATTGTGTCAAATTCTTGTATTGTGAGGATTCCTTTGGATAATAAATCCTGTTGTGGTTATAATTTTACAAAATCCAATCAAGACCAAATATGTGTTAAGATAGTATAGTTTAAAGATGACATGGCTTGGTTAAACCATTGGGGGATTGACAAAAATGCCACTTTGCAAGATATCAATAACAATAAAAATATTATCACATCTAATATTAAAGAGAAAATATGGGGAGTAAAATAATTAGAGGTTAAAATAAATTTAAGATACTATAAGGAGGTCATTAACTCTAATTTGGAAGATCAAAACTATCTATTTGTTTTAACTAGTTTGAAGAATAAATTTAATATAGCCAAGATAAGAACAAATTCTCATGAGCTTCATAGTGAAACATGGAACTAGATAATTCCTAAAACATCATGGGTGGAAAGGATTTTCCATCTCTATGAGACTACGAGCATTGAGAATGAAAGTCACTTTCTCTTATAATGCCCTGTGTACACAAACATTAGATCCCAGTTTCATAATATTTACTACAATACAAACCCATTTAACCGTCTAAATTGTCAAAATTATGGAGACCTAGGCACACTTATTTCTAAGATTTTTTCAGCATAGAAATAAAAATTTACTTCAATCCAAGTAATCCTCTTAAGGTCCGATAGACCAGAGTTGGTTTTAGTGGACATTATCTACCATCATCATCATCATCACATTCATCATAAATTAAACATTTAATTTATATTTTATTATTTTTGTTAACATTTGAAATTATAATATAACAATATAATTTCACTTTATAGGATCACTAAAAGTAGAACAAAGGATAGAAACAAAGAGACACAAAAATATACCTTACGAAAACCCAAACTCGAGAAAAATCTAGCCAACCTTCCTTATTCAGAGATTCAATACAAAGTACAAGAGTAAATAACCAGATAATAGAACCAAAGAGTAAACTCCTCTGAAGATGATGAAACCCATAAAATAGTCTTCTCCTCTCTTTTACGTACTTATGGAAGAACGAGAAAATTACTTGATGTGTACTTCTTGCTTGGTGAAAAAGTGAACAATGCTTTCTTTATTTATACTTGTTTGATAGGGTGTATTTTCTATATTTCCTGGGGCAATGAATTTTCCCTTGGCTTAATTAATATGTAATAATAAAACTTTATTATTATTTCTCTTGAGGATGAGACCTCCCTACCATACAAACATCAACACTCCCTCTTAGCTAGGTACGTATAATCACATTGGAATATAACTAGATATTGCATGATCATCATGTCATGTCTCACACATCTTGTCATCATAAGAAAGGTGTCTTATGATCAATCCTTCTAACTAGAACAATTGTTCCCAATAGAACCACACCATCTTTCAAATCATAACATCTAATCTACTTGATCAACTTGGTTATCCTATACCAAATAGGATTACTTCCTCCTACACTTTATCAGTGTAAAACTGAAGGGAGGCCACACTTTATAGGAAGACACTTCTTCCAATTTACCAGTCATTACAACTAGAAGGTGGTGATGACTACAACTAGTCCACTCTTTTGGGCCCATACTCCACATGTGAACACTCTTCCACATAGGATAACATACCACAAAGGGATCCACTCCTCAAAGGAGTACTCTCCACATAGGATAACATCCCATACATGGATCATCCCACACAAGGATCCAATCCACAAAGGAGTACTCTCCACATAGGGATCATCCTACATAAGGACTCGCTCCATAGGAAGACACTTATTCCAATTTACCAGTCATTACATCTGGAAGGTGGTGATGACTACAACTAGTCCACCCTTTTTGGCCCATACTCCACATGTGAACTCTCTTACACATAGGAGAACATCTCACACATGGATCCACTCCACAAAGGATTACTCTCCACATAGTATAATATCCCATACATGGATCATCTCGCACAAGGATCCACTCCATAAAGGAGTACTCTCCACATAGGAGAACATCCCACATAGGGATCATCCCACATAAGGATCCACTCCACAAAGGAGTAATCTCCTCATAGGAGAAAATCCCACATAAGGATCATCCCACACAAGGATCCACTCCATAAAAGAGTACTATCCACACAGAAAAATGAGGAGTTCACATAGAACTCATATATGTTCATACATAACCATAGTCCACATAGAACACAGATTCCACATAGAACTCAGGAGTTCGCACTTAACTCATATTGGTTCACATAGAACCATAGTCCACACATGACACAGAGTCCACACAGAACCACAACCCACATAGGACAAGGATTCCACACAAAACTCATGTCGGTTCACACAAAACCTCAAGGACACCACATAGATCTCAGAAATGTTCACCCAAAACTCAAGAGTCCACATAGAACTCAGGATACCACACAAATCTCAAGAGATTTCACACAAAACTCAAAATATTCTGCAGAGAACTTAGGAGACCACACAAATCTCAGAAATGTTCACACATAACTTAATAGTGCACACAAAACTCAAGAGACCACACATATTTCAAGAGAGTTCACATAGAACTTATGAGAGCCCATACAAGACATTATGTCTGTCCAATATCAAGACAATGACGAGTACAATCTCATAGATCTACTAGCCCGATTTCTCATTCATTCATGGAGAGAAACACCATTCTCCCAATCTCAAGGATAATGTCACACCGATCATGCAATCATCAACACTCCCTCTCAATGAGGGAGGAATTCTCCATTACTTCAAGTCGTTCATAGAAGTACACAAACTTCAATATGAAAAGAGGCTTGGTGAGTATGTCAACAATATGATNTCGTCACTTTCGCTTGAGATGGCCGACAAGGTTTGTCTTTGTCCATCGAAAAATTAGGGTTAATAATTTAATGATTAATATAATTTATTGGTTTTTATTGTTTTAACAATATGATAGTTTGAAAGAACATATTAGAGTTAGATTGCTCCTATATGTTCCATAGAATACCAATTCAAGCTACATTATTGAACATTGTTGTTCCTCCATCAATGTTATTATTCATCAAGTGAGTCTATTAAGAAGGACATCATGTTTTCTCAATGATACTGGATGACAATACATACTCCCCCTGGATATCTATTGCAGATACCCTATGCAACTTTGTATCATATGCTCCTTTGGAGTTGTTGAACTGCATCTTGAACACCAGTTCTCATAGAGTGAATAAGCACAACTCCTCATGAGAGTATACTAGTTTGGCGTCAACTGTATTTATCATAGATAATTCAATTTCCTATACATGGTGCGATTTACCAAATATCAATAGAAAGCACTCTCATCTTCTTCAGATTCACTACCATAGGTGTAGCCATGGACTTACAGTGCATCATCCCATATTTGTTCAACATATTACTAGTATGCTTCCCTTGACTCATAAATATCTTATCATTTCTTTGTCACACTTATAATACCAAGAAGTAGTGCATCAAATTAAAGTCTTTCCACTTGAAATTAGAGGCTAACATATTCTTCCACCACTCTAATTATTCCCCCACTTCGTCACAAAGTTTACAGAAAATGATACAACCCTGCCCCTGGGCCATTCAACCATAGCAAAGTTGTATGGCTAATACTTGGGGAACACTTTCCCAATGCAAACAAAAAATTTGTATTTAATCATAAGATCAAATTTAGTTGCTCTCTCTATGATAGAAGCCATCATGATCCCTCTACATCTAGGTATCATGCCCCCTCTTGATATTTTCCTTCTTTCAAAAATAGCAAAAGTGTAACCAACAAGACTATACTTGTTTATACAAGAGTTTATAAAACTACCCTTAAACCAATTTACATTATTTCCAAACAAAGTCTTATACATATCACAAAAATGCCTCTCACTCTTTAAAACTTTAAGAGTGGCTAAAATAAGCCAATTTCCAATAATGTACAACAATTAATACTTCCAATGCAAAATCATACCATGGTTTGCATGTTTCCACAATACATATGGAAATATCCATCATCGAGTGCCACTTAACATGGATGGTAACTATTGCAAAGCTAGGTTTTAAACATGGTTCACATGACATAAAAAAATAAAAGAAACACCATGCACATACGTATATCAAACATATGATAAACTAACCCTTGACCTATTTAACAACTTATCCACATTATTGTTTTAACTGTGGTAAAATAATTTTTAACATGTGCATTAAAATCACCAACCAATTGGTAAAAAATCATCCGTTGGGAAAAAAACCATGTTCACTTGTGAAAGTCCACATACAAAACCTTATCCATAGTGAATAGAAATTAGTAACTAATGTATACTAATGAAATACAATGGGTTGGAAAGAAATACCACGGGTCAATACCCTCACAACTCCAAACCATGAACCAAGACACCACATTTAATAAGAATCTGGAAAATACCCGAGGAATTTTACCACATCCAATGTTAAATTTTGGAGATAACCCAACTAGAAATTGGAATCCCTAGTTTTTGACAAAGGCCTCTTTCAGCACTGCTTTGATACCAAGTTAACTTTTGAACAATATAGCATTATACTTTCACTTTATAAGGTCATTGAAAGTAGAACAAAGGACAAAAACAAAGAGACTCAAAAGTTTATCTTGGGAAAAACCAAACTTAGGAAAAACCCAACCAACCTTTCTTATTAAGAGATTCAGTACAAAGTACAAGAGTAAATAACCAAATAATATAACCAAAGAGAAAACTGCTGAAACCCAGAAACTAGTATTCTCCTCTGGTGCAAGGGCATTTGGGCCCAATACAAATAGTCAAAGATAGATGATGGGAGTCCTTGCAGGATAGTCGACAACCTCCAATAGATGGGTAAATGGTTGACAAGAAAAGAATTAGTTTACATTGTGAAGGGTCGACGAAGGAACAAGTCAAAGGGTTCAGAATAGGAAATGATCGATGATCTATGGAAGGAATAAAGGACTGACAAAAGATAGCTGACAGAAGAGAGTAGCCATAAAATTTTGACTAAGGAGTAGTCGATGATTGATGGAAATAATCGAAGTAGTTAGGGAAAAGAAATCCAACGATGACAAGTTATCAACCAACCAGACAGCTAGAAACCCAAGGAACAGAGCGACGTGGTAGTTGGAGTAGCTGTGGATCAATTATGGTGGTTGTTGGAGAAATCTAGGTGGTGAATCCTACTGAATGAATGAGAGGTGTATTTAATGCATCCATGGCAGTGCCTAGGATAAAGAGAACATCTAGAAGGGGAAATTGAAGACTATGTATGGAAGCAAAGCTATAGATATCAGAGAGTGTTCAAGATAAGAGAGATTTTTGAAGACTCTTGGATGTGGAGAGAAGGTAGAAAGATTTGATTCAATGTGTGTTGTGGTGAGCTTGCATGTGTTTTGGAGAGAGAGAGAGAGAGAGAGTATGAGTAGAGAATTAAGGACATAACATTACCTCTTGCATATTTATGTAGTGAATCAGTTGATGTCCATTCCAACTTGCTCATTTAAATTGTATCATAACCTCTCTTGTATAAATATTTCTTTCATTTAATTGAAAATCCATATTTCATGGAAAGATTTGTGTTGTGTGTGTTTGTTTTCATTATGTGACTCTAAAAAGTGGGTGGTACCTAATGCAACGTTTGCATCAGTTGGTATCATAGCGTGGAAGTTATCCTACGTGAAAGTGAAAGGATATCTAGTTATTGGATGAGAGGAAAAAATCCACTGGAAGCGACGATATGATCCTAAGTGGATAAATGGCTCAGGGAGGTGTTAATGTCCATGGTAACATACAATGCGGGTGCACACGGGTTACCATTGATTGTGAGATGTTTGAAGAATGTGTTTAGATGATGAGGAAACTGGAGAATGAACTCACAAATATGAAGGAGGCCTAACAAATAGGATATGTCTCTGAAGCTCTCGAGCATAGCGATGATGGGTTCAAGGATAAAGAGGCTCAAGAAGAAGAAGAGATGGATGAGCCAGAGGATAGATTGTTGAAATCCCTACCATAAATGAGAGGTAATTCTAAGATGGATGTGCCTACCTAATCAAAAAGCCTGAACCTAGAAGAGTTGATAGACTGGCTCAGAGAGATAGAGAAATATTCTGACATGGAGAAGATAGAAGACCTCAAAAGAGTAAAATATTTCTCTCTAAAGTTAAAAGTTCATGCCTCATTATGTTTGGATAACATACAGGCTGACAAAGTGAAGAAGGGAAAAGAGAATATAAATACTTGGGATATAATTGTCACCAAGTTGAAGAAAAATTTCCTTCACATGGACTACATGATCTCTCCGTTCCTGAAGTTGCAAAACCTGAGACAGAAAGAGCTTATTGTAAAGGAATTCATAGATGAATTATACTAGCTATCGATTAGATCGGGATAGAACGATGAGGGAGAATGAACAGTTGTTAGATATTGGAATAGAATGAATCATTCCATAAAGGACGAGTTGAGATTGTCAAAGTTCAAAACTATTTGAGAAGCCAATCAGCTAGTGTTGAAGGTAGAAGAGAAATTGTTGAGGAAGAATTTGATCAGAAAAGGGAAGTCAAATGTTCAAAGTTAGAAATATTCCACCCCAAGAGGGTAGACTAGTGGGGAAAATAAGGGAGAAAATCAAGAAGATCGACGAGAATAAAGGACGACCAAGGGAGATGCGGCTAAATGCTAACGGGGACATGAGAACCCTAGAGCTCACGGTGGTAGTTGCTGTAGAGGATATTTCGAAGGTCGACCGACATACTAGCAAGGATTTTTTGCTATAAGTGTTTATAACTAGGACACAAGGCCTATGAGTTCCTAGAAAATTTGCATTCTACTAGTCGATAGGAATATAGAGGTGGAGGAGACAATAAAAATAGTTTGAATGCATAACAAAACTTAGGAGAAGCAACGTTAGTGAGAGGTAATAATTTGACGCCCCAAAAAACATTGTTGTAGTCGATCCGACAGGAGATGAGGAACCGATGAAGAGGAAAACTACTTTTTGGACAAAGGTAAATATTTGAGACAGATGTTGCATGACCATTGATGATGGAGGAAACACGAAAAATATGGTCTCGAAGGAGGTGATCGACAAGTTCGGGCTGAAGTTCCAACCACACCCAAATGCATATAAGGTGTGATGGTTGTAGAAATGTCATCATGTTACGGTGACACAACAATGCGAAATAAAATTTAAGATCAGAGGGTTGTTTGACAACGTATTATGTGATGCAATTCTGATGGATTCCTATCACCTACTATTGGGTTTACCATGGAAATACAACCAAAATATTTTATATGATGATCGTCTGAATATAGTGACATTCAAGAAGGATGATAGAATATTCTAACCGATACCCTTGGTTGAAGAGTTGAACAACCAGGGTAAGGATAGTGGATATTAGGAGAGATGACTGATAATGCGTTCGATGAGAGAATTCCCGAAGGAGGAAGAGAAGCAACAATGTTGCTTCATGACCATCCCAAAAGGCCCAAGTGCTGAAAGGTCAACTGAGAAGATCCCAATGGAGTTCAAAAAAGTGTTGTCAGAATTTAAGGGAATAATGGTCAATGAGATGTCGACTGGGTTTCCATCAACTGGGAGTATATCACATTAGACCGACTTGAATCTAGTATTGAGTCCTCCAAATAGGATGCCACATAGAATGACATCGATGGAGAATATTGAGCTGAACTAACAAGTCAAGGAGTTGTTAAAAAGTGAATTTATCAGAGAAAGATCAAGTCCTTGTGTCGTACCAATTGTACTAGCACTGAAGAAGGTGGGATAATGGATAATGTGTACCAACTCAAGGGTTATCAACAAGATCAAAATCAAGTGCCAATTTCCATTACCAAAAATAGATGAATTGATCAACTATCTGAGTAGAGACACGTACTTCACCAAGATCGACCTACAGAGTGGATACCACCATATATAGATAAAGGTGGGTGATGAATGGAAGGAAGACTTCAAGATGAAGGAAGGATTGTATGAGTGGTTAGTTATGCCATTTAGGGTGACTAATGCACTAAGCACTTTCTTGATTTTGATGAACAAAGTGATTAAACCCTTTTTGGGATAATTCATTACTGTATACCTTGATAACATCTTGATTTTTAGTTTAATGAAGCAAGAACACTTGTCACATATCTGACAAGTCCGGCAAATGTTAAATTAGAAGAATTTTTTGGTAAACCTACATAAGTGTTACTTCATGTAGAAGGAATTGGTGTATCTAGGATTTGTGATTTCCAGACAAGGACTGAAGATGAACCCTAAAATGGTTAAGGTGATTTTGGAGTGGCCAACTCACAAATGCTACAGAAGTAAGAAGTTTTCATGGACTTGATAGATTTTATTTCAAGTTCAACAAAAATTTTAGTTGAATATGTGTACCATTGACAATGTGCATGAAGAAGGGTGAGTTCAGGTGGATAAAATTTCCTCGACAAGATTTCGAGAAGATAAAGCAGAAAGTACTGGAGAGCCCAGTGTTAGCACTTCTAGAATTTGGAAAAAGTATTTCAAGTCAATTGTGACACAAGTGGAATTGAAATTGGAGTTGTATTGAGCTAGGAGGGACAACTTATTTCATTTTTTAGTGAAAATATGGATGAATCCAAGCATAAATATTTGGTCTATTACCAATAATTTTATGAAATAATTCAACCATTGAAGAAATGAAGACACTACCTTTTGTTGAAATAATTTGTGTTGTATACCAACCATCAAACCCTGATGTAGCTGAATACTCAGATGAATTTGAATTAGAGGCACATGAAATGGGTCTATTTCAGGCAAAGTTATACCTTTGTATTGAAGCACAAGTTGGGAAAGATGAACAGGGTGGACGATGCTTTGAGTTGACGAGTCGCTTTGATGGGAACTACTGTTGTGAAGTTGACAGGATTAGGGTCAATAAAAACTGACTATGAAGTCGATGGGGATTTCCCTCATGCATGGAAGGAATTGAAGTAACCATATAGTGTCGATAGAAGTCCATATTTGGATTACTTTTTCTAATAAGGGTACTTATTAAATGGAAATTAGTTATGCACCCTAAAGGATTAGTGTGGGAGAATCTGATCAGGGAGCTACACAGTGGAGGATTAGGAGGTCACTTGGCTTTGACAAGACTAAGGAATTAGTCACATAAAAGTATTACTAGCTGGGTATGGTGATGGAAGTGAATAAATGGTATTGGAGCAATAATATGCCTTAGTACCTTAATGATCTACCTAGGAGACATAAACATTGGCCTTGTGTTATGTTTTATGGTCTAACGTAGGTCATACTGATCAATACTGGTCAAATAGGTGTTTCTAGCTCATTAATTGTAGTTGAGGCACTCTAGTTTGAACATCCTAACATTTCAGACTTAGCATTAATTGCAAACTAGTTCCAACTTTGACTAGGAGCGCTAGTGTGTGTGAAAGTGGTTTTTTGTGGTCTCCTTGACATTTATTTGCCTCCTAGAGATTCCTCCACTCACCCATGCACTCTCACATGCTTTCCTTCCCTCATTAATGAGCCATGCATGGTTCCTACATGTTCACACATGTATTCATGACAGTTTGGTTAGGTTTGGTAGCCTATTGGCTAACCTAGGGGGGTTTAGGGATAAAATCTTAGTCTGACACTTGGATGCATTCACATGGCCACCAGGGGCTCATAAATGGTCTCCAATGTACTATAAATATGTATCATACATACCTACAAGGTGTGCTATAATATAATGGTTATATATTAGCACCTTTCACATGTGTTATTCTAGCTATTTCAGTCTCTTTGTTTTTCTCTTGCATATTTTGTCAAACAATTTGATGGTGAAATTGTTCTAGTTCCTAGATCTATGGGAGAAGCAATTCTCACATTGTATCAGAGCTATTTGGATATGAAAACAAATCCAGTGAGGTTTGAGTTGTTGTTTAGGGCATATTTCTAGTTTATCAGAGTGTTTTTCATTACAGGTTCTTACAACAAATTCATTGATTCACAAGCACTTCCTCTCCTTTCCCCATTCAACTATTCTGAATGGAAGTAAAAGATGTGTGCATATCTCAACATGCAATGTCTCTATGATGTTTCCATTAGTGCTGTGAGAGAGCGAGATTCATGTCAAGAGAAGTGTGATTAGCTTAATGATAATGATAGAGCCTATGGAACTATGTGTCTCGCTATACCTCCTACCATGTGTTATCTCCTTGATTCTGCTAAGTACCCATTCGAGATTTGGAGAAATCTAGATGAAGCTCTTGGCATGCAGCAAGAAGATGGGAGTTATATGGAGAGCAAGAAAATGGGAACCTCCTTATGTGTTCTCCCTCCTATGATATTGGCCTCCTACATTTCTCAAGATGTTGTTCAAAATGAAGAAGAAGAAGTTCCCATATATTCAAAAAATGATCCAACTCAAGTTTCTTCCTCTCCTGATCAAGAATCTATTTTTCATGAAGATAGCATACGAGTTGTTGCCATCACTACTGCTAAAGAGTTATCTATCCATTCTACATCCTTCTCCTCTATGTCTTCTGTCACAAATGGTGAATATGTATTTCTAGTTGATGTTCATAGTGATCCTTCTCTAGAAGATGGTTTTTATTCACATGTGAGTATTGGTTCGAAATATGGAGAGGTTTGGATGTCAAGTGAATATATCTCATTGCTTCACACTCTTTTCGTAAGTATTCTTCCACCATGACTGTTGTAATGGATAATTCACCTAATAACCTAGGTCTGGGGGTTACCAACATACTATGACCTTGCAGACAATTTGATTACAAAAGCACAAATAGGAAATAGGGAAGTAGCAAGAACTTACTTGTAATGAACGAAGGTTGATCCAAGCTAACTCCTTCCTCTTTGCTTCACTTCTGCAATCTCCAGGATAATTCCTCCTTCAACCTGTTAACAAAGATTCTTCCAATATACAGTATGATTCATATATAAAGATGCAGGTTAGGTAAATCACATGTTATAATGAAATATAAATATTTACCAAGATAAAGGACAAGAGGAAGAGCAAAGACTCAAAGTGGTAGCTGAACACAGATGGACACTGGAACATGGATATCGGAAGGCAAAAGAGTGCTATGTTCAAGGATGACATGCTGCCATTACTGAAAACAAGAGAAAACTTCTTCCTTTCCTTCCCTGTTAAGTTTTAACGAGTCCAGGAAAGCCAACTCGGTTCCCTCTTCATTTTTTAACAAGCTTGAAGAGATGAGAAAATAATGCTTGATACACTGATCCGTGGATTTAACGAGCCCGAACTAGTACATTCTCGTGTGGTGCTTTCATATTTAGTGAGCCTTCTCTAGAAGATGGTTTTTCTTCACATGTGAGTATTGGTTCGAAATATGGAGAGGTTTGGATGTCAAGTGAATATATCTCATTGCTTCACACTCTTTTCGTAAGTATTCTTCCACCATGACTAGTAGAGTTCCTTCAAGTTCATATCAAGATGGAGAAGCCTTTTCCATCACAATGGAACATTCAAGACTCTTGCTCCACCTTCTTGGAGCCGATTACAACCTTCATTCAAATTTGATGCTTCAAGATCCGTATGATTCACTTGGGGTCACCTATTCTCAAGCACTTAAAGTCTCTTTCGGCCATGGAATCCTATTTTGTTCAAGGTTCAAGTCTGAAGAGCACCATTCACTCTCCTATCGGTGCATTTCAATTGTTCTACATGGTCCAAGGATTCATCATGCAGATGTTCCTAATTTGGTTGAGCACATTCCACTTCTTCCAAGAAGAAGATTCATCTAGACATACTCATCTAGTTTGGAGTGTATACAGTTTTGTTTCTATGTCATAATCCATTTTTGAGGGGAGGTTTTATCCCATGAGGTTTTCCTCCTTACCTCGGTTACATGGATCAATAAAATTTTGTTGTAAAAGGTGACTTGTGCCGTAGTTTCCAAGGCCTTAATAAATCATGTGATGTACTAAGTTGGGATTAAGGGGGGGTGTTGGAGCAATAATTGTCCTTAGTACCTTAATGATATACCTATGAGACATAAACATTCACCTTGTGTTATGTTTTATGGTCTTAATTAGGTTATCCTGATCAATACTAGTCAAATAGGTGATTCTAGTTCATTAATTGCAATTGAGGTGCTCTAGTTTGAACATCATGACATTTCATACTATGCATTAATTGCAAACCAGTTCCATATTTGACTAGGAGCGCTAGTGTGTGTGAAAATGGTTTTTTGTGGTCTCCTTGGCATTTATTTTCCTCCTAGAGATTCCTCCACTCACCCATGTGGTCTCCCATGCTTTCCTTCCCTCATTAATGAACCAAGCATGTTTTCTACATGTTCACACATGGATTTGTGATAGTTTGGTTAGGTTTGGTAGCCTATTGGTCAACTTAGGAGGGTTTAGGGGTCAAATCGTAGTCTAACACTTGAATGCATTCAAATGGCCACCAAGGGATCACGAATTGTCTCCAATGTACTATAAATATGTATCATACATACCTACAAGGTGTGCTGTGATATAATGGTTAGATATTAGCACCTTTCACATGTGTTATTCCAACTATTTCAATCTCTTTGTTTTTCTCTTGCATATTTTTTCAAACACTTTGATGATGAAATTGTTCTATGTCCTAGATATACTTGAGAATCAATTCTCACAAATGGGTATGATAGTTCCAATTATGCCATCTTTCCAAAGAAGGGAGTTGAAACATGTGCTGTATACACCTTTTTCGGTACCGACTATATCATGTGAGGACATCAACATGGATTTTGTGTTGGGATTGACAAGAACATAGTAAGGGAACAATGCCATACATGTGGTAGTTGATAGGTTTTCTAATATGGTGCACTTTATTCCATTCCTGAAGACAAAGGATGCCATATGTATTATTGTATTGTTCTTTAAGGATATTGTGAGGTTACATGGGTTTCTGAAGAGTATCACTTCGAACATAGATACCAAGTCTATGGGGGATTTCTAGAGGACCCTATGGAAGAATCTTCACATGAAGTTGCAGTCCAATATTACATACCATCCACAGAATCATGGGTAGACTGAAGTCATGAACATAAATTTAGGAAATCCACTGAGTTGTTTTCCTATTGACGACTGAAGCAGCGGGGAAATGTGTTAGCACAAACATAATTCATGTACAAAAAATAAATGAACTAGTCAAAGGGGATAAGTCCATTCCAAATCATGCAAGGAAAAAGTCCACATGGGGTGACCAACCTTGTGGAAGTACTGACTGGAATGAAAAAGAGTGTAGATGCATAATCATTTGTCGTTAACATGAAAGAAGTGCATGACTGGGTAAGGCGAAAACTTGAGAAGAGTAACACAACTTACAAGTTGAGGTCCAAATAGAAGAGACGACTCCATTCATTTGCAAAAGGTAACTTAGTGTATGCACACTCGAGGAAGGAAAGGTTTCCATAAGGAACATATTGTAAGTTGAGGGTGAAAAATATTGTCCCATGTAGAATTCTCAGAAAAATTTTGGGCAATGCTTATGTGCTTGAGTTTCCTAAATGCATTGGTATATCACCCACATTCAATGTTTTAAACCTATATAAGTTTGAAGAAGGGTTGGCAAGTGACAGAAAGGAGATTGCCGACTTGTTGAAGAAAATACCAGTTTAGTTAAGGGAGAAAGTCGCAGAAGTGCTTGACGAGGGAGAAGCTAGGAAGACTAGGAGAAAAGGAAGGATGAATACTTGTTTTGATGGGTGAACAAGGATTTAGAAGAGGTTATGTGGATTTCAAAGGAAGAGATCAAGAGACTAAAAAGTCATGGGAATAGTTATTTTCAACCTCGAGAGGTTTATGCAAGGGCATCCATGCCTAATATAGATAGTCAAAGATAGACGATGAGGATTCTTGGAGGATAGTCGATGACCTTGAGTAGATGGGAAAATGATTGATGAGAGGAGAAGTATTTGATGTTATGAAGAGTCAATGAAAGAACAAGTCGAAGTGTTCCGACGAGGTACATGGAATGATCGATGACTGACAAAAGAAAGAAAGGGTAGATAGAAGATAGTTGATAGAAGAGAGTAGCCATAAAATTCTGAATAAGGAGTAGTCGATGATTGATGGAAAGAAACAAAGGATTCGGGGAAAAGAAAATCCATGTTGACAAGTTATCAACTGACCATACAACCAAAAACCTGAGGAACAGAGCGACGAAGTAGTTGGAGCAGTTACAGATCATTTATGAAGGTTTTTGGAGAAATCTAGGTGGTGAAGCCTGTTGAACGAACCAGAGGGTGTATTTAATGCATCAACGATAGTGCCTAGGAGCAAGAGAACTTCTAGAAGGGGAAATTGAAGAATATGAATGGAAACATAGCTATAAATCTCAGTGGGTGTTCAAGAGAAGATATATTTTTGAAGACTCTTAAACGTGGAGAGAAGGAAGAAAACTTTGAGTTGCTGTGTGTTGCGGTGAGCCTTCATGTGTTGCAGAGAGAGAGTGAGTAAGTATGAGTAGAACATTGAGGATGTAACATTCCCTCTTGCATATCTGTGTAGTGAAGTAGTCGATGTCCATTCCAACTTGCTCCTTTAAATTGTATCATAACCTCTCTTGTATAGAGATTTCTTTCGTTTAACTGAAAAAACATACTTCTTGGAAAGATTTTTGTTGCATGTGTTTGTTTTCATTGCATGACTAACCTCTCTTGTATAGAGATTTCTTTTGTTTAATTGAAAAACCATACTTCTTGGCAAGATTTGTGTTGTGTATGTTTGTTTTCATTGCATGACTTTGAAAAGCAGGCGGTCCCTAAGGCCACTGTTGCATCATCCTCTCTTTTACAGACTTGTAGAAGAATGAGCAAATTACTTGATGTGTATTGCTTTCTTAATGAAAAAGTGAATAACATATTCTTTATTTATACTTGCTTTATAGAGTGAGTTTTCCATATTTCCTCATATCATGACTTTTCACTTGGCATAATTAATATAAAATAATAATACTTTATTGTTATTTTTCGTGACGATGAGACTTCCCAACCTTACAAACATCAATCATTTTTAAAAATAAAATAGTTTTTAATTATATTTGTTATGAATAGTTACACATATTTGATATTTGATATAAATAGTTACACATTTAATTTTATTAAATAAATTTTAGATGTATTTTTAATATACATTTCTTTCCCAAAATATTGATTAGCCTTATTCTTTTTCATAATCATAATGATTAAAAAGGTAAATCAAATTAATTAAAAATTCTCGTACTTTTCATTATGATCATATTATATGCTCACATGGACTTGGTAGTGCTGGTCATGATCATATTCTATGCTTAAGAATAAGAGAATACTATTGCTTTATATTAAAATTTGATGAAGACTATGGAGTCCTGAAAATATTATTTAAATACAAGAGTTCCTATAAAAACACATGGGTTCGCCCTACTAGTTTTCATTATGAGTATATTATATGAACACATAGACAGTGAACTTGGTAGTGGTCATCATGATCATATTCTAGGAAATGTCTTGAAACGATTATTTAAATAAGAAACACCCTAAAAAACACATGGGCTTGCTTGTGATCATGATCATATCATATGATTAAGAGATAACAGAAGGCCATCACTTTAAATAAAAAAGTTGATGAAGACAACGAGGGATGAAAAGTGGCATGAATGTCGGTTGGTGGGTCACTCTTAAATAAAACTTTTATATTGACATTGATACATTAAAAAAAAATTGAAATTAGGTGAGAGAACAAATAAACTGATTTGATGTGGATAAATAATTTAAGGCATAAAACAATTTTATGTGAAAGTTAAATAGTGTAATGGTAAAAGGTGTAGTATTATTTATATTTGTTAGGTAAGGTTTTTGCTTTTATTTTATTTTATTTTTATTCATAAAAATTCTTGAAAATATTTTCTTCATTTAGGTTTGGTGTTATAAGTTTTTTTAATGAGTCTTGCATGATATTTGTATCGTTTCAAAAGTTTTAAAGATACTTCACACTTAATATCGAGGATATTTCAAACTAATTAATATTAAATTGTTAGAAACAATATACTATAAATTAAATAAAATGTTTGATTTCTTTGGAGGTAAATTTGGGAAATCTTCATTATATTTTAATTTTTTTTTTAATCAGCATTGCAACAGGTTAGAGGGGACTTTTCTTATGAGTGTTATCTTTATTGTTTCTCAGGTTGATGTTTCCATGGGAGGTGGAGAAAACAAGTGCATTGGCTTTCAATTAAAGGATGCTTTCTTGGGATGAAAGGAAATTTTTTTGGAGTGTATGATAGGGAGGTGGAGGATGTGTATGATAGGGAAGGTGGAGAAGATAATTAAGGGTATTTTATTTAGATTATTATTTGGTTTTAGATATGATTGATTAATTTAATATTTTGGTGTATTTTTTAAATTTATTTTAAATAAATTCATAAAAAGAGATATTTTAAATATAGTTTTTTTTAACTAAGTAAATATGTAAATGAGTTGATTTATTATATTTAAATCAAGTTGCAATTTAAGATTGTGAACATTTAAACATAAACATTAAATTTAGAAAATGAAATATATATATGCTTTGCATAATTCATTTCCTATTTAATCAAATGAGAATAAGTTGTATAAATAAATAAAATCATCTAAATCACAAGACCTATAACCTATGCTAATACTTTATTTTTCTTTTTTATTTAAGAGGAACTAAGTTAACATTACAAATTATTAAATTAAATAAATAATTTAGAAACTAGACTCTATGTAATGTGATCATGCAAACTTACTAAAAATTATTAAATTAAAAGATAATTTGGAAACTAGACTTCATGTAATGTGATCATGCAAACTTACTAAAAATTATTAAATTAAAAGATAATTTGGAAACTAGACTTCATGTAATGTGATCATCCAAACTTCCTTTAGGTTGAGAAACTTTTCTTGGCTCATAACTAGTGACAATCCATTAAAAATGTAACATTTAGGTTTATGGATATTATTATTTGGTGACCTTGGAAATGGATTATAGTAGTTGCAATTCAAGTTTATGCAAGGATGAGTTTGAAGGATTATAATTATTATAATTCAAGTTTATGCAATCCAAGTTTTTAGGGAAACTTCAATACAATGTTGTTCTTAATAATTATTTCTCTTTTTTCTATGATGTTTTAAAGTTTTTCTCTCACAAAATTTTAAGTTATAATTTTAAATTCTTAAAATCTAAGATTGTAAGTTTGTATTAATGTTCGATTTTTATGACCAATTTTGAACTGACTAAAAAGATATTGTAAATCCATATTAATCTTAGATTTTTGTATCTAGAATAGATAGGTTATGGGGATGTGTAAGGTTATATATATAGGCTCATAAAATAAAAATGTAAAACCAAATAAAATCTCATTAAAAAAAATAACATGTGAATAAATTGGATGCCTCTCAGTGCTTGATAAATATGTCTTTAGGATGGATCTATGCTAGTTATGACCAATTATAGCATCTTCATAAATAACAAACTATAATCGCTTTATAAAGGATTTATTAAATATTTGTATTGTAAATTGTGTTAATGTAAAAACCTAATCCTTTGAAAAATATAATTACCATGTTGTGACTAATTTAGCAAAACATATTAGTTTGTAGGGTTGTATTACAATTTAACAATACATATATTATTTGAGATTTTGGATTTCCTTGGAATGGATTCATTGGAGTGTATCAAGTGTAAATTTGGGATTCATTTCATGCTTGTCACATCTTGTTATGCTTAAATGCATGTTGATTACGATTTGAATAAGATTCAGTTAAGTAGTGTTTAAAGAAAGGGGTAACCATATAATTCACTATGAGTTTTTGTATTTTTGTTTTTTTTATATCACTTTTTTGTTTTGTTTTCTATTAAATAGTATTTGTTTTATGTTTATATTGATTAGTTTAATGTTTATGGTATACCATAAATGGATAATTATAAGATCTATAATTATTTTATTGTTTAGCCTCTCTTTAATAGCCATTCATCTCCACAAAACTAAGTGGCTTGTTGGGCCTATTGGCATTCACAAACCACTTTACTTGTAGAAGTACTACTAACTAAGTTGAAATTTCTCTTACATTCAATGTTTCTATATGACTTGTAGATACAAATTGAAAATAATTTTTTTAATTGATTTTTTTTTATGTTATATTTAAGTGGATAAGCATTTAGATATTATTTGATCTTATTATTCTTAAATGCATCTTGATTATAAGCTTCAATTTTGAACTAGTGCCATAGAATCAATCTCTATAGTACACTTGTCCCATCCTTGTGCAATCATGGAAAAGTATAGCATATACTCTGAAAATAGCTTTATGAGACTATGAGAATTATGATGTAAATCACTTTCTCAAAATATTTGTTCCAATACAAATATTCTTAACTTTCTAAGTTGTCAAAACTACACCTAGTTAATAAAAAAATCTATTTAATCAAACTAAATAATTACTTAATAGTGTCCATAGATCAAAGTTGGTCTTACTAGAGGTTAACCATTATCATTATCATCAATATAATAATATTAATTTATTTTCTATTAGTTAAACTAAAAGTAAAAATTCAGCTATATACTAGTTTCTTCACCAAAAAATAACATACATCCATCTTAAAGCTGGACTTATTAAACATAACAATGAAACATTTTATTGTCTTATAAAAAATTAAGATAATTGTTTTTAGATACTTTGTATATAAATCCAAAATTAAAATAAATCTATATTAAAACCCACAAACAAAATTTTAATATATAATCAAAAAATTCTTATCTTAATATATTCTCTTTCCACTACAGCCAAGCAAATTGCAAATGATATTGTCTTTACAATCAAGCCAGTTTACAATGAATCCACTGACTGTAAGTGACAAGTGACTTACATAGATATAGATGCCACCTAAAACAAAATATTAACAAACCAAAATCCAACCAAATTTCTATGTCCAACCCAAATAAACTCTCCACCACCTCTATTATTCTTCAACCGACCACTAAACCCTATAGATATTGAAGTCCTGGATGCTGAGGTGGAAACATGATGAACACCATTAATAATTATAATACCAAAAGGGAGAGTTGACGCAAAGATATTGACATTGTGGTCCTTCCTGTTCATGTTCATGTGGAAGCATGATAAATAACATTAATAAGAGGAACGTAAAGAAGAGTTGATGTAGAGATATGGGCACTGTGGATCGTGCTTGCATGTGGCTTGTCTCTCTAACCAGAAGGGTCCACTCACCACTTGGCCAACATTGAATTTTCACCTTTTTCATATTCTATTCTGTTGCTTTTAATATTATTCTCATCATTTCCTTCATAGTTTCAAATTCCGATTTTTTCCCATTGCCCCAGTTCTAGGGTTTACAGAGTTGATCGGTAATCTCCATGCAGCAGTTCGTTTTTTTTTCTTCCATTGCAGCAATTCTAGGGTTTACAGAGTTGATCGGTAATCTCCATTGCAGCAATTCTAGGGTTTGCAGAGTTGAGCAGTAGTCTCCATGCAGCAGTTGATCAGTAATCTCCATGCAGCGGTCCTGGGATATCATCAGGTTAAATCACAAGCAGTCCCATGTTTTGTTTTGTTTGTATATAGATTCTTCTTGTCTTCATGTATGAATTCCAGTATTCATATTGAGTTTTAGGGTTTTGTGCTGTTGCAGATTTTGAGCAAATTGTGAAATTTTATATAGACAGATCACACCCACAAATTATTACCGTGCAATAATATAGCATCCTCTGAGTTTTTTTTTCATTAGTCATCGAAGATGAGTATCTCAAAATTCATGACAAGCGCCTTCAGAGGGATATACAGGAGAAGACTGCTATCGGCCCTTCGTAAAATCGATGGCCTGGGCAAAGATAAGAAGGCGGAGTTGAATTTATTGAAACGATCGAGAAGAATCAAGCTTGCAGCAGACTTATCTCTTGCCTTGACTTCTCACGGAACTGCCTGGAGCCAAGCTCTAATAAAGAACCATATTTCACAATCCAAGAGAGACAAGCGCCTTGTGAAGGAGATTATGGGAAAGAAGAGATTCAATGAGGTGATAAGAGTAAAAAGAAATGCATATTATTCTCAGCATCCGCTTATGCTTATGCAGCATGAGGGTTCTCATGGGCTGACTGGAAGAATGAAAAAATACATGAAGGTCCACATGATAATGAGCAGGAATGTTATTCATAGAAAGAATCCAGTGAAGCCTTCTGCGTATAAACTTGAATTGAATGAGAAGACACGGCAGCTCAAGAAACTTATTCCTGGCGGGGAATCCATGAACAGTTCTTGTTTACTAAGAGAAGCAGCAGATTATATTGCTTCTCTCAAAACTCAGGTACAAGTCATGCATTCTCTTACATATTGTTCTAAACAAGCCCTCTAATAAATACATACTGTAAATCATAAAGCCTGCAACACAGCAGCTGTGCAAACTCTTTTATAATGCATTGTGAGACTTGCCCCATGGATTTCAATAGGTTCTCTAATATCCCCATGCATATTCTACCCACAGAAGAGAAACCTCGAGTCTACATTATTAATCTCCATCTCCAGTAAGTTACTTATCCGTTCTGCTATTGTTTTCTTATCATTCTGGGCCAACTTCTTGAACAATGACTGGCCACACAATAATGTATACACCCTTATACTATCACTTCTACAGTTTGTAAAACCATCGTATCTATGTCTCTTATTTATTTTCCAAATAAATTTGAGTACTTACATAGTTAAATATTTTTCCATTGTTTTTTACATTAATTTGTTGGTATCATTTCTCAACATGTACTAAATCTATAGTAAGCTTTGATTTCCCATATATATATATATATAACACTGAATGAATGGCATTACTCTTAGTGATATTTTGGAGTTTACTAGAGAAATGATTAAGTTGATTGCACTAGAGCTCACTATTAAGGAGATATTGTGTAACTTAAAGCTATATTTATATGTTTTATATGTTTCTTAAAAAGAAGAAGAAAAATATGTCTACTTAATTTATCAAATAATAAAAGTCAAATAAAAAGTAATTTAAAAATTTATGTTAAACCTGAATTTACCAAACACCAAAGAAATCAAAATTCTTGATTTATAAATTCAGTTTAAGATATATATATATAAGTCTTATTCTTATTTTGGAGTTTAGTTGATAAATGATTAAATTGATATTTATATTAAGTATATATATGTGTGTCACACCTAACCAATGACATTCCTCTTAATGTTATTTTGGAGTTTAGTTGAGAAATGATTAAGTTGATATTTATAATAAGTAAAAATATGAAATTAGGTAATAAGTTTATGTTTCTTGTGATTGAAAATGGGAGATTGAGGAATATAAAAATTATAATTATTTTTTTTATATATTATTTTTGAAATAAAAACAATATTTATAAAAAGTTATAATTTTTTAAAATATTTATAATATATTGATAAAATTTGTTATTTATTTAGTTAATATATTTTAATATTGTATATAAAGATATTGTGTATATTTTTCTTTATTTTAAATAATTAAAAAAAATTATTGAGTAATTTATATGTCTATTTTTTTTTAAATAATTATTTATTTAAAAGAAAAACACACACATATATATATATAAAATAGACATATATTTAAATATTACTATTTAAAAATATGAGCAAATAGATAAAGGTAATGGATTTAAAGGTATCCAACAAAAGGTATATATTTAGCCAAAAATATATCTACCCTCTTACATTCCTTACAAAATTTATCTTACTAATTGATGAAATATGCCAATTTTGTATTTTTTTCTATCACATAAATACATCTCTCTTTGATTTTTCATTTATGATTTTTTTAATATTATTTTATTAAACATAATTTAACAATAATATTAACATATATTTTATGGTACTAATTTTCTATTTCATATGATGACTACCAAAACTAACTAAAAATATTTTTTTTTTTAATTTTAGTTTTTGGTATTACAAGTTTTTTGTTATTGAATTTGGGTGTACCAAGTTGGATCCACATTTTTGTGCTACTATATTTTAGGATTTCAAATGGTGTATTTTTTTCACCATTTTTCAAACAAATTATATGGTATACTTGAAGAAAGAGAGTACTATACACTCCTAAAAAAATCAATTTAAAAAAAAAATTATGCTCTTAAAGTGCTGCACCCACATAGAGTGTATTTTTTCATGGTTTTAGAACTTCAATAAATCATAAAAAATGAAAAAATCATGGATAATTTCAAAAAACTAGTCTCTCTAGTACAAGATGTCCTCTACATATGTGAAACAATTTATTGAAAAATACTATCAATTAGTTCATATAGTGTTGCATGTGCACATACATATATGTTATATTATGCTAACAATTTAAAAATCCAATTAAAAAAAACATGTTTTTAAAACTACACAAAATTTCTAAAAGAATATATATATATATAGAATCTTATTTGATCTCTATATTTTGTACTTTTAAATCATCTTAAAATTGGTTATACGAGTACCTCTAATGGCCTCTTGAACTCAAAAGTTAATGTTTTTTTAGTTTTATGTGGCAACTAAAGTGTCTTTAAAGGATCTCATGATTGTGCATGAGCTCGAGAATTTCATGATAGTAAAATTCTTAGATAAATAAAGTTTATAGCAATACTATTAAAGAAATAGAATTATCATAACATTATAAAACCATTGAGGACTAACTTGTGAAACTGTTCACCAAAAGGATTCTCTATAATCAATCTTAGAGCGCTATCACTCTTAGAACATGATGTTGAGGAAATGCATCGATGATGATGATGATGGCTATTGAAATCATTAAGGCCAACTTTGGTCTATCCCTATAAAAGGTAAGGAATCACTCAATTGGCCTTAGGATTTTACTTTTGTGCTTGGAAAACATTAGGATAAGCATTCCTAGACCACTGTAGTTGTGACGAGTTAAAATATTTGAAAGGATAATGTTATGAAAAATATATAAAAATGTAATCTAATGCCAATGTATGCATGAAATTATAATAGAAAGTGATTTTCATCTTCAACCCTCTTAGTGTCTCAAAGATGGAAAATTATTTGATCCTTGATGTCTTACTAACTATCCAAAGCTATTTTTTACTATGGAGCACATGAGAGTGTTTTCTTATTTGGGCAATGTTTTTCTTTCTTTTATATTAGTTAAAACAAATAGATACATTTGATCTTCCAGATTTGGGTTCTTCATATGATCTTAAATTTATCTTATCCTCTATTTATTTCTTGCACCACAATTTATCCTTGAATTTAGATGAATAATATTTTTAATATTATCACTATTTTGTAGAGTGGACTCTTCCTCAATTTCCCAATGATTTAACCAAGGCTTGACATCTTTATGCCTACCTCACTTGAATTTCAAGTAGTTTTAATTGGAGTCTGAAGTAATCTTAGGAAGCCCCTTGTCTTCTATGTTGTTTATCTTGTTCTTATACCTTAGGTACCTAGTCATAACCATACTCTCAAAGGGAGACATACTCACTTATGTGAGGAGGATTTGATAGGAGGTATTTCCTTTAAATTTATACTACAAGTTTTAAGATTGTTTTGGATTTTCTCCATCCTTATCCATGATTCTCTAGAGATGTTGTAGCCACAAAACTTAACAACCATGTAAAATAACAAGAGTGGTGAGAATCTTAAAAATGATTTTCATCTCATTATAGAGCCAAAGATAAATTGATTTACAATTAATTCCAAGTCTATAATAATCTTTCCACCCTCCATTTATCCTTTTATCAAGGCTATAGTTGTAGTTATGCATGCATGATGAAGATCAATTATGAAATATTTGTTTGAAGTCACTTCCTCCAAGCAATTATTGTTGTAGATGAAATTAACATCAATGATCTTTTTGAATTTGATTATTATAATCTTTGTTTTTTCAAATTTAAGATACACCCATACTAGATTATTTAAGATCAATTGATTTATAGTTACTTCCAAGTCTATAATAATATTTCCACCCTCCATTTATCCTTTTATCAATGCTATAGTTGTATTTAGGCATGCACGATGAAGATCGATTATGAAATATTTGTTTGAAGTCACTTCCTCCAAGCAATTATTGTTGTATATGAAATTAACATCAATGATCTTTTTGAATTTGATTATTATAATCTTTGTTTTATGATGTTTTTGGATTTTCTCTATCCTTATCCATGATTCTCTAGAGATGTTGTAGCCACAAAACTTAACAACCATATAAAATAACAAGAGTGGTGAGAATCTTAAAAATGATTTTCATATTTTTTTTTGTAAGTAAGTTGAACATATCTATTATAATACAAAAAGTTACAGTACGGATATACACGAGGTCTTTGGATCATGACCCCTAGCGAGATAGAGACCTGGCTGGTTAAAGCCTGTCTCGTCTGTCAAAAAACTAAAAATGGTTCCTTACATCCTTGTAGCAAAGGCTTCCCCACAAAAAACAACCCAAAACAAAACTTTGGTCGATATAACTACCCTCCCGAGTGCTTAATAGAAAAACAAAGATAACCAGACTAAACCAAAGAGAACCAGCATCGAAACTGGCACCAAGCAATAATTAACAAAAAACCAAAGAGACACGAGTCCCCACCGGAGAGTCCCTCCCTAGCTTCTGGCATCATTGTGGGGGACCTGGAATTGGTCCTCATGGGGATACGGCATGGTTCTTGCAAGAGAATTCATCGGGGTGTTCCCTGGGGTGGTAGCGTCGAGACCATGATTGACCAGCAAATTCTGAGCATACATCTGCTCTAAGAGACAAAACCCAGCGGCACTGTCCTGTTGACCATGCCAAATGTTATCTAGACCATCACGGATGCCTTGGGAAATATGGATTTTTTCTTGAATGTCTTGGGAAAGTAGGATTCACACGGTCCAGAAGGGGCTGGGGAGAAGAGGGAAGCCCACCATGGCCTCAAACTCCCGCTGGAGGTCGATTTCTAGAATGGCGATGAATGCCTCAATGGCCGTGGGCGTTTCCACCATGTACTGGTCACCCCAATTGAAGGGATAAGTGGCCGGGATACCGCCACTAGGGGGTGTCAATTCATCTGCATCACTGAGGGGAGCCCCACTGTGGCTTACACCTCTGTTGGGGCCTCTTGCTCTAGTTCGGACCCTCCATAATTGCGGGATGATGAAAGCACATAGGCGGCCACTGGGAAAAAGAAGAAGCATAAACAATGCCTTGTTTGAGGCCTTTCATTCCCCCGATTCCAAATATATAGGGCCTTTCTCCACCGAAATATCACTTCCACAGAAATTTCCCTTAATTCTGCGCGTGCTCACCATAACTCTCTGCCCCTCCCCACACTCGATTAGATCTCTCACCCTGTCTAATTGATTCACCACCTTAGGTTTTGCAGGGGGGAAAATGATACAGGCCTCCACCATATTAATCGTTCCATCCACTTTAGACGTGAACTCTATACTTGCTCATCCTTTCCTCCTAACTTCCCACGGATCGGGTATCAAAGAACCCTTGGCCTCTTATATAAAGCCGAGCCCAAATCCCTGACTTGAACTGACCTTTAGTAGCCTCCACGTGAGCCGTACTATAGCCACAAGTTTAGGCATGCATTATTGTGTGTTTAGGCATGCCGCACCTGGCAATCAGAGACTTTCTCGGCTTACTGTGTTTGCCACCTTAACATTCATGGGCCTGCTCCATGGTGTCAGTATGCCGTCTATTTGTCATCCCATTAAGGTTTGGTGCCATCTATCGCTTGCATGCATCGGGTGGTACGTGTTTCCATAGCCCACCACATCGTCTTCTGCCAGCTTCGAACATCGATGCCAAATGTTTTGGGTTTTTCTGTTGTCATCTCCTTCCTTTGCATGGAAAGATAGACTGCTTTCCACTCCTACATTCACCATGACATCCGCCACCTTGTTACCTTCCCGTATTACATGCGAAAGTAGGATGGATTCCTTGCCTGTGAGAATTTTCCTGAGAATGCTTAACCGGCCCTCCCATCTCTAATTTCTTGAGAATTGGGTTGTTAAGGCTCTCGATTGAAGCCTACGAGCTAGGTTGATGATGATCTGAGAGTCCCCCTCCACCACCAGAGGAGTTTTCCTAGTTTGCACTGCCAATTTCAAGCTATTGATCAGGCCTTCAAGCTTGGCCATGTTGTTTCCTATGGATCCCCAGAACAAACTGATGATATCACCTTTCAAGTTCCTGATAGCACCTCCATACCCAATGGGCCCTGGGTTACCTTTAGCTGCTCCATCGACATTGAGCTTAAAAGACCCAGCTAGAGGGGCATGCCAGGAATTTGGGATTCAAACAGACACAGGAATTGAGTGAGCTATTGAGTTGTTGGGAGGTAATTCTCCAATCCCTAAATCATACAATATTATTCTCTCATTTTCTTCAGCTGAATATTCCTCCTGCGTCCATTGTTGAAGAGAGATGGTTTCTTTCAGGTGAGCTTCTATAGAGTTCCATATTTCCTCTTGTTTTATAGATTTGTTCTTAAAGGTAATTCTGTTTTAGGTTTTCCAAATTTCCCATAGGGTAAAACTTGGTAGAAGTTCCCATAAGTGGTTCACAATTTTGTTTTTAAAACTGTTAATAGGCCAGTCAGCTATAATGATGTCTGGTCGTTCCTTGTGTCGGTGGTTTTTCCTGAAGATTGTCACCCCTTTATCCCATAAAGAGTCTATGACTTTACATTCGTCTAGCAAGTGATTTATGGACTCGTTATTCTCTTCACACATGCAACACCGAGATCGATCGTGGAATCCCCTAGTTTGCAGGTTATCTTAGGTTAGGATGTGATGTTTAATTACCAGCCAATAGAAGATAGACACCTTAGGCCACCAAACTCCAGTCCATATTTTTCCCCACTTGGCATCTGGTACTAGGTTCTGAGTTCCTATTAGTAGTCCTAAGGCTTCTTTGGGGTTAAAGTTTCCTGAATTGGCATAGCACCCTCTAAGATTATTTGTGTCCTCATTCTTAACAATTCTTCTATCATAGAGCTCCATCAAAAATTCATCAATATCCTCCTTGGGAGCTTTGGCTTGCCACCAAATTCTTTCCTTCCACCTCCTGAACATCTGGTCTTCGTTGCAGTTGTCCCAGAACTCCACCACCTTTTCAAGGGGATTATTCTGGAGAAAGGTGTGAAGCAATGGGGCACCTTCTCCACATGAGATCACTGGTTCCTGGTTCAGCATTTCACTTGCAAATCTAGAATTTTGTCCATTCTGTACTTCCCAAAAACTATTCTTTTGGACCAAGCCCCTGTTTTCCTGAGTCGTCTTCCAAATGCTGGATCCTGGGAGGTTTTCTCCAAATCGAACAAAGGACTGCTGGGGCCATTGGGGTACATATTTTAGGTGCCATAGTTTGGCCCATGGTCCATCCTTATAATTCACCCATCTCCACCAAATTTTATCACTCATGACTTTATTGTTGTCAAAAGGGTCTCTCAGCCCCAATCCCTCAACAACTTTTGGGGTGCAGATGGTTTGCCAATCCACAAGAGGCCATTTTCTATTACCTTCCATTCCTCCCCATAGGAAGTTCCTTTGAATATTCCTAATTTTCTTAATGATGGGTTTTGGGGCTTCTAGCACTGACAAGAGATAAATGGGCATATCCTGAAGAACAGATTTTACCAAGATTAGTCTGCTCAGGAAATTGAGGGCTTTGAAAGTCCATAGACTGAGTTTTTTGTTAATTTTGTCAACCAATTCTTTCTAGGATATTTGTTTGATAGTTGATTCTGCCATAGGCACTCCAAGATACTTTGAGGGGAGGCTTCCTTTTGAGAACCCCAAGATTCTAAGAATATTTCTCTTGGTGATCCTTGGAGTATTAAAGAAGTAGGTTTGGGATTTTTCCTTGTTGATTTCTAGGCTGCCAGCTTCCATAAAGGTGTTCAAACATTGTTTAATTCCCCTGGATTCATGCACCGAGGAGGGGCCCATCAGCATGTTATCGTCCACAAACTGTTGATGGGTATGTGGGTCCATCCCGCCTGTTAGGGATAATCCCTGAATTCTGTTTGTTGCTCTCCTATTCTTGAGCATCCTTCCTAGACATTTCGCCACAATTATGAAGAGGAAAGGAGATAGGGGATCCCGCTATCTAATACCTCGAGAAAAATTGAAGGGACTCGAGGGGGATCCATTAAGCAAGATTAAGAAAAAGGCTGAGGAGACCATATTCATGATCTAGTCAGTCCATTCCTCTGCAAAACCAAAAGCTTTCAAAATACCTGCCAAGAATTGCCAATTCAATTTATCATAAGCTTTTGAGAGGTCTAGTTTCAAGAGCATATCTGGAGTCCTTGTAGCTTTGAGGGAATGGATAGTTTCATGGACCAGAATAATGCCATCCAAGATTTGTCTTCCTTCCACAAACCCTACTTGTTTTGGAGAAATAATAAGAGGTAGGAGAGGTTTAAGTCAATTTTCAATTACCTTGGAAATGTTTTTGTAGATAACATTGCTTAGGGAGACCAGTCTTAGTTTTCTTGGGTCCTTTGTTCCACTTTATTTTGGAATGAGAGTTAATAAAGTTGGGTTGAGAGCTCTGATAACACTCTAAGATTTCCTGGAGTCCTCCACTAAGGCCCAAATTTCTTCTTTCAGCTAATCCCAGCCAGCGTGGAAGAAGTTTGTGGTAAAACCATCTGGTCTCGGTGCTTTATCTTTAGCCATTTGTTTAACAACATTTTGTACCTCCACCATCTTGATGGATTTTCCAAGTATTTGGTTATGATCCTCTGTGATAATCTTGGGTATTCAAATTAACACCTATCTTTGGCCTTCCACCCTATCTCTATCCGGTTCCTGGAGGAGCTTCGCGAAATAAGAGTTCAGGGTGGTCTCCAACTCTTCTTGGGATTCAGCTATGCTTCCATCCTCCTTCTTAAGTCTATCCATCTGGTTCCCCTATCTATGTTGAATCATCACTTTGTGGAAAAAATGGTATTACGTTCTCCTTCCTGGAGTCATTTAATTCTAGACTTTTGGTTCCATTAGACTTCCTCTTGTTGTTCTCTGTGATTGAAGTACTGCAACATAGCATTTTCCTAAAGCCTCATATCTTTTGAGTATTCACTGATCATTACTTGAGATTGGTGTTGCTTAATTTTGATCTCTAAGGTCTATTTTTCATGAAAAATATTGCCGAATGACTCCTTATTCCATTTCTTGATGTGCCCTTTAAGGAGTTTAAGTTTTTGTTGAAATTGATACATATGGGTGCCTCTAATAGGAGGGGAACTCTCCCACCATTCCTTGAGTTTCTCATGGAATTCCGATTGGAGGATCCAAAATTTATCAAATCTGAATGGTTTGCATGGGTTGACTCTGACATTTTCCCATTCCAAACTTATGGGCCAGTGATCCGGCCGCTGGTAGAACCACCGCTTTGAGGTTACCACTAGCCATCATGACTGATTCTGAAAGTAGTAATCTGTCAAGTTTGCATGTTATCCCTTTATCACTCGTCTGCTTATTTTTCCGGGTGAATATGCCATTGGAAGTTCTAACATTAATCAGATCAAGATCATTAATAGTATTATTAAAGAGAGTACTAGCAGTGTTTAGGTTTCGAATAACTCTTTTTTTTTCGTCGAGGTTCCTGATCAGGTTAAAGTCACCTCCTATAATCCAAGCTTTTTCCTTAACTAGGGATTTTAAGTCAGAGAGCGACTCCACAAATGCAGGTTTCTATTTAGCCCTGGGGGGGGTGTAAACATTGGAAATGACTCCTCTTATTTTGGTACCAATGATGTGGAAATCATCTGTGAGAGTGCATGGGGTAGAAAGGAAACCAGATAAATACACCTCACGAGGGTTCCAAAGGATTCCCAGACCACCTGCCGCCCCTCTGGCGTCTACTACAACCAATTCACACCCCTTCCACACTTTTCGAGCTATATTTGCAAGTTCTTCTCTCGAGCATTTTGTTTTCTGCAGAAGACTATCCCTGATTTGTCTCTTTCAATCCTTCTTTTAAGAAGATGATTTTTAAGAGCACTCTTACAGCCTCTAATGTTCCATGTTGTAATCTACATCAAGAAGGGATTAATTAGAGGGAGATAGGGCTGCATCTATTGTTCAATACTGCCCTGAAACCACCAATTGCTCACCTATTGCTCTAATTTGTTGGACATTGCTAGGTCTTCCCCTTTTATCTTTCTTCGGGTTTTTCTTTCCTTCGGTGACTTTGAGGGATTCAACCACTACCCCGAGGGAGCTTGATTTTTTAGCTTGAATAATGGCTTTCTCCAGAAGGGAAATTTGCTGAGGGGGGATCAAGGCTGGGTCTTTATCTGAATAGGATGCTTCCATTCTATCAAGGTCTAAGTTGCCTGTTTCCATGTCTTTTGATATGACTTCCAAGGTTCCTAAAATTTCCTTGGTTTCCTTTGGTTGGCTCTGGAGAAGGGGATCTGGATTGGTTTTCTTAGTGCCAGGAATTTCTTTTGGGGTTATATTCTTACCAATTACTTGGGTGTCTTTGTCCTATTCCTCTTGTTATTTCCCTTGAATTTTATCCTTCACTGTGTCTACCTATGTGTCAGCTATGTCTTTTGTTTGAATTTACTGAAGGGTCTCGAACCGGTTCTAGGTCTACACTTTTTTGTTTACTTCCAAACCTGAGATCTTCCTTGCTTGTCATTTTTTGTTTTGAATTTTGGTGAACCCCTCCGCATCCTGAATTTCTTAATATTTCTTCTCCCCTGGTATTTTGTTTTGGGGGCAGTCTCTGAATAGGTGCCCATGTTCATGGCATCTTCTACAATGAAATGGGATCTGTTCGTAATCTATGGCCTAAAACCATTCCTCATCTTCCCAGGTTAACTCTATTCTATCCGGCAAATCTATGAAAATGTCAAGGTAGATACATATTCTGGCATACGATATGTATTTACTCTGTCTCGTTTGCTTTGAGACTTTGGTAAAGTTCCCCAAAGTGTTCCCTATGTCCATTAAAATTTCTTCCTTCCATTATTCCGTTGGGAGGGAATACATTCTTATCCATACAGGAGCTATCATCAGATTTTCCTTGTTAGGGTCAAATCTCTCTTTCCATGTCCTTAAGAAGAGGCCCATCGAATTATAGAAGTAGGGACCATTCTCGAATATTTTTTTTCTGTCCTCTTCATTGAATAAAATAATAGTGAAGAACCCTTTAGCTCCTAGTTGGAGATCGAAGTGTCCTTGGGGTTTCCATGTTGATTTAATCCACCAGACCAAGGTCTTTTATGTGGGCCAGATTCCCATGAATTTTCCTATGAGTGCCCTTTCTTTCATGTATTGAATGTTCTCCCTGACTCTTTTGGATTTGATCTACAATCTTGGCATAGTCTTGGATTTCAGGACACATTGTCATGTCCTTCTTGTACCCTGATTATTTGTTTCTTGCTTCCTGGTTCTGCTGCAACCTTCCCCATCTTTGCGCGTAATCTGGGCATTGATTACTCCTTTTTCTTTGTCATTTTCTTTTCCCAAGATAACTGAATCTGCCTCTACTGTTTCATTCCTTCCATAGTCCCTCTCCCCCCAAGGAGGAGCAAAAACAATCTTGAAAGGTTTCTACTGGACCGTCACCGACCTGCCTACTCACCGTGAAACCTACCTCCTTCAAACTTTAGCCCTAGAGCTCTCCCTGGAGGATAAAAAAAATGATTTTCATCTTATTCTAGAGCCAAATATCAATTGATTTTCAATTAATTCCAAGTCTATAATAATCTTTCCACCCCCATTTATCCTTTTATCAATGCTATAGTTGTAGTTATGCATGCACGATGAAGATCAATTATGAGATGTTTGTTTGAAGTCACTTCCTCCAAGAAATTATTGGTGTAGATGAAATTAACATCAATGATATTTTTGAATTTGGTTATTATAATCTTTGTTTTTTCAAATTTAAGATTCACACCCATACTAGAGATAAAATCTTTGAGAATTTTTAGTTTTTTGTCACGATCATAAGGAATCCTCATCATAAGAATAATGTCACCACTATAAATAAGAAGGATGACGACTATACTATCTAGAGACATGTCAATATAAGACAACTTCTCCTCTCTCTTTCTTGCACACTTCTTCTCCATATTTCAAACTTACTTGAGTGAAGTGAGTGAAAATGAAGGAGGCACCTCATTTTTATTTGACTCTTGAATTGACCTAAACCCTAACTAGGCCGACTTGTCAAACCGATAGGGCCGACTTGATTAGTAAGACACCAAAACAATATTTATTATAATGACTCAAGGGTACTATTGACCTGAATTACATACATAGTTTTACATTAATTCTTTTAATGACTCTTACATGACTAATTACATCAGTGATAGCTCCTAAAGGATGAATGCAATTAATACAACTATAATATCTTCTGAAGTTACAATATTTTAACACTCCCTCTTAACTAGGAAGGTATTCTATACCAACAACAACCACTACCACCACTGTACAGTTGATTGGTGATTCTCTATATGTCATAGGAATTTTGGGAACAACATCATCAATATTAGAATGAGAATACTAGATCATATTCTGCAACTTCAATGTGTGGATATTGAATCATCTTCTGTGAGTACTGGACAATTCTTCTATAACATCAGTATGTGAATACTGAATCTTCTTCTGCAATATTAGTAAGTGGATACTAAATATTCTTCTTCATCATAGGTATGTGGATATTGAATCTTCTTCTGCAATATCAGTAGGTGGAAATTGAATCTTCTTCTGTAACATCAGTATGTGGATATTGAATCTTCTTCTGCAACATCAATATGTAGGTATTGAATCTTCTTCCACAACATCATTATGTGGATACTAAATCTTCTTCTACAGCATCAGTATGTGGATATTGAATCTTCTTCTGTAACATCAATATGTGGATACTGAATCTTCTTTTGCAACATCAGTATGTGGATACTGAATCTTATACTGCAACATCAGTATATGGATACATAACCTTCTGCTGCAACATCAGTATGTGGGTATTGAATTGTCTTCTACAACATCAGTATGTGGGTATTGAATCATCTTCTGCAACATCATTATGTAGATACTGAATCATCTTCTTCCATATTAGTATGTGAATAATTAAGCATCTACCTGGAACATTAGTATATAAATACTAAAGTAAGAGAAACAACATCATTAGCATGTTAGTGCTAAAACCTCATGATCAACAAATAAATGTTAGATCATTATTTGTAAAATCAGTAAAGAAATACTAAAACTACCTCATCAATCATAAGTATGAAAGTACTGAACCTGTTGCATCAACACCAGTATGAAATATTGAAACTACCTCATCATTATTAGTATGACAATACTGAATCTACCACATCAATCATCGGTATGAAAATAATGAAACTACCTCATTAACATTAGTACGAGGATATTGAATCTGCCTCATCAACATTAGTATGAAAATACTGAATCTATCTTATCAACATTATTATGAAAATAGTGAACCTTCCCCGTCAACATTACTATGAAAATATTGAACCTACCTCATCAACATTAGTATGAAAATACTAAACCTACCTCATCAACACCAGTTTGAAAAAACTGAACCTAGCTCATCAGTATATGAATACTGACACCACCTCTTTCCCTTTTTTCCATGTGGATCAGCATCAGGGTGGGTTCTCGGGTATATCTACCTGGGCGTTTGTATGAATTACTAACCCTTTTGGGCCAACAAGCCTATTCAGACAAATGGATCTCCCTGGGGACCAAACAAGCCTTTTCTGGCTTACTAACCCTTTTGGGCCAAATAAGCCTAGCTAGATATGTTGACCCCCCTAGGATAAACAAGCCTCATTTGAATTATTAACCATTTTGATCCAACAATCCTAGATAGACATACCCTACCCTAAACTGAGCTACCACACCACTTCAACAGAAAGCCTTCTACCTCTTCTTCACTCCCTCTTTTGAGGGATGTCCTTTCAGACTACACCAAGATTGTCTCGAAAGAATTCAAACTTTACACAAGACATAGGATTAGTCAATATATATGCCACTTGTTCCTCTATAGGAACATAATTGAGCTTTACAACTCCCTTCTGCACCATATCCCATATGTAATGATATATAATTTCTATATGTTTCGAATTATCATGAAAAAAAGGTTTCTTTCATCTTAATACAACTCTGATTATCGCAATGGATATCAGTTGCATCTACCTCTATATCAAATAATATTGTTTCTACCTTTCACACACCTGGGGTTTAAGTAAAACAAAATATTCAAGTTGCTAGGTGTGTCCTTGGGGGAAAGTCTCGTTTCAAGTACGGTCACTTGATCTTGACTCATCCATTTAGAAAAAACTCCTAATGAAGCCAAGGGGGTGGTCCCTAAGAAAGAGTTGTCCAAGGCTCTTAAGTTTTATTTGTTAATGATGGAATTAAGTTGTTTAGGAGTTTTTGAAGTAAAATTACTGAAACAAGATTGTTTGCAAATTTAAATAAATATTCTAGAAACATAACATCAACACATAAGCAAATTGAAATAAATGTGAATCAAATCAGTTCCAATGGAGTAAAAGTAAAATAATTTTGTTAAAATGAAATGTGTTGCAATGTGTCGTGGTCATTTTTAATTTTTTTAAATATGAGTTGAGTTACGGGAAGGGGATTCTCGATATACTAAAGGTACTAAGAATATATCTGGAAGATAACGAAAGTGGTCCCTCACTTGGAAATGTTGGATGAATCAGAGTCTTTGAGAATGTTGTATTTTTCCCTTCCTCTTAGGATCCTGACCCAGGTTTAGTCCCTTCTACTTAGAGAAACAAATCCTAAGATATCAACCCAACAAAGCAAATCTTATTCGGTAACACCTACAACGCAGATGTAGTCTCACCTGAGATATCTTTCTATGGGTAACTCTGAAAACCAAGTTTCCAAAGTTGGGTGGGGGATTTCTGGTACCTTGGTCCTTTACCAAGGTGATCAACTAAGCCTTTTGGTGGATTATCTATTCTTATTGTGAATAGTTAGACTGTGGCCCAACTTCTCTTTTACCAAATAATATAACAACAATATCTATGCAACATAAATGTATCCAATTGATAAAAGTGCGGCTGATATACATCTATTCATTCATAAGAAAATATATAAGCATTCATTCAATGAAACATTTATATAGGTAACTCAAACAATTTCAACATTCACTCATATACATAGAATCTAGCATGGAAATCCATCCTAGAAAAACCACAAAGGTTCTCTTCATCTTGCATGAGAAATATATGCACTTTTCATTTGCACACTAAGTTGAAGACTCTATTCTAGATCTTCTTCTCTATCTTTACAAACTCTTTATTCATCTCATGCTCTCTAATATTCACTTCTTCTCTCTTCCTACCCAACTCTACTAATGATCCACACACAACCTGGATCAAATCAAGTTCTCCTACACTTCTGCGCACTCAACTGCAAATTTTTCAACTCATAAGCACTTAGAAAACACTAACAAACAACAAAATATAGAGAAACTAATAGTATAAATGTGAACATCTAACAACAAAAAAGATATCCCACATACATCTTGGGTTTCGTGTTTTATAGACTCTTTTACGAACTCATTACAGACTCTTTTCCTGTCGCTTTCTGAATCGAATTCCTATACTTAGCAAACATGCTATCTTTCGTATTCTAGTAATACCTGACAGTAGGCACTAACGACCTAAATTACGAAGATGCCTTCGTACATGTGGCTTCCACTAGCTCTAGCCGAACTCATGCCCATGATATTTATGTCCTGTCACTTTCTAACTGTTATTCCTTACAATCATTTTCCAGTCATTATACCTCTTCCACTCCTTCTGGTATAGTTATTCAATCACATATTTCCTTATTGCGTTCCTTCCTTCTATAGTAGCTTCCTATTCTATTGCACATCTTCCTTCTTCTTCCTTTCTATCACACCTTCCTCTTTTGTCATGCATCTTCCTTCTTCTGTCTCGCCTCTTCCTTCTTCTGTCCCGCATCTTCCTTCTTCTTCATTTCTGCCATGCCTTCCTCTTCTGTTGCGCATTTGTTGCAACTCCTTTCTCTTATTCTTTAGCTCTTATCCATACTTAGGAAGAATTCTAAGTGAATTCTGCTTTCCTTTACCTAGGCCCAACAGGCTGTCAACACTTACCTGTGACTCGTCCAGAGATACTCAAAGTTGTTCCTCTATTTTTTTCGTTGTGTCGACTTTACTGTGAAAATATCCCAAGATTTTATCCACTCGCTCTACTTCCAGTCGCACTTCTTCCTCTGTCTTCTACAATTGATCCACAAGGTCGGAATTGACATGTTTCAGCATTACCTTTTCTATTGATGTCATTGTTTCTCACACCTTTTGATGTACATTTCTTTGTGTATGTTATTCCTAGCTTATATTACTACTTTGGTTCTTTCTTCTATTGGATAAAGTTATTGTTTTAGAGCAGTAGGATAGACGATATGGGAAACTCATCAACGTCACTGATTATCCTTGTTTAGATTTCTTACTTCATCTTCCAACTCATCCCAGGTTTTTCCTTTCCCCCTTCAGAATATTCCTCTTAATCATCCTTGAGTGAGTATTCAACATCAGTATAAACCTTAAATATTGTAGCAGTCAGAGAGGAAACTTAGTGTCTAGGCATTTTTGTTTCCCTATTGTTGGTAAAGTCTGTCATCTCATCGACGTCTTACCTTCCTTTATTGGAATCTGCCAATTCATATTTTTCTTGAAAGAGTAACTACCCTGTCTATTTTTATCCTTTTGTAGAGATGATGGTGATGAAAGTGTCCTTTGTTTCTGTCTATCGTTATCCGAACACTAGTTCAGACCAACGGGTTCTAGCAATGAATACTATGCACTCTAGCGACCTGTTCCACAATTCTTTCTGGTGGCTTCAGTGGGATGTCCTTTGATTGTTGAATTCTAGTTGTTTCTTCTTCATTCTTTCTCAGTAATGATGAGACAATATTTCTCTTGCAGGAACCGTAACGATTCCTTATTTCCAACCATGGTAAGATTGTATGTATCGTTAGTGCAAAGAGGAATGGAATTAGCTCGATTTCCAATTGCCTCCCTATTTGTAGTGGAACATATTCGACAACATTTTCCTCAACCATAATAGGTATCATAACTTCAATCACAGAGCCCTTAAGGGCACTGGCACTAAATCTCATAGTCACCATACTTCTTCGATTAGTTTACTTCGACTCTGGGTGTTCTACGTAGCAGCTCATTGTTGCATTATGTCATGCTCAATTTGAAAGAGAGGGAAAGTAGAAGAATTTCCTAGGCACTTAGTTTGTCAAATGTTCACACGCATAGTCATCAAGTATAATAATGACAACACAACCCATCATGTGGGTCACCTCTTCGAGTCATTATGTGTACATTTCCAATTGTGCCTCCCCTTTTCACTGTGATGAAATTATACTTATGACCGAAGTGACCATTAGATTCTATCGATATCTGTAGATTAACGACTAACAACTATCCTGTCAGTTAATTTCCTCATTCTTGTGCTAGCGTTGCGTCATTTGCGACCTATTTTCTTTCATGTGGTAGATTCCCTTTTGTTTTTAGCTCCTTAAGTTTCTCATCGCACTCCTTGCGACTTGCATTTTCCTTGTAATAGGGTTCTCGTCTTGTGATAGACAAATTGTCTTTTCTCCTAATTTTGAACTTGGATAAATTCCAAGTCCGCAGAACTTGACTTCTCTCTGTGGGAGAGTAGTAGTCTATGAGACTATATTTTGGCTCATCTTTCTTTATTTTATCTCTTCTTTCTTTCTCTTTTTTCTCTTTCCTTTTTTTATGTGAGCAAGTCGACGCTATCAAAATAAGGTTTCATTCGAATCCCATTGACGAGTCCTCTAACCTCTATCCCATCTAACTTTTCTAGCTTCACTACTCCTCCATAAGTGATTTCCTTGACGACAGATGGTTCTAACCAATGCATTTTCAGTTTTCCTAGATCCTTGAAGAATTTGTTGTCATACATAAGAACAAGACCTCCAACTTCAAAATGATTTCCCTTAATATGTCTATCATTGCATACCTTTTTCATTTTCTTTTCTACGTTTTGGTAAAATCCTACAACAAAACGTTCTTCCTCCAAGTGTATTAGTTGAATTAATATATCTTCCACATCATCAACATCTGTCATTTCAGTGATCTCTAAAACTCTTAAACTTGGTACAATATATTCCATAGCCATGACAACTTATTTTCCATACAACAACCTGAATGGAGTTTGACCTGTCAACTTTTTACATGTTATGCGATATGCCCATAATACTGCAGAGACCTTCTGATCCCAGTCATATCTTCGTGCATTGTAGAACTTTGTCAGTGAATTTCCATAATTTTGTTGAATGCTTCAACAACTCCATTTGCTTGAGGATGATATCGAGTTTTTCTTCTATGTTGTGTCTGGAATTCGTCAGTTAGTTCTTCAATCAATTAATTAACGAAATGTGACACCAACATGTGCTTCACTTAATATCATCCGCTCCTCGAGCTACAAAATGCATCACCAAAGTATCTCATCAGGACACACCTTATATAAGTGTCCAACGATCAACTAGAAATATGCAACTCGCACCACCAATTATTTTTTTTGCGCAGTGGTAAATTCAGTTGGAGCATAACTCGTACTCAGAAAATGTATGATATATTTATATTGATCATAAAACATGGTTATCACAAATAGTTGTGCATTAGGAATATTATCTTCCAGACTATTAGGTTCTTGTCCACTTTCAATCCTTGAAATATGGTTTGGTCCCAAATTCAACTGAGTGGGTTTAAAAATTATCTCAAAATTAAAGTCCTGAAAGAGGAGAATCCATCGAGATATTCCCCCCCAACACTGGCTTATTAACCAAATATTTCAGCGCAGAATGTTCAGTGTACATATTGAAATTTCCACCCAGTAAATAGTTTCTAAATTTCTGTAGCGCATACACCATCGCTGGTCCTTCTCTCTCCGTTGTGGTATAATTTTTCTTTGCAGTTGATAACTTCTTGCTAGAGAAGGTAATGGGGTGATCAATCGATTGTGTCAGTACCACGTCAAATGCAACATACGATGCATCGACATGAACATGAACCTATTTTTCCCAGTCTGGAAATACAAGTATTAGCACAGTAGACATCTTGTTCTTCAGCTTGTCCAGACTCTCTTGACAATCTTCTATCCACTGAAAATTAATGTCTTTTTTTTAGCGGTTTATCCATCGGAGCAATCACCTCCACATATCCCTTGATAAAATTCAAGTAGTATCCAGTATGTACTAATTTTTCTCTTAATTGTTTAACTATGGTAGGTGGTGGTAGGTTGAGGATGATCACAACCTTGGCTGGATCAACCAAAATTCTGCCATGACAAGCCACATGGCCCAACAGAGCTCCAAAAGGTGCACAAAAGATACATTTTTTCAAATTTAGAGAAATTTGATAATGGAAATAGTGTTACAACATCATTCATAGGCTCTCTATATGGTCATTTACAAGACCAAATATTGCCCAGTCATTGAAGTAGACTTCAAGAAATTTATGTATAAATTATTTAAACGCAGCAACTATGATTTTGGAAAATATCGTAGGCACATTCTTATGTCCAAAGGGAATTATCGTATATTGGAAACATCCCCACTCCATCGTAATGGTAGTCCTTTATCGGTCCTCCTTTGCAATTTTGATCTGATGGTAATCTGAAAATCCATCAATGAAAGAATACATTTCTTGTCCTCCTACATTCTCCAGTACCTCATCTATAAATGTAGTCAAACACAGATCATGCAAAAATGAATCATTTAACTTTCTCAGGTCAACATAAATTCTTACTTCACTTGAGGTTTTCTTGTCCTGCACTACAATTGGACTAATCCATTCTGATTCTTTGATAGATTCTATAACTCCTACCTCTACCATTTGGTCTAGTTGAACTTTAACTTTTTCTTTGTAGCACATGTTTAATCTATATGGCCGATGTTTGACCGGTTTTGCGTCGGGCCTCAAAGGTATTTCATTTCACCGATGTCACCTACTATTCCTTTCATATATAAAAACTTAGTAAGGAACATATCCTTACATTCAAGAAATAGATCAATGATCTTACCCATAGTCTCATCATCCCAATAATCTCTGATATTGGAAAACTTTGGATTTTCAGACAAGCCAATATTTACTTTCTTAATCTTAAGTGGACTTAGGAATTGGTCGCTAGAAATGCCAACTCCTTATACTATGCACATACCTTCTTACTCAAGTATGTTTATATCAAGTAGATCATCATCATTCGGTTCTCCTGTAGCATTGTAACATCCCATCCAATGTTGGAATCTCATGCTGCATTGATGGAAATTTGTAGCCGCGCTCAGGATTTCTTCAAATATATTTTCCTTCATTATCTATAGCATAACATCAATTATTGGGTGTTCACTTGTGAAATAAAATCTATGGGTGAAGCTTGTGGATATCTCTTCCCACTCAACAGTTCCTCTTTGCAGCTTCATTGATGTATAGCAATTCCTTGGTACCATTTCGAATGTGTGTATGAATCAATGAACCCCCCCTTGCCGCAGATATTCCTGCCATGTCACACGACAATGCTCAATATGTTCAATAGGATTTGTCAGTCTTATATACTTATGATCAATATATTTGATCCCTTCTCCAAATATAATCTCTAGCAATATTCTACAATGTGGCCATTCAGAGATAGATCTTTTTATGTGTACTCCACTATCTAGAGGGCATAACTTTCAACACAAAGTCGAAGGTGGACAATCATCACGATTCTGTAACTTTTTCTTCAAAATATACTAGAAAAGATGCCAAGTTTTGGTAATCCTTAATATGTAGGAAGCTTGGTTGCCTTGGATCCTACCCGTCAGAAAGATATTGTGATTACTACGCATATTTACATGGATACTTCATGCATCCTGTTTTGCTAATTTTCTAATGTGTCACCTGAATTGGATGTAAAAGAGCTTACAATCCTCCTTCTCAACTTCCCATCAGTGGTTGGTTTTATATAATCATCTCTTGAATACATGCTATTATACATTTGGTTTAGGTAATTTCCTTGGCCTTCACTATTTACTGGCTTGACATATCGCTGCCCTTCGAGCGAATTAGTTGACGTGACCACCCTTATTTTAGAATATTCAAATGGCAAGATTTTTTTTAAAAATTAATAATGGTTTGGTTATCTATCGCCCAATCAATTCCTAAAATTGTATAGTATGTATTTGTGTCATCGACAATGTCCATTAATTCAAAGTTTGCATATGTCCTCAAGCCTTCGATTTCGATAAGTACTTGAGTTAGACTACCAATGGGTAGAACCTTTGACTGGTTCACATTAGAGGAATTTTGGGGTCTAAAATGGGCCTCCTAAGGAAAATAATAAAATAATAGTTAAAATAATAGTTAAAATAATAAAATAATAGTTAAAATAATAAAATAATATTGATTAATTTTGGAGGAAGAAAGAAAAAAACTACCTTTTGTGTTCGTATTTTCGACATGTCTCCCTATGTTTTTACTCAAATTTCAATCGGGAAAGTTCATTGGATGCGGAATTTGATTCTACATCCAATGAGTACCCACACTGCATACTTTTGACGGACCCTGCTACCCCAAAAACAAGAAATACCTGAAAAAACATGATGATGATGTCATCATCACGTTTTTTTCAGGTATTTCTTGTTTTTGGGGTAGAGGGGTCCGTCAAAAGTATGCAGTGTGGGTACTCGTTGGATGCGGAATCAAATTCCGCATCCAACGAGCTCTCCCGATCGAAATTTGAGTAAAAACACAATGAGATATGTCGAAAATACGAACAAAAAAAGTAGTTTTTTTTAATGACAAATATGTCAATTCAACCATTATGGTTGACTTATTTTATTAAAATTCTATTGGTTCTTGAATTCCAACTCACAAAAACTTATTTTGGCACGTTTTCTTATAAGGCCCATTTTAGACCCCAAATTTCCTCTAATGCAAGCCTTAGCTGAATGGGAGAACAATCTAGTCATTTCTTATTCATGATCTCCCATTTATGTCTTGTGAATATGTTGTCACATCCGAGCCCTGATCTAATATGATATAGTCCATATCATACTCTTCGATCTACGCATTCATTCACAGTTCTTGACCTATTTTTAGTCTCTTCCTGATATGGTTAACTTTCTTTTCAGGTCACAGGTCTTCTAGAGTTTCTTCTATGAGTGCTATCAATTCTGTGACAATGTCCCTATCATGCATTAGTGCTAAACAAATTTTGAAAAATAATTTAAGCTTAGTAACCTTTTTCATTGGATTCTTCCTAAGTAACCATTCAAATATTTTGGGCATGGTATTTACTTGTCTAGATATTGACAGTTGATTAGTATCAACAAGCTCTGGTTGCACATCTAAGAATACTTCCTTCTCCTTCCTAACATCTTACCTGGATTTCTTTTGTGTAGGTCATACCTTCGGTTTTCCATGCTGTGTATTCACTTTTGTTCCTATTGCAACACTTCCTCTTGTAACAAAAATGATGTTATGTTCTCTCGGCTCAATATAAATCATCTGAATGTCCTTGTTGGGGTTCAGATTATAATTTTGCACAGGTTTGGGATTTCCCACAGCTTGATCCTGCCATTTCGCAATTAATTGCAGACACTGTTCAATAGTATGATCAAATGCTTTACAATATGTACATGTTTTCGCATGAATTTGGTAATGTTAGGAAAAGTGTCATGGAATCCCATAGTTATAACATATAAATTGGTCTCTTCTTTGACCAAATTATGCTCCTCCTTGTTATTGTCCTCATCCTCGAAAACTTCCACCCCCCTTTGGTGAGGGTATTATTGATGTGGCAGATACTAGTTCTGATGATGTTATGGCTGAGTATATTGAGGTTGTTGATATTGCAGTGGTGTATATTGAGTAGGATGATATTGATGTTGCACCCATTCATCTTGCATATGCTCATAATTTTTCATCAAGTAGATTTCCATCGTCTTTTCCTGCAGCATCTGAAGTGCTCTGAAGTCTTTCTCATCATGTCCTATTGATTTACAAAATTTACTGTATAGACTAGCTAGTGTACTTACAATCTTCTGTAAATATAGACATTCTTTGGACTTAAGGCCCCTAGTCTAACATATTCTACACCAAGTAATCCCTTGGGTGTTTATCGGGTTTGGCACTCCTGCTACAACATAATTCATGAACATTGGGAAATTGTCTTTATGGTTTCCATATGTTCTACATCTTGTACACCATACATATTCTTGAACTTCCTTACCTCTCTTAATGTCTTATAGATGCATCATAAGATTGGCTAGTTGTGAATGAATTTTCATCATTCCTCTATCGGTTTCTCCAATCGACGAGGATTCTAGCTTGATTTCTATCACCATAGATTCTATCTATGACAAAATATCCTGTTGCAGCAAGAAGGTGGCAATGAACCACTCCTTATGTTGTACATATGACATCTAGAAGGTCACCTTGGCCATTAATGTCTTGAATCTCTAGTTAAAGTCCCAAATAGACTTTGTAGGTAGCTGCTTAATTTATTCGATCACAGTAATGCACTGTGACTCAAAATTTGGCTTCCTAAACTCATCTATCATGCCCACTCAAATCTGGTCGAATGTTCTCTGAGAAACTCCTACTGGAACTATAGAAAATTTCATGTACCAGTCTAGTGCACGATCTCACAAATTCATGATCATGTGTTCTTTCTTGATATTCTCATCCTAGATCTATCACACAGTCCATACAGCTTCACAAAGAAACCAATTTTACTCTGGGTCTTCCAACCCATTTCCATTGAATATTGGTAACTTAATGTTAGTCTCAGCCATTGTATTAACTGCTGGTACGGTTGAAACAAAATTTTGGCTAGCTGAAATCCCTTGTCCACTATTTATAGTGTTATTAATACCTGTATTTACAAATGCACTTGGATATAAGTCTCTATATCTTACCTCTGGCAATGTGCGCAGTGATGTAGGCATGTTGTACCCACGTTCCGGATATGGAGCTTTAGTCAACTCTTATAATTCTTCATCTCCTTCAAATATCCGTTGATATTTTTCTTCTTCATCGCAAGACTCTTCATCGAAGTATGACACAATATTGTAGCATTCTTCTTCTCTAGTCACGTTGAAACTCCCTCTTCCTAACAGAGTCTTTCTTCACTTTCTGAACCAAAATATTATTCCACTTCTTAAACAACCATACTCTAGTTCATTTGCACTATCTCCAGGGAACATCTCAAATTAGTTTGCATCATTTTTCACAAAGTTTTTCTATGGCATACCCACCTTTTTGTGCATAGCTTCCACTTGTCACACTCGTAGAATTCCTTATTCACATACAAGGATTTCTATCCACATCTTTAAAGATGACAAATATCTACCGTGTGGTCCTTTAGTTTTTTTTTCTTTGCCTCAATATATGAGGTGATTGTGTCCACAACAAACTCAGTAATGTATCCCTCCAAGATATTGTCTATCCAAAACTCTACAGCCCTTGAAACAGGGTTTCTCACTCGTTTTCAATTGGTCAATCAATTGAGGATTCCACTCCTTTGGTTCTCCTCCTTGTAAATTTATTTGTTGGGTTTCCAACTTAGAAAACCACTCATACAACATAATGGGAAAGTCAGAAAAGAAAATCTCGTGGATATCTGTATAGAGGTACCGGCCCAACCAATCTGTTGGGTTCCACCGATATCCTTTTCTTTCTTCTCACGTGAATTCTAACGCTTTGAACCCACCCAATCTTGGATCTCAGGTTTCGTTGGTTCCCACAACATATCCCTCACCAAAATGATTCAATCCTAGAAACAAAACCATTAGTTGGATTTTATCCCTCCTCTTAGGATCCTGAACCAGGTTTGGTCCATTCTACTTAGTGCAACAAATCCCATGTTATCAACCTGATAGATCAAAGCTCTGTCAGCAACACTTGCGACTCAGATGCAGTCTCACCCGAGATATATTTCTATGGGTAACTTCTAGAACCAAGTTTTTGTAGTTGGGTGGGGCATTTATGGTACCTTGGTCATTTACCAATGTGCTCAAGTAAGCATGTAGGTGGATTATCTATGCTTATTGTGAATAGTTATACCGCAACCCAACTTCTCTTGTAACAACTAATATAACAACAAACTCTATGCAACATAAATGTATCCAACTGATAGCACTGCGACAGATATATCTCTATTCATTCATAAGAAAATCTCTAAAAATTCATTCAATGCAACATTTATATAGGTAACTCAAACACATTCAACATTCACGCATATACACAAAATATAACGTGGAAACCCATGTGGGAAAAAACACAAAGGTGCTCTTCATCTGGGATGAGAAATATATGCATCGTTCATCTGTGCACTAAGATGCATACTTTGTTCTATATATTATTCTATATATTTACAAACTCTTTCTTACTCTCATGCTCTTTGATCTTCTCATCTGCTCTCTTCCTACCCAACTCTACTAACGATCTGTACACATCTTGGATCGACTCAACTTATCCTACACTTTTGCGCACTTAGCTGCAGATTTTTCAACTCATAATCACTTAGCAAACAATAACATACAACAAAATACAGAGAAGCTAACAGTCTAACAATGAAGAGCTAACAATAGTGAATCTAACCCGCATACAACTTGGGTTTCTTATTTTATAAAATCTTTTACAGACTTGTTACATACGCTTTTCCTGTCACTTTCTCCGTTGACTTCCTATACTTAGACAATAGGATGTCTTTCCTATTCTAGTAATACTTGACAGTAGGCACTAACAACCCAAATTACAAATATACCTTCCTATGTGTGGCTTCTTCTGACTCTAGCCAAATTCATCCCCACTATATTTACGGTATGTCACATTCTAATCGTTATTCCTTACTGTCATTTTCTAGCCATTATACCACTTGCACGCCTTCTAGTATTGTTATTTCGTCACATCTCTCCTTGTTGCATTCCTTCCTTCTGTTGTGACTTCCTCTTCTATCACACATCTTCCTTCTTCTTCCTTTCTGTCTCACATTCCTCTTCTATCATGCATCTTTCTTCTTCTGTCACACTTCTTCCCTCTTCTTCCATTTTGTTGCGCCTTCCTTTCTGTCACGCATTTGTTGCAATTCATTTCTATTTCTTTATCTCTTCTCCATACTTGGGAAGAATTCTAAGTGAATTATGTTTTCCTTTCCCTAGGCCCAACAGAGAAGGTGTCCATCACTAAACCGACAAGGATGTATCCAGGGCCTGGTTAAACCACTGGGAGATCGATGAAAAATATTGTATGGCAAAATATTAATAACATTAAATATTGTTACTTCTAAGTTTAAAGTGAAAATGTGGTGTGATAAATATTTATAGGATAAAAGAAAATTAAGATATTATAAGGAGGCCATCAACCCTACTCTAGAATATCAACAGTATCTCTCTATTTTAACCGGTTGAAAGAAAAAAATTAATATATCCAAGATAAGAATGAACTCTCATGAGCTCCATAGTGAAACAAGTCATTGGAAAGTTCCTAAAACACCATGGGTGGAAAGGATCTCCCATCTCTGTGAGAATAGGAACATTGGAGATGAAAATCACTTCCACTTAGAGTGCCCTACGTACACCCACATTAGATCTCAGTTTCATAATATTTTTTGCAATACCGACCTTCCTAGCATTTTAACTTGTCAAAATTATAGTGAGCTCGGGACGCTTCTCACCAAGCTCTTTGAGCATAGGAATACAATTTTAAAACAAACTAATTAATTGGTTTCTTTAGGTCCGATAGACCAAGTTTGGTCTCAGTGGACATTAACCATCATCATCATCTTGATTGTATCTTGAGGTCGCTACTCAGTGGTTCCTGCTTCCTTTGAATAATTTTCCCATGATTGTAAACTATCGTACACCTGATCTTTGTAATTTTTTCGAGTAGTTGATTGTATTAATGAATTATTAGATTAATGTGAGGAATTTAGAGAGTTTCGAAAACCGCTTTTGATTCCCCAACGACCAGGTAAATACCGTAGAAGGAAAGGGAATAAATGAGTTCAAGACAAAATTTTAATCCAATCTGATAAAGCAAAATATGTTTTTAGAATCAAATACACTAATGTCAATTTAAACTGCAACTATGTACCACTTTCTGAACATCCACCAATAATCAGAAAAAAAAGCCTTTGGTTGGTGGTGAGAGCATACTTCATGGCAAAGAGTCGGATATGAAATTCAAATATGAAATCAAATAATATAATTAAACTATACAACCTTTCTATATGGCCGAGTATGTTCAAGTGTTGAATAGTAAAATGCAAACCATGAGGAGACTGTGAATCCCCGCAGGGGGAATGGAGTGTGGGTGCTATGTATCCCACTTTATTTATTTATCAATGAATTTACAATATTATTAAAATATGAATTTTGATTGCACTTTGATCCTTGAAAATGATCAAAAGACTTCCAATGTTGTCGAGAGAGAAAATGAAAGAAGAAAAGGGTTGGAGGATGGAGTTTTTGATGTTTCGGCTGACACAAAACTCAAAATTTGAACATTATATCCTCCTCCTTTTATGAAAACCTGATAAAAACCAGCAATTTAAATATGTTATAATGTCACAAATTAATCAAAACAAATGCATAATCTACGCTGCTCAAAAATTGTAATTTCTTTTATTAAAAATGACACTTTGAGAGACTAAATCAGATCTAGTTTAAGATGAAGATTTAAAAATGAATCTATATCTAATATATATTCCTAATTAAAATCATATTTCAGATATAATAATGATCTATCCAATTTTACCAAGCATTAAGTAACCGTAACCAAGAAGAAAGATTGAGTTTTTTAGAGAAGAGTAAAATTCCCAAGCCCGTGCTTGAAAGAAGTGAAGGAGAGAGGGATCTGTAATATAACAATGTTAAGAAAATAAAAATGGATATTTTAAAATAGAAATGGATTCAATCTATCTCCAATCCCCTTTTACCTGAGATAATCTTGAAAAAACTAGGCAATTTCTCATATAAACAAGGTTAGATCTAGTTAATCTCATGAATCAAAAAAGTAGGAGAGCATAAGTATAAAAAATACAATATGTTGCTCCTACAAAATTTTTATAATTAAATTCAAATAAGTAACTTTACAATAAAAAATACTTATTAAAATTAAACTAGATCTATACACATCATTTTACAAAAATAATGCATGAGATTCAACCGATTTCACCTCAAATTTGACAAAGTCAAAAACTCACAATGAAATAATATAGAATAGACTCCAAATCCTTCAATATTATTAACAAAATATAAGCAACAAAATTACAATAGGAATAGGTTCAATACATCCTCCTTAATGAGGAGCAAGAGCTTGCCTTTATAGCAAAAAAGGAGATCAAACCCCAAGGGGGTGCAATTCCCAATGAGGAGGTGGCTTTGGTTGTTGAGAAAAAGGTGGGAGGAGGTTTAGATGCATGGTATGGGATTCTAACACCTCTCTTAAGGTATCCCACTTGGTTTGGGAATCCTTTGCCTCCTCTAACCACTACATCCAAGTGGTGGGACACACCCTCCATGAGAGAATGCACCCCCCTTTGGTGGAAGTGAGTTGGAGCTCCTCCCTTGATGATATAAGATGATCCTATATGCTCATAATTTCCCCATACTATATCCTCAATAACCCTGACACCTTATAAACAATTTTTAAACAAGCTTCCTTTGATTTAGGAATAGGGTTTTCTCCAATTTTCCCATTTATTTGACCCTCTGAGTCATTTTGGAGAGAAAATCAAAATTGATAATTGAAAATTACTAATTTGAATCTCAAAAGTGGGTTTAGAGTTTAAGTGGGGGATATAGGTCCAAAAAAGAGCACCCCCATGACCAAATTGGCTCCCTAGGCCCAATTTTATGACCTTTTAAACTTTTACAATTAAAACACACCTTATCGATGATTTTATTAAAAATCTAAAAATTAAAAATTCCTATGAAAGACTTAGCGCATGTCCACAAAACTTTGGAACTATGAATATCATGGTATAATACATATACCATAGGATTTAATAATCTTTTAATACATAATCACCAATTTCATCATCCTAGCTTTGGAGGATTTTGAGTGAAAAACTCGAGAATTATATGTCGCTTAAAAAAGAACACATAATTGACGAGGGAAAAAACACTCGAGGATGCTGACCTTTATGACCAAGTCGCAATAAGGCCAATAATTTTACAAAAATAAACCATTATGCTATGTCATTTATTACAATTCCTTTGATGGGGTGTGAACATGAGAAAACGAGACCACAACTAGCCCTCATGAAACCATGGAACTTCCTTAGCAGTAAGTAAGAACACTGTTTTGTTCTGATCCTTGGTGTCTCACTTGCAATATTGCCTAAGTGCAACTTAGTGGATAACAAATCTTGTCAATGTCTTGTGAAGCCATACTAATATGTAATAAGATGAACATTCTACAATGTATTTATCTTTTGTCGTGCTAAGTGCAATACCAGACTGCCTTCTGCTAAACCATGATATCATGCCTGATCCCAAACTAAAACAACATCTCAAAGTCCTATTTTTGTCTTCAACACTTCTTTACCAATATGAATCTATAAATCCATGCAATATGATCTCACCATCTAATGCATATCTAATACCATAATCTAAAGTCCCCTTTAGGTACCTCATCACATGTTTTTCTGCTACTAGGTGAATATGTTTGGGATTCACCATATACTTACTTAGAGTGTTTACAAAAAAATACATATAATTCCTTGTATTGGTTAAGTACATTAGAGAACCAATAATATGTCTATACAAGGTGACATCTACTATATTCGAAGAGTCATCATTCAATAGATTCAAATTCATTGTCATTGGGGTAGTCATAGCCTTGCAATCCATCATCCCAAATATCTTTAAGATCTCTATTGCATATTTACCTTGGTTTAGGAAGATATCATCTGGATGTTTCCATACTTAAAGACCTAGAAAGTAGTGCATCATTGCAAGGTATTTCATTTCAAATTATGCAGCTATCTTCTTCTTGCATTTGTTGATGGTCTTGCCTTCACCCGCCAAAAATAGATCATCTACATATAGTAGTAATATCATAAGACCATCATATTAAACCTTATAGTAGAAGTTGGAATTTAATTTACTATAAGTAAAGCCCAAACTCATAAGGAAACCATTGATCCTTCTAGACCATGCTCTAGGTGCCTGCTTCAACCCATACACCGCCTTCTTAAGTATGCATACATGAGTTTTATGATTAACTGTCTCAAAACAATGTGGTTTTTCAATGTATACTTCTTCTTATATTAATACCCATAGGCACATAGGTATATCTTGATAATGGATCATGCCTTTTACATCTTCCATGATAGATCTATTCTTCCTTTCTGCCACACCATTGTGGATTTTAGGGAATGATGAGCTCCCTCTCAATCCCAACTTATTTGTAGTACTCATTTAATTAACCTGATGTGAATTATCCTCCATTATTTGACCTTAAGGTCTTGATCCTCTTTTCAAATAGGTTTTCTACAAGATCCTTAAATTCCTTAAACTTCTCAAAAACTTCATCCTTCTTCTTTATTAAATATATCCAAGTTTTTGAGAGTAGTCATCAATGAAGGAAGCATAGTAAATGTACCCTCTTAATGAAGTAGTTTTCATTGGTCCACATACACCTGAGTGGACAATGTCTAGAATCCCATTCTTTACTATTACTGGTTGGATAAAGGTTCTTGGTATTATTTCTATGTGCACATCCTTTGCACAGTCCTTCATGGTTTACTTGAATCTTTGTAAAACCTATCACCACCATGATCATAATTGGTAATGCTTTGTAATGTACATGAGCAAGTATTTTTTTCCATAACTCACATGTGATTATGGTGCTAGTCATTAAGGTTGAGTCTACATGTCCCTTTGTCCACCTGAGTAATTTACCATCTACAAAGGAAACTCTAAAACCTTTCTTATCTAAGGTTGATATATAAAGGATATTCTTCTTTAGTACCAGGACATATAGGACATCATTCGTCTTTATGGAATTTTCTGAGTCTGACTTATAAGATACTTGTCCCATCCCTTTGATGGCATATTGGTAATTGTCTCCAAGCATTAATTTGTGTGGGGGATCCTTATGTCAACACAAGAGACTGAATCCTTGTAACCTCTCATGTTCTTGAAGGAATCACTATCTACTAGCCTAGTATCATTACCAGGTGAGACTAAACATGTGAGTGCTAAAATTAAAACATAGTGTTAACAATAATCTTCATCTTCTTTAGTTATTTCTTGTTCTTCTTGATCATTGTCTTCAGCTGCATGACCCTAGAATATTTTGTTACTCTTATTGAGTTGTTCTTCCCTCATGGGACAATTTATGGAGATATGTCCCATTTTGTGACAAGTGAAGCATTCATAACCTAAGAAGTCTTTCTTGAACTTCTTATTGTTATTAAACCCTTGAACTTTCCTCGGAGGATGATCATAACTCTTCCTATTGTTCTTGACTTTGGTATGGACTACAAGGGCTTGATCTTCACTTTCATTTAGTTTATATTCTATGGTTGCTATTCTTTCTTCTTATTTAACACATTCTTCCCATAACTTTTAGAACTTGGTCAAATTTCTTTTGAAGCATATTCCTCAAATAAAAGATTCCCAATTTTTTGGAAGACCATTCAGGGTGGTCATTACAAATTATGCATCTCCTATCATGTCACCAATAGCTTCCATCTGCTCCTTGGTTTGGGATACAATTGTGAAGTATGAATGCATGGTTTCTAACTTTTGAGCCTTCACACCTTTGAGTTGATTTCTCAAAGTCATCTTCCTATTGATATTTTTTCCTTCAAAAGGGTTTGATAGGGCATCAAACATTTACTTTGTTTTTCTCCTTGAAGATACTTGAGAGATCAAGTTATATTTGATTGGGTCAGCTATGATTATTTTATCCTTGATCATATCCTTCTTGTGCTTGGAATTAGATTAATCTCCTTTTGGTTTTGCAACTTCCTCCTTTATGGAGCCTTTTGGTCATTCTCATCTAGGATGAGCATGATTCAGTACTTCCATGCTCTGAATTTCTCAACACCCTGAAGCTTCTCATCCAGCTTGGTATTGTTTTTCATCTTTAATAAAATGAGAAACAAAAATTTAAATAGAAGAAACAATACTTACTTGGAGAAGACTTCTGTTAGATGACCTTCTTCAGGATGACCTAGGGTTTGATGGAAAACCCTAATTTTCCAGTTGGAATCACTTGTATTCTTGAGTGGTGGAAAAGATGTGCCTCTTGTTGATGCCTGGAAATTCACAGGCGACAACAGTAAGGGATTCTCCCCAATCAATGTTTCCAACTAGCCCGTTGACTGTTTGGTATAGGGAATCCGTCTGGTTTACGGTCCGGCTACCGTAGGTCAAAGTAACAAACAAGGGTTTTACCGGTTGCGGCCCGGTCCACCGGAATTTGCATTTTTTACTTAAAGAAATGATATGCAAGTGCCTAACTAAATGCAGGGCGATCAAGGTGCAGGGAGCGGTCACAAAGTGATGCTCAGGCTCTTACCTCTCATCTTTTGCTCACGAGCAACAGACCAAAACAAAAGAAATAAACTAACTATCTAAACTATCCCTAGGGAGCAAGATTATCATTTTGAATGAGCAATACATTTTCACATACATTAAAAAGAAACACAGATAGCTGATATTTCTCCTAAAGTACATGAATTCTTACAGATATTTAAATAACCAGATAGCCGATCATTTTATAACAACATTTATTGCTCACAGTGAAAAAATATCCCAGAAACATACTGAAGAACGTTTAACCAGAACATAGGTTCAGAACATTAAATACTCTTACAGTAAATGAAACACAGCTGAAAACGAAATAGTTCCTCTTCAACATTATTCATTGAGTTGCATTGATACATTCCACTTTACACCTTCTCCGATAGACAAAATTGCAGTTTCCTTTGCAAAACGAAATAGTTCCTCTTACAAGCAAACATGTACCAATTTTTCCAGGGAAAAAAGCCCCTTTTCAGTCCTACTTCCCCAATATTTAAACTACAACTCTTGCCCCTTGGGCTACCTCTTAGCGTGTGACTCTCCAGCATCTTCAACGTTTTGGCTTCCTCTTCTGGCCGCTGTGCTTTCCCAATCATTCTCTATGAGCGTTTATCTTCTGACCAGTAACTGATGAGTCTTCCTTGTCGGTGCCTCCTTCGTTTGCTTTCTTTGTCTTTTTCTGCGTTTCACCTTCCTTGTGATCGTGCCGGTTCCGGTCCAACCAAGCTAAGTCTTAGCCCATGGTCGATTTAGTAGCACCGAATCCCTTATACACACAATTACAATGCATTATCCGCTGCAAAGGGGAGTTTTTAAACATTAAACCTTCTCTGCCCAGCATTGTAAATCCGTAAGAGAATAGTCAGGGTCATCCGGACAAGGTATCGATTAAGCTTTGGGCAGGCAAAATTATAATCGACGGTCGGCACTACTTATGCATTGGATGGGACAAGACTTCAGGGGCCGCAACGGCGGAGGAGAACAAGGACTGGGTGCTCGAAAATACGGGTGAAAGGTGAGAATCGGACGTCAGGGGGAAGAGTGCTTCGGAACCAGGAGGGGTGGCTCATCTGCAATGGCAGACGGAACAATGGTCGGGGACAGGCGACGAGGTAAAAAAAAAACTCAGTTCGGGCAGGGAAGATAAGGTCGGACGTTGGATGATACTTGAATCGGAATCCAATTATCTCCTCCTGACCACAACGGCGGGCGAGTGGAAACTTATGGACAAGCGATTTAAACTAAACGAATCGGGCGTCGGACGATTTAGGAAATTGGATGAAAGAAAAGTCTAGGATCCGCAACTGCGGAAGGGTTGAAACTTCGCAGCCCCCGATCCAGCAGTAAAAGAGGCCCGCTTACAGGGAAACTCAAGTATTTGAGCAGTGCTAAGGATCGGCTGTAACCAAAATCGCTTCTTTTCACGGAGGATGCGCTGAAAAATAGCAAATTTTCTTCTCTTCGACCACACATTCACGACTCAAACCCAAAAATGGACACGGCATACATAAAGATCCGCGGACATCTATTTTCAAAGTGCAATGAAAAAAAAAGATATGCTAGAGAGGATCAAGCTTTTAACAATCACCAAGCAAAAAATTGATGAGGAGGGGCCCAGAGTTTAAGTAAAAAAATTAAAATCAGGGAGAAAAAAGTTGCGGGAACAACAACTGGCGATTCCCTGGGGAACCTAGATCTCTGGGTGATTTCTCTTCGAACAACAGACTGTTCCACAAAAACACATCCATTGAACTCTTCCAGCTATACAGATTTCTCGATAACAGAAGTGTGTACCTTAATCATTGATGCTAGTCCAATGTGGGAAGTGGAAACCAAGAATTTCAAGTCCAGATAACTCTGCTGAGGCCAAAAATGAGTTCATTATTAATTTTCTTTCAGGTGGCTGACAGCATTTGACACCACAGGACTGTAGCAGGTGATGAGCAGAAATGTTCATTTGTTCCTCATCCCCATGCCATTTTAGCAGCTTTTGTGCTTTTTGGACTTTTGTCCCCTTTCATACGAGTCTTAATGCGTGCCCTTCTTACTGAATTTAAATTCAGGATCCTCTATCCCATAGTGCCCTTTTGTGTGAGTGGTGTGCTTAATGTTTCAGCTCACGGGCGGAGAGGATACTTCGGTAATTTAGTACTTATGATTCAGCTTTTGCTTTGATGCATGGTGTCTTCATAGGAATTCTGACTCTTATCAGCCTTTTGGCATTTGTTTCCTGGCATGGGATCATTTATATTTAACACTCTTTTCATCTTTCTCTTCTCCACGGGTCCCTTGTTATCGCCCCTTAGACTTTTAAGTGTAAAGTGGACGGAGCCTCAACATAGTATTCTAGACTCTTTGGACCCGGTTTATCTTGTAGGGATTTAAACAGGACTTCAATACACACAGATATTTCAAGAAAACTATTAGACTCGAAGAAATTCACATAGCAACGCACAGCCTGACTACTCAGAAAGTCTACTATTCCCAGAGATTTTGGTGTCCCCCAAATAACCAAGAGTTACGCCCCTTTATTGAAACCAAAAGACTTAAATTAAACCAAAAGAAAACATGACTCAAAAGGCAAACAAACAGCTTATTTATGTACAAAAAATAGAAAAACTCAAAGAAACTTCAAGAAAAGTAAGGCTTGAGAACCAAACCATTAACTGGCAAGTTCTCTTCCCATCCCTGTAAATCTTGTAGCATAAAAGTAGTAGGGCCAAGTTTTGCGGTGATTTGAAACGGGCCTACCCACAACTGCTGGAATTTGGTATGCTTTCCTTTTTCATCGTGGGGGTGGTCCCACTTAAGGACTAAGTCTCCTACTTCAAAGTCCTTTTTCCCAGCTTTATGTTTGTCAAACCATCTTTTGACTACCTCCTGCTGTTGTTTGAAACGTTCTCTAGCCTTGGATCTGGCTTCTTCTGCTTTTAGGAGATTATATATTCTTATTTGCAGAACCTCATCCTCCGACCCCCTAGACTCTTGAGCTAGTATGGAAGACGGTAGCAGAATATTGGGAGGCAGGATGGCTTCCTTTCCGTACACAAGGGAATAGGGTGACACTCCTACTGCAGACTTGGGGGTAACTCTGTCAGCCCACAGGGCATTTGGCAAGGCTGAGTGCCAACTTCGCTGGTTTTCTATGACAGTCTTCTTCAGGATTCTAATGAGGTTCTTATTGGAGGATTTAGCTAGGCCATTCCCTTGCGGATAGTATTTAGCAGAGTAATGTAATTTTATCCCTTTCTCATGAGCAAATGTAGTCAATTTGATGGATGAAAAGTATTTAGCATTATAAAAAGCTAACGAAACTGGAACTCCAAACCTGGTCATGATATGATCTTGTAAGAAGCTAATGACTTCATCTTCGTTTATCTTGCGCAATGGGATAGCCTCGACCCATCGAGTGAAATAATCAGTTGCAGTAAGAATATACTTGTGCAGTAGGGAAGAATTTGGCTTTATTTCTCCAATGACGTCTATTCCCCATTGTTCAAAAGGCTCTGTGATCATTACTGGCTTTAGAGGTGCTGCTACTCTAGGTTTTCTTCCACCACATCTTTGGCAAGTATCACATTTTTTGACGTGTGCATGTGCATCCCTAAAAAGTGTTGGCCAGTAGTAACCGGCTCTGAGAACCTTGTGGGCTGTAGTGTCCCTTGAATAATGTCCCCCAGCCGGGCCATTGTGCAATTCAGACATTACTTTCTCAGCATCTTCTCTCTCCAAGCATCTCAGGAGGACTCCATCATAGTTTTTTCTGAACAATACGCCTTCTATGATTTGATAGGAAGCTGATTTCAGATGCAGATCTCTTCTTTGTTTGGAACTCCAATGTTCTGGTAACACCCCTGACTGCAAGTAATGCACAAGGTCTCTATACCAAGACTCAGGAGCAGTGAATAAAGGGAAAACATCCGTTACATGCAACTCAGCTTCATCTTCCCATGCTTGTTCCTCATCGTTTGTCTTCCCAATCATCAGTTTGCATAACCCTTGACCTTTTACTATAGTAGCTGGCTTGAATTCAAGATCGTATTCTTGAAGGGCTGTTACCCAGTTGCCCCTTCTTTCTCCTAATTCCTTTTGAATGAGAAGGGATCTTACAGCTGGGTAAGGGACTATTACCTTGGTTCGATTTTTTAGTATATAAGGCCTGAATTGCTTGACTGCCTTAAATACTGCATATGCTCATAAAAGAAATTGGGAATTCATCACCCCCATCTTCCTTTTGTGTAAGTACGGCTGCCAATGAATCATCGGACGCAAATGTATATATAATAAAGTCCCTATCAAAATTTGGACTTTTCAGAGAGGGCGCATGTGCGACAGCAATCTTGATTTTTCTGAAAGCATTCTTTTCTATTTCAGTCCACTTAAACTATGCATTTTGCTTGACCATCTGCTGTAATGGTTTAACAATCTGGGCGAAATCGGGCACAAACCTACGCACGAAATTGATTGTTCCCATGAAGGATTGCATTCCCTTTTTATTATGGGGCATGGGGATTTGTTCAATGGCCTTGATTCTTTCCGGGTCTATAGATATACCTTTCTTTGAAACTATATGCCCCAGTAACTTTCCTTCGGTAACCGCGAATACGCACTTCTTGGGATTGAGGGAGATGCCATACTTCTGACAGCGCTCGAAAATTTGCTTTAGGTGGAACATGTGCTCCCCTCTTTTCTTTGAAAATATTGTTATGTCATCAAGGTAGACCACCACACTTGGCCCAATCAGTCCGCAGAAAGCTATGTCCATAGCTCTCTGAAATGTCACGCTAGCATTAATTAGGCCAAAAGGCATTCTTCTATATGCGAAAGTTCCCCATTTAGTTCTGAATGTTGTCTTCAATCTATCTTCCTCAGCCACTAACACTTGGTTATAGCCCAAGAATCCATCTAACAATGAAAACAATTCAGAACCAGAAACCATCTTTAGCAGTTGCTCCATGGGAGGCACCGGATAGTTGTCTTTGTCTGATGCGCGGTTTAAGTTTCTGAAGTCGACGCACAGTCTGATTTCTCCCGAATTTTTTCTGACCGGCACCAAATTTGACACCCATTCTGAATGCCAGACTTTAAAAATAATTCTAGCATCTAACAATTTCTTCACTTAGCTCTGGATTAGTGGTTCCAAATTTGGGTGCATCTTCCTCAGCGGCTGCTGATATGGCTTGACGCCTGCTTTAATAGGAATGATATGTTTGATGATATTAGTGTCATAGGTTTTTAAATATGCATACATCCATGCAAAGACATATTTGTACTGCTTAAACAAACTGAGGAACTTGTATCTTTCTGCTGGTGAACAACACTTGCTGAGGTTCACGAACTTAGGCTCCGTTTCAGTCCCTAAATTTATTAGCTCGAACTGTAGAGTTGAGCTGTGCGTCTTCACATTAGCGGGTCTTCTAAATTTCTCCTTCAAGTCAAACATCTTTTCTAACGTCCTGACCCCTTTGGGAATGAAATTGTCATATCTCATTTCATCCTGATGTTCCTCATCGTTGATAATGGCTCCTTTAACGGCCTCGTCATTTGTCAAGCATTCGATTATTTGCTGATCATCGTCAAACACTCGTAAGTTGGTGATCATGTCAGGAACTGATGGCCTGAAAATTAATTCAATAGAGCATTTGTTATTAGTGGGAACCAATCTAGCGGCTGATGTAGCTAGAAGATCAGTGGCTGCATTTTTTATTCTTGGAATTGAAATAATGTTAAATGCATGAAAATTTTTAAGCAAATCCCATACCTCGTTTTGGTAAGCTTTCAAATGAGGGGAAACACAATGTATTTGATTCCTTATTTGTTTCACAACTATTTCTGAGTCCCCAAAAACTTTTAAATTACTAACCTTGAGCTCAATCGCCTTCTTGAGTCCCTGCAGCAGTGCTTCATATTCAGCCGTATTGTTAGTACATTCGAACTCTAATCTACAGGATAGGAAGTGCTTATTTTTTTGTGGATCAATAAGGATGCAGCCGGCCCCTGACCCCTCTAATGTTTTCGATCCGTCAAAAAATAAAGTCCAAAAAACATTATCTACTGAAAAACAATCTACCCCTATTGCTAAATCTACTATTTTACTGTCAATATCATCAGCCTAAGAAAAACGAAGAATATTAGGCTGGGTGTCAGATGTGTCGCTGGCCTCTTCCATTTGATAGTTCCCCGGTTCCAGCTCGAGAAAGTAGTTTCCCAAATGTAGATTCGACTGGTACATTCTTCCCATCCAATTGAGTGACATTGTACTTCATGTGAGGTTCTCTCAAAACCTTGATCTGATTAGGACTCCCTTTGTGCGGCAACCAAAGATGTGACCAATCTGTGGCGAAATACCCATTTAATTTGGCTGACCAATCTCTGCTCAGGACGAGGCCGTAAGCATCTGGTATGTCAGCCACTACAATGTTAATAACTTGGCACACTCTGTCATCGGACGCCAAGCGGATTAGAACATCTTCCATCTCGCCAACTACCTTGACGTCTGTCCTATCCAACTAAACCACCCTCCACGTGGTTGGCTTAGGCTGCCCATTTATTTTCTTACATATTGATATGGGCATGACATTAATTGATGCCCCTGATTCCGCTAGACAATTGTGCACGTTATGATTAAAAATTTCAAACGTCAAGAGGAAAGGTGGATGTTTAGTTTTAGACTTACCTCCAATGCTAGCTTCCCCAATTTCTTCTTCCTCCCGAGGTTGATTGTCAGCGGGAAGCTCTTCTTCTGATGTTTCTAGTGCTTTCAACAACCTTTCTTTCTGTTGAGGTACTTTGCACATTTCAAACAGCGGGACGTTTGCCTTTATCTTCTTTAGATCTTCGACAATGTCATATTCGAGTAGTTGTCTAGTGGACTGCGATTTATCAGCACTCACATTCTCTTCATTTGGCTTAGGCAGCGTTCTATTTTGCTTCGGATCCTGGCTAGTAATGGCAAATTCTAGAATCTGATCAGCCAATGATTTGTCTTGAAATTTATTTTTTTATATTTCTTTGCAGCCTTCAGATCTTTGGGAGCAGAAGACTGTCATTACTAACCGCTCCTTTTCTCCTAGTTGTCACGTTAGCCTCCCTGATATCTTTGCGTCCCTGGGTATTTTCCTCCTCTGCATCGAGTAAGGAGACAGAATTCCATAATGCCATGGTCTTGTCCTCCTGCCCTTTTGTAGAAGTGGAAGCAGCATTTTCGTTCTTTTCATCTTCATCTTCCTCCGTTAATTTTGAATCCAACATCTGATTCATGACCAATGTCATTGAATTTATCCATTGTGGACAGTTCTTTTCAGAATGAGGCTGTTGATGAAAAGTACAGAAATTTTCCATCCCTATCTCTGTTAGATTCATGGATGCAGTTTTTTGAGGAGGAGGTTGGGTCTGATTGCCATCCTCCCTTTTCTTATAATATGGCATGAAGAACTTTTATGCTTCTTTTTCCTTTTCTAAGTCTATGATCTTATTGGACAGCTTTTGCATCATTTTAGACATGCTTTCATAGTCTGGTGTCTTTTCTTCTTTAGGCTTAGTGAACAATAAGGTTTTTCTTCCCACACCTTTCTCTCCTTATTGTTCCAGATAGTCCTCCACACTTTCTCTTTCTGCTTCCACCACTTCTGCCTCTTCATAGGTCTCTGTTAAGGTAGGCTTGGCCCTACCTTTTGCAAACATGGCTAAATCAGGACCCAAAGCTGAAGTATAGTATTTGATCAGTACTTTGTCTGAAGGCTTATCTGTTTCAGAGAAATTTTTAAGATATGCTGCAAACCTTTGTGTGAAGCTGTACACTTTTTCCCTTTTCTCTTTCTTTAATGCACACAGTCCTTTCATGAGGGCAGCGTGAGTCTTTTGGACTCCGTACTTACTCCTGAACATCCTCTCGAAGGTATCCCAGTCTGGGATAGAGTTAGCGGGAAATCCAAAATACCACGAGGCTACATCTCCTTTGAGGGTGTGCGGGAATAGTCTACACACTACATCTTCGTGTTCCCCAACCCTCAGACCTTCTATTGCCAAGTAGAAACTCTGTAGGTGGTCATCCACTAGGATTTTCTCATTTGGATCAAATTTGGGTAGTAGCTTCTCAAAGGCTTGAGGTAGTTCATGCAAAGGTGGGGTCAGATTTAGAGGTGATCTAGCTTTCCAAGCTGGTGATGGATTTGGTGGATTAGGTGGATTCGGTGGATTTGCATTAATGCCGGCCATGAGCTGAGGCGGAGAGTGACAGGGTGAACCAACAAGAGAGTGAGCACGTGAACCAACCGGGGTGTGTACAGGAGAACTGTAAGGAGTGTCTGGGCCTACTTGGTTCAAAGGCAATTCAACCTCCTGTATGGCAATTTCCACAAGTTCTTCCCAGTCTCCAACCAACAATGAATCTTCAATTAGAGGACGGTCTTTCTTCTTGTACTCTCTTCTAGGAAATTCGTGGATAATAGGCAACCCTCCAATCTTCTTTACATAAGCACGGGTATGTCTTCTCAGATCATTAACAATGGGGACAGGCGACGAGGCAAAAAAAACTCAGTTCGAGCGGGGAAGACAAGGTCGGATGTCGGATGATACTTGAATCGGAAGCCAATTATCTCCTCCCAGCCGCAATGGCGAGCGAGTGGAAACTTATGGACAAGCGATTTAAACTAAACGAATCGGGCGTCAGATGGTTTAGGAAATCGGACGAAAGAAAATTCTAGGATCCGCAATGGCGGAAGGGTTGAAATTTCGCAGCCCCCGATCCAGCAGTAAAAGAGGCCCGCTTATAAGGAAACTCAAGTATTTGAGTAGTGCTAAGGATCGGCTGTAACCAAAATCACTTCTTTTCACGGAGGATGCACTGAAAAACAACAAATTTTCTTCTCTTCGACCACACATTCACGACTCAAACCCAAAAATGGACACGGCATACATAAAGATCCGCGGACATCTATTTTCAAAGTGCAACGAAAAAAAAAGATATGCCAGAGAGGATCAAGCTTTTAAGAATCACCAAGCAAAAAATTGATGAGGAGGGGCCCAGAGTTTAAGTAAAAAAATTAAAATCGGGGAGAAAAAAGTTGCGGGAGTAACACCTCCCCAAGGAGATATAGAATTTATCTTTCTTTTTTTGAGATTGATGGTGGAACCTCAAGAAAATTAAAGCCTTAGTTCTTCCTGATAGGAGTGTCGAGCCCAAAAATCAAACTTCTAGGAATTCAGTTATGTTTTCATATAAATATGCACCCTCCTAGGGATAGTTGAGTGAACTCTCTTTTCTGGTTGATCTTTCAAGGGAATTGTTCGGAACAATAAACCATAGCTTTACAATGTATCCTTGCAAGGTGGTTCTGATACCATGTTAATTTTTTTTAATTGCTTAGATGATATTCTAAAAAAAATTACAATGGTAGGATCACTGAAAGAATAACAATTACAATCACACAAGAGAACACAAATATTTATCTTGGGAAACCTTCATGGGGGGGAAAAACCAGCAAAACTTCCTCACTATAGAACTCAACCAAAACAGTGTAAAACCCCAAGATAACTTCTCCTCTTCTTTTTGGTGCACTTCTTCTTCTCCCACTTACAAACTTGCTTGAGTGAAGTGAGTACAAATGAAGGAGGTGCCTCCCTTTTTACATTTGACTATTGACTTGACCTAAACTTTATGTTTGACTCCCTATTTATATTTCAACCACAATATGAAGATAGATATGAAGCACTAAAATAGGTTCATGATCTCTTAATTTAACCTCTACTTTCGTAAATGAAAGTTGTGAATAAAGACCCATGTATCACAAAAGGGGAAACTTCAGTGATTGAATTTTCCATTAAAATCTAAGATCAAGTATCCACAAACTTCAAGTAGAAGGAAAATACATGGAATGTGTTTTGTGCATTAAAATATCAATTAGTCATGCAAATGCCCAATCTATGGAGAAAAACGTAATTGAGGGTGAGAAAATGAAATTAAGTTGGGATTCCATACCAGATTGATAATTTCACCCTCATCACCCAAATACTAAACCTATATAAGAAGCATTTGGGGTAAGGATTAGAGGAGAAGAATGTGAAATCAATGTTATGTTGGAGGAATAATAAGAAACTCTTTTGCTGGAAACTTTTGGTGATGAAAGGCTTGGGAGGTTAAAGAGGGAACCTATACAAAGGAGGAAGGATGAATATCATGGAAAAGGATTCAATATTCTATTATTTATTTGATTCAATATGAATAGATTTAATTCACCCCTAATATTTGTGTTAATGTATTCGCAGGGTTTTATATCTAACTTGCTTTGAATTTCATGAAAGTTGTTGTTAGAAGAGTAGAGAAAGTATGTTGTGGTTGAATTTGTAGGTATCTTGTAGTGCTTAAGGATCATCCAACAATGGAGATATTAAAGCAAAGGATTCTCTATGGAACACTAGAATAATTAATATTCTTTCTTCTCACCCTAGCTTGAATCTTTGTGGAAATTAGAGATACATATGAGGAGAATTGTTGATAAACCTTTTCATATATATTACAATGGAATTCATGAAAAAATTGGGAGAAATGATCCTATATATGTATATCTACAAAATACTCTCCACATATCCCAAGTGTTTCTAGGTTCTTCTGATGTTTTTTCCCTTCCATTATCAATCATCCAAGAACCTAACAGTGTAGTGGTGGCATGCAATACTACGTTCAAGTCCATACACTATGGTGAAGGGAGAGTGTCCTTCCAATAGAGGTACCTTCTATTTAACTACACATATTTCAATTTTTACTTTATATTTTTTTTATTGACATCTTCATGTGTACACTTTATCATCATAATAGTCTCTCTGGGGATTACTTCCATTATCTAGGTTTCAACCGGATGAGCTTGAGTCATTGAGAGTGGCGTAGGGCCTCATAAAACTCATGTTCTTAGGGATTGAAATTAATTGTGGCATGTTGTATATTATTTAATATTAAATTCCATGATCAATAAAAATATATTATTTGGGCATACTTGCATCCTGTTTCCAGCCATGTTTTTCACATTTAGCATAATTTTTTTTGTCATTCTAAAAAAATATACATTATGTAAACATTTTAGGATTGTATATATTTCTTTATTTTGTTTTACTAATTGTACATTATTCATTGATTTTAAACTATTATATGTTCATCTTTTTGAAGCCCTACTTTTCAAATTGATTTAGATGCTATGTTTAGTTTCCATTTCTCTTTCGTTGCATACAGTTCTCCTAAATTAATGACTTGAATTTAATTGAATGTACAAACAAAAAGTTTCAACATTATTAAATGAAAATATTTCATTAACAAAACTTATGCTTTAATTTTTCTTTGAAAATACAGAAATGCACATAATTGTATATTTCTTTTTGTGCATTGTAAGTAGGTGATTGAATTAATGTAAGTGTCAGAAAAGCATAGATTATTTTTGTATTTTTAAACTAATTCCTAGATGTTCTTTTCTCAAAACAATATTTCACGACATCATTTTTTTTGTAAGCAAGAACATTATATTACTATATCAAAAATAAGTACATGGATTCCAAAACATATAGTAATGTCAGAAAAAATGAGTCCATTCATCCCACCTGCTACATAGTCAATGCATAATAAATCCCCCAACTAACCCATGATATTCCTACAACCGAAATACATAGTGATAAACTATAAATAAAAACATAAGCCATATCACAAACATAGACACAATACCAGAGGAAAGGAATCATATCCCCTTCGTAGTGCTTCTCCAAAGAGAGAACGAGTGTGTCATGGGCTATCCATGCTAGTTCTAGGATCCCGTTCATATTTTCCATTAGCAATTGAGACTCCCATTTTGGATTCTAAACCTTGAGTCTCCTTCCAAGAGCTCACAACCCCGCACTAGAATTTGCACCAGGAGAGGGATAGAAATGGATACCCATTTTGTTAGGTATAAGGTAATTTTTCCACTGTATTAACTGATAGTATCAAGTATGATATTTACATGGATGAACAGGTTCCACATCCCCCACCAATTTGTTTTTCATTTTCATCAACACATGTGATAGTCGACCCTCAGTCATTAACCCACTCCACAACTTCCTTCCTGATATATTCCACATTGAGGGAATTAACATGCTCCCATAATTATTTTTATACCCATTCTATTTTCCCTTTGATGAAGGGGAGGATTATGTCCCTAAATAAATTCACCTCCTGAACAAATTTATTTTTTCCATAGGTAACCCTCATTGATTTTCCATTATGCTCCTTCTTCTCAACCTTATTAGAATTCCTCCCCTTGTGATCCATGATTCTCTATCAAAGGGATAAACTGTCTTCCACACTCTGATTCTTCTTGTTTAAAAAACACAAAAGATTGAAAATGATGATACTAGTGAGAAGCTTACAATTAAACCCGGTGTTTGTTTCCAACTTTATTATATACCAGACAATATAAATCTTAATTTCCACCATCATTAAAATTCCCTGCGCCTCATATTGTAGGACAATCCCTTCAAATCTCACATTGTCTTGCATTAGAATAGAATACCTCGTTCTCAACTCGATGACATTTCCATAACCGCTCCTCATCATTACCAGTGTGGGGACTTAATTTCTCACTTCGTTGGGTGTTATTTTGGTTAGTATGATTGTCATCCGCAGGAGGAGTGTAGTGATTACTCTGGGTAGCAACTCTGATTGTTGTGTGGGTCCTCACTAGGTTATCATTCATGTGACTTGTTTCATCACATACCTCTTATACACACTAATTATATTGAGCATCCAACTGAGCATACTGGTTAACAAAGTCTTTGGCACCAAGACTTAATAGTCAAACCTCCATGTTTCTTCTTTTTTATTCCCCCCCCTGCATTTTTCAAGTAATCTGCCACTTTCTTTCCCTCATGATTGGTTTGGAAAAAGGTCCAAGCATGAGGTTTGTTCAAACAATATGCCAAATTTTCCACCCTATAAATCAACCTCCAGTTGTTCACCACCTTGGATACCCTCTGTCCATCCTGTAACTTCTTCGTCATCTAGATTATAAATTTGGAATCCACTTCGACTATAGTTGGATCCCAACCATTGTGAGAAACTAAGCATATCCCATAAAGATGGAATTCCACCTCTGTAGAATTTTCATCTCATTGTAGATGTACCCATGGTAAACTTGTATAATGTGACCCTATGGGTTCCTGAACACCCCACCAAATCCTATGGATCCTAGGTTACCCTTGGATGCCCCATCAAATTTCAATTTAAAATAGCTAGCTGGGGCTGGAGACCATTATGTTGGGCTATCTAGAGGTATTTTTTGTATTTGTGACAGGTCTAGAATTGGTTCTCTTTTCTTACACCACAACCAACAAGAATTCCTTTCTTCATGTCTTCCATTTCCCAATCATTTCCATACCACTGCATTATGTTGATTGTTTCTTGAACATGGGTTTCCACTTTTCTCCATACCTGCTGAGTGCTCAACTTTGTGTCCTGAAAAATCCTACTATTCTGTTCTGTCTATACTTCCCACATTAGGAAACCTAGGATCATAAGCCATATGTTGCTAATGATGCGGTTTTGGAAATATTTTATATTCCAATATCTAAGAGTTTGGTTTTGATTCCCCCTCACATGGTTATATCTTTGGAATATTTCATCTCCTTTGTTCCATCGCAATGTTCCATGTGTAAAGGAGAGGAGGAAACCATGAACCATATCCTTGATTCCTTCCCCTTTGTGTCAACATTATGGGGTGGTGGTTGATTCTTTTCAATTAGCTTCATCCAAAAGCTAATGAGATTTAGTCAAATGGGGGTAGTGATGCTTGGAATTTCCATAGAAATTATAAAAATAAAATGGATGATTGGTCTGTAGCCACGAGTTCTTTCCCTTCTTAGGAATTTCATTGGTCATGATTTCCAAGATTAGCTGCATCATTCTTAGGGTGGTTTGGAGGTTATCTACCCCCTCCCTGGAAATGATTATTCCCTTTGTTCCCACATTTCCTCCTCTTAGACTACCCTTGTTGGTTATTTGGGGCTTGCAGGGTGTGAAATCTCTATTGCACATAAACTTTCCCTTATGGAAAAGCTGGAGCTTACAAAGAGGCTTGTACGAGACATACAAGTGGTGGTCCAGGAAAGGATAACAAGGGTTAATATTTTGAGGTAACACATATTTCTTGGAATTTATACCTGAAAACTTTATGAAAAGAGAAAGCAGAGTATTTACATCAAAATACAAAATTATGGAGCAAGAGGATCTCCCTCAAAAATATAAATGGCTCACCAAGTGCACCTCACTCCACCGGGCTGAAATATGGTGAAAGAATGTGAGATGGGAGGGGGAATGAGCTGAAACCTGAAGTGTCCACGAGCTGCCGTAGATGCACCTATATATTATATCTGCATTGAATCTCCTTTAAAGACCTGAGTGGCCTCTCCAATCACCAATTAGGATTGGAATCTTTCTCCCTTGAAATTGGCTCAAGCATGAACTAGTCACTCACTAGCTCTCTCTCTTCACAACAAAAAATTTCACAACTGATCAAAAATCCCCTTCTAATGGATTCTCCTTGTATTTTATAAACATTAATGGTCTCTGTAGCTTCCAAATACATCCATAAACCAAATACAATTCAAATTGGTGTGGCTTCTCATGCTATGCCATGTGGCCTCTCTCTTCACCTTCCATCTCCCAAATTGAGTAGGAACCCATTGGTCTTATCCAAATCACATGAGAGCTCTATTGGATTCTCTATTTCGACCTGATATGTCATTTATGCTAGATTTCATCCTTCATATATAACTTGTGTCATAACTGTCATAGAATCTCCATCATTGGTGTCATAGATGTCATAAGTGTAAGGGGAATCTAGCCAAGTGTACATGAAACCCCCCATTTCGCTCTTCCTTTTACTTCAATATGTTTTTTCCCATATCTTACTTTCCCAATATATTTATTTTCTATAATCACCTTTCCCGTGTTATATTTTATCCATTTCTCTTTCTTTAAAACATAGTATGTATTTGTTCACAAGAACTTATTGAAGATACAAAATCGTGGAAAGGAAGGTGCCTTTCCACCGTTTTTTAATTTTTTTTTGAAACCTCTAGGTTTCATCTCAATGTCGACAAAATTTCGTCTTGGGTACTGTAAAAACATTGAAACCCCGGGGTGGCTTTCTAGGAATACCATCGCTATAGAGATGAAGTTTCGTGGAACAATTACCATTCAACTTGCATATTTCGTTGAAAGTGTTTGGTTTTCCACGGTTTTTCATGGAAGAAATTTCTATTCAAATTCCAGAATTCATCAATAGAGAGACAAATGTTCGTTGAAAGTGTTCCACAGTTTTGCGTGGAAACAAAATTTTGTCTAGCATTTTTTTGCCATATTTTCGTCATTCTAGGGACGACAAATTTGTCGATAGAGCAATGAATGCATGGAAGAAATTTATGTTCAAATTCCAGAATTCATCGATAGAGAGACAAATGTTCGTCGAACGTGCTCCACGGTTTTGCGTGGAAGCAAAAAATTGCCTAGGAGTTTATGGCCATATTTTCATCATTATAGGGATGTCAACATTGTCAATAGAGAGATGAATGCATGGAAGAAATTTCTGTTCAAATTCCAAAATTCATCGATAGAGAGACAAACGTTCATCAAATGTGTTCCATGGTTTGGCATGGAAACTAGATTTTGCCTAGCAGTTTTTGGCCATATTGTCATTGTTATAGGGATGAAAAATTTGTCGATAGAGAATCGAAACATAGAAAATGAATTCTAAAAAATCAATTTCAAGGCCACCATATAGAATACACATGGCAGCCAGTTTTCGTCTCTATATCGATGGCTTATAAAGTTCACCAATATATCCACGAAATAAGTGCCCCAAAACGTCGCGACCATTATTGTCGCAATTGAGACGACAAAACATGGGACACGCAATGAAAAACTGTCGCAATTTTGATATTATGTATTAGTGAGAAAAATTAGGATAAAGAAGATTCCAATACCATAACCCATCCCCACATTTTAGCGAAGGAAGAAATGTGAGCCGACACCACATCTGTTCAATTACATGTTCTATTTGATTTGATCAAATTCTATGAACTATGGTTAATACGCAATAAAATTGAAAAAAAAAATAGAGGAGGTCCCGAGTGCATATGGATGAGAATACCTCCGTGTGCACTAAGACACCCATGGGTCCAACCTATCATATTCCTTCCAGAGGGATATCAGTAGTTGAATTAATAATTAGCTAATTGGAACAATCATGGAAAAGTGTAGAAAATCATTCTTGCCAAATTTGGAAATTTCTTTTCCTGAAAGTTGGACCAAAATAAAATACATATTTTCTTTCTTATTTATAAGGTAGCTTACTCGAGGTGAATTTGGTCAAAACAAGGGGAGGATGGAGTAGAGAAATGAAATAGGTCCATCAAAACAATAGGGAAATAATTATTCCACTGTACCTCTCAAGTTCCTGAGCACATTATTTGATTCTACGCAATGCACTACAGTAATTCTATTTTAGAAGGTATCATCAACCAGGAATCAGGACCTCCTATGACTGAGGTTTTATCGGCATACATGCGTAGACAATGGGGTATTGAGCCCTCGAATCGAACCCTACCTATATTTTTGAAGGTGATTTCACTGATTTGATTTTAAATTTAAAGAAAAATTGTCGAGATAGAGAATAATATCCGTGGTAGTTATGTCCAATTCTAACATAATTCGCCTTCTATGACACTATTGGACAGGTCATGCTGATTTCATAAACTTTAGTGAGTGAGGACTTGAGAGATCAACCACTCCTCTAACTTGATATTTTTCAACTTTAGTGAGTGATTACTCAGTAGATCAACCGATCCTATAACTTGGTATTTATCCTTTAACTTGATATTTTTAAGAACTTTAAACTAAATGAATAGAACTATCTATGAAACTCAAGCTACGAACTGAATTCGCCTGCAATTATTGGTGAGATTCCTATAACTACATAGTACAGCTAGAAGCATGTCTTATTATTATCAACTTATTCTTTATCTTTATTAATTGATGTACGGTGTGACGCAGCAAAAGAACACTGTCAAGAAATAGTTTATATAATAATTTGAGTGATTTTATTGTGATGCTATACCCAAGTAATGAACAATCCTCTATGGCTTAGCTTTGGCTTTAGAAAAAGCTCATAGAAATATTTTGTGTACAATTTATATCAAGTACCTCCTTCCATGGGATTTGTGAGGTCTCCTATTATGACGTCGAATCGTTCATCTCCGTTATCGAGCTCAGAACCGTGTCAAATAATTTCGATTAAATATTTAAACTCTAGAAGGAACCTAAGAATTATAAAGTATAGTTTGAGAACATGAAGCATTAAGATTCGTTACCTAGAATCATTGATAATGATTCTCAAGGAGAGAACTGCAGAATGATTCTCTTTTCACAAGAAGGTATTTGCAGAAAAAATCAACAACATCCTGGAAGTGACGTTTTATTTAAGTCCAGAAAAATTCAAAATAAAAACAATAAAAACATAAATTAATGGAGACATGCGGTTAGACCTTATTAATGTCACACATCATCACTTTCTTGACGTTATTGTGTCATAATACCTCCCTATTTGTGGAGCTTTCACTGCCTCCCATGATGAAAATGATTTTGAGGCTGAAATCACACATCATGACTACAAATTAGAATCATGAGAACCAAGTCTTTGCTGATAATTAAAGGGATGCAGCTCAGGGATATTACCAAATGAAAATTACTTAATTACTTACTTCGGGTGGAATATGAGTGCCATATGCACTAGTAATTTATGATAGATAAACTCATGCACTTCTATGCTTTGCAACTTTTTGTCTATAACAAGCATCTGTCCGTAAGAGCAAGCAATCCTTATTGATGTTCAGAGAAAAGGTAATTCACAATATTTATTTTATATATTTATGGATAGTGTACTGCTTATATTTACCTTTCCAAATGGTTTTGTATTGAGAACCTCTATATCCGAATGGTTCACTCGAATGCTCTTCCTCTTCACTGTACTTTGGAAAATCACTTCCCCCTCGAAACCTCAAGGCAACTATGACCAAGGAAAGAAGAAAAATTGCAGAATGGTGCATCATTTTCAAGTTGAGATCGATAGATTTAATTTAGTTCCCACTAGTACACTAAATCGGACAGAGGGCGATGAGATTCTTACATAATGAGAGTGTGTAGGGAAGGAGGAGGACAACGTCAAGGTGGATTTGCCACACTTACATATATGGAGAATGACACTTGGTGTCTATGCACTACAACGAGGATGATAGAAATTTGAATTTAGGGTTTTTGCATTGACATGAAGGCCTGGACTTATCTTAGTGGAACCAATATTTACAGAGTCAAGCATAGATAATAGTCAAGTGACTATAATTGGCAGGTGAATCCACTCATTCAAAGAATTAACCCACCAGGCAATAAACCATATAAGAGAGAAGGAACAACATAATTTTATGGATTTTTCACTATAACCAAGAATATCCATTTTCATCATAACTTAACAACTACGACTACTTAATAAAGTTCGCCCATTAACACAAACAGAACTCATGAAAGAAACTGTAAAATGGCCTGAAAAACTCTTGCCTTTGCTTTTGATGATGGGTCTCAATATAGGGATGTATTTTTTATAATGATGATATAGTTATTCTTGCTTCTCTAGTTACCAAGCTGGAAAGAATGATTATGCCAAGAATAATAATTTCATTTCAACTGGTGATGCCGATAATTCTGCCGCTAGAAATTCTCCTATTGGGACTGCTCCTAGGAACTGAGGAGGCTAGTTCCATTGATGATAGGGATGATAAACCCATGAAAGAGACTGTAAATGGCCTAAAAATTAATACCATTGAAAAACAACTGAGGTTCAAAAATACCTGGAACGTCAAGAGCGAGAAGAAACAAATCCATTTTTGGCCTGCCATGCGAAGGGTAAAAGGTGAAGACATGCCAATGTTTAATGCCCCAGATTAGGAGGGATACATCCTCACTCCATTATCTAGAAACACATGTGTTTTTAACGCTTGTAGACACCAGGTTGTGAACAACATTGGG
>LPNX011092331.1:455968-518341 GCA_001517045.1 Pseudotsuga menziesii | reverse complement strand
AAAATTCTGATGGGTAATTAAGGGTGTTGAAAATTCCATGCCTACCCTACGTCACTCATCCGCCAATGTAGGAAGTAAAGATCAAAATGCTAACGTAAGCATCCAAATACCAATCAACATTCAAATAATTGTATTTTGTTGAATTACATTTTAATAAAAAATATTTCAAACTTTAGAAAATAATTTTTTTTGTGTATATAAAGATGAATTTAATACTCATAAATATTGGGAAGAACTTGGAAAGACGAAGGTAGGAGGCATCACTATTATAGTTGATTTTATTACACATGGTTGATAACATGTTTATGGCCTTCCCTGTCCCCCTACAGACTCTTTAGACTCCATGGACTAATATTATACTTTGATGTTTCCAAGTTCATTCCTAAAAAACACTTGTTTATTGTTGTACGTGACTTTTAATCCCATACTCGTGTGTACACGCGACTTTTAATCCCATACTCGCATGTACACGTGACTTTTGACCTCAAAACCATGTACATTGAGATGTCTACATTAATTCGAATATTTTTAGAGTTTTCCTTCATGTGTGTCTAAACCACTTGACTCTTGGCCTTCCATATTCCTTGATATCACTCATATTTGACCCTCCATTACCCCTATGGAGTGCTATATAAGGAACCCCTTGGATACGTTGAAGAGGAGGAATTGAAGAGAAACGGAACTATAGTCCATTGTCACCATAGCTCGCATATACTCCCATCTACATCCATTTGTCCCTTTGGAGCACTTTGTGTTCTTCCAAAGATTTCCTTTTCTTATAAGCTTGCTATCGAGAGATGAAGGATTGAGGTGGTGGAGGCCCAGGTGGAGGACTCATTTTCTTTGGTTTGTAGATGTGCCGATAGATGTTGTCACTTGTGTAATCTCTATTTTGATTAATAGAAATATCTTTTCCTTTCCAATAATCTAAATTTCAATGAATATTGAATCCATGGAAATGTTTAATTGCTTATACATTGTTGATTATATATGCTAGAGTACATATAACACCATATTATATAGCATGCTTGTCTTGTTTGTTATTGTTGAGAGAAACTTGCTAGCGCAAGAGGGATTGGAAAAAGCTCAATGGGGATCTACTTCAACCGTCCAGAATAAGGTATGATTCGAGGTCCCTTAGTGTTAGATGTTTGGTTTCTCCTGCATATTGGGAAGGGATTAATTTCTCATGTCTATCTATCTGTTGTGGTACACCCCAAGTTGAATTGGTCCACTACCTCATGTTGAACCGGTTGGTAACCCTGGTACTGAACCTGGGGGCACTTCTATTCCTTTCCATGTGGAGAGGTTTGATGATAGTAGTCACATTGCACCATCCAATCCCGCGGTGAAAATTCCTTCACACACACAGCCTAGACCTAGCACTAGTGTTCCTCTTTGGGGACCTCGGCCTAGACATGTGAATATTAGGGTTACAAGTTATATTCGTTCACATATTCCATCATCTTCTCAACCTGTTTCTTCAAATCCCTTTTTTACGCATCCTCTTCCTAAATCTAGTGGTCCTTCAGGCCGGAGTTCGACTATAAGCCATGTCTGTCCTACATCTTCTAACACTGTATTATCATAAGGCCAAGTGCCTCCTTCTGTGTCAGCAGGTCATGTACCTACTTCTGGATTGTCTCATGGAGTATCTCATGGACCATCTCATGGTCTAGCTCACAGAGCTTCCCATATACCTAGTTATGGACCATCTTATAGACCATCTCATGGTCCATCTTATGGAACATCTTATGGACCATATCATGGTCTAGCCTATGGAGCTTCCCATGGACCTTATTATGGACCATATTATAGACAAAACTATCAACTATATGGATATGGGCATCAACAACCAGCTTACTCTTATAACTATGTCTTTGCAGCACCTCATAATCAAGGTACTCCACATTACAATGCTTCCATGCAACCCTTCATGGGTCTTATGGGAGGAGGTTATTATCCCACTGGATAAGGCCATGGTGTGTATAACAATTAGCATTATCTAAATCAGTCCTATCAAGGAGTGTGGCATCGACCGCCTCAACCCAGGCTCCCTTCCCTTGCGACCTTGAACTTACCTGATTTGTTTAGATTGACAAATGATCCTGTGTCTCATGATTTGGCATGGTCGACAGTCCCTACCAAGATTCCATCAGACATTACCAAGTTGAAAGGTAAGTCTAGTGAAGATCCCGGTGAGCATGTCACAAACTTCCACCTTTGGTGCTCTTCTAATTCCTTACACGATGACTCCATCAGTTTGAGGCTATTTCAGTGCACCCTCACGGTTCCTGTGGTAAAATGGTATATAGAGTTACTGGGGGGGTGCTATACTACATTTGATGACCTTGCCATGACTTTTCTTAATCTTTTCCAACTACATGTACGTTACGATTTCGGTACCGAACTCTTGTCGACCTTCCAGGAAGACAAAGCCATTCATATTTCATATCATATTCAAGAGTGGTGTAGACATAAACGATTAATTAAATCCTTTAAACCACCACAATTTATTCTAGAGTGGTTGTTGGGTGTTATAATGTCTAGATTAATTCACCTAATCTTTAATGATCGACTGGGGTTGGCATTCTTAGAGTTGACACAAAATATATGTGAAGGTAGAGGGGTTCCTATGGTGTCATGGAAATATTTTAACAAACAAAAGATCGAAAGATATTTCAAAATGAAAAACTGAGTCAAACTCCTAAGAATTCAACTATTAAGTTAATTAAACCAAAACAAAATATTAAACTAAATAATTGATAATTTATCCTATAAATAACAAACTTTAAACTTAAAATGATACTATTAACAACTAATCCTTTCAAAATACGAAACTAAGAGGAAAGGAAAACCTATTTAATAAGCAAGTAGAAAAATTAATAAAATAAGCAACTAGAAAACTTAATAAAAAAAATTAAATACAAAGAAATAAGTAGAAAACTTAATAGGAATGTCTTTGAATTTTGTCCTACAAGTCTCTTTCAGTGATCACACAATATAAAAAGAAAAACCTAAAAACATACTAAGAATAACACATATAATGTTGAATTTACATGCAAAGGATAAATCAATCCAAAGGAAGAAACACAAAATAGTATACCGGTAAAAAGAAATCAGAAACAAATTCAAGAAACAAAACATGACACAGCTTAGCACATATTCAAGGTGAAAAGAAGTAAAGAAAATGATAAAACTTTAACAAATAACCTAAAACACTCTAACTTTAACTTCAATGTTAAATAAAACTATCATCTAACTATCTCACTCAAAGCATGCTTCAAACATTACGGAAACAAAACTAAAAACAATATCAAAACATATTAAAAACACTAAAAATGAAACTATGGGCTGAATGACAGACTGAAATGTGGGTCTAAAAGGGGTGGTTGAATGACAGTTTAAATAGGCTGTCTAAATGGTAGTCTGCACAATTAAAATGACAAAAAATAACCTAAATGATCTAATCTTTAGCTGAATTTGTGCAGATGCAAATCTAATGCATAAAAACAATAAGTAAACCTACTTATTAGGCAAATTTAACAGTGAAATGAACTTAAACAAATTCATGAACATAAAGAAATCATTGCATATTAAAAAACAAACTAAAATATAAATTGCATAACTGATAACTTATAACAGAAACGAAATAAACATAACTAAATTTAAAAGGAATCTATTATATTTTCTTGTAAATAAACTGAACAGTAAACTAGAAATAAAATGACTGAAAGTAAATTCAAAAGAAAACTATGTGCGCAATCTAGTTATTTAATTCTATAAATAAAATGCATTACAGAAAGCAAATGAAATAATAAAACTAACTGGAAACAAAACTAACTACAATAAGAAAAGATTAAAGAAATAAAAAAGAAAAAGAAAGAAACCTCTAGTTGATGAGGGGCCCTCTCAACAATCAAGGTGGTGGCTGGTTAACTCCTACTCAAATGCAATCTTCAACAGAAAAGCATACATCTTTTTATTCAAACGATGGAACAAAAATACAATGTGCTCAAAAACAAATCAAAGCATGAACTGATAAAACTGTGAATTCTCTCTAGCTCTCTCTAGTTTTGATGTCTCACATAGAGGCTGATATATATAATTGTTTACAAAGATGAGCAAGTCAACCCTTTAGTGGTCGACTGCTCTCTAAATTTAGTCAACTATAAATGCATTTAACTAATCGTAGGTCAACACACAGGATCTTCCCTTCTTTAGTGCAAGTCTGGTTCTCTTCATTGGACAATGTACACACTGGCTCCTTCTCCATTGCAAATGGTTCTCAGATGTGGTGCATGGCTCCTTCCTTAGTGTAGCAGGTGAACTAGTGGCTAGCAGAGGAGAGCGCATACACGAGTTTTCTAGAATGTGGGATAACACATCAACCCTATGCGTGGTCTATTGGTGAGGTGTCGACAAAGGAGGTGGCAAGATGGCGGATTATCTAGAACGTGAGCTTCATCACCCAGATGCGTGCACAGCAGGTCATTTGCAAAACTGTTTCACATTTTAATGCTTGAAATCAATTTTCAATAGCGTGCAATTAGGTTAGCAATCTAGATGGAAAGCTAAACAACAAGATAGACCATGAGTTGGATATGCTTGGTGTAGATCTAGGACGAACGAAATGTATGTTTGCTGGTGTGCTTCAAGACTAAAGTTTGCAGTAACACATTTTAACATCTGGCAAACTACCAACGAGTTTCACGCAGTGAGCTGGATGACGAGTTGGACGTCGAGTTGGACGTGCTGTGCACATGGAAAGCTGAATGCGTACTTGTTGTTAATCTGTCCCAAAAATATTATACAACCTACAAACAAATATACAAATCGATTAATATATCAAATGTTCTTCAATAATGTCAATTTTAATTAATAAAATCATAAAATAATAATAATAAATGGATTTTATATAAACCTTAAATTCATACATACCTCGGCTAAATAGTGATCTGCATGACATAAAATATGCAAAAAGATAATTAAACATATGTTTAAATGAGTAATTTAATTGCTAAAAATGATAACAAATCAAGGATCAACAGTGGTTCCTCAAGTCATTGTTACCTTACATCACGAAGGATGTTTCTACATCTGGAGTTCAAAATGAGGACCAAGCTATTTTTAGGGCTCAAGAGTTGGATTTGATATATGCTCAATTTGGACTCTAGTATGATATTATCCCGAATACTCCAAGATCCGATTTAGAATGCAAGATTAAACCTAGGACACATGCTGATGGTATTGTTGGCTCCACAAGTACCAAACCTGCAGACTCAATTACAAAACAAGTGAGCAATTTATCGCTTAACTAGCCTGCGTCAAGACAAGCCACTGCTTCATCTCAACCTAACCAATTGGGGAGTGTGCTTTTAGTGCAAATGTCGAACCTAAAAGGAAACCAACAGCCTATAAGGAATAAAAAGAAAGGAAAAAATAATCATAAGGGTGGGAATAAAAATGAAAATGTTAATAATAATGACAAGAACATGAAAAAATGTTGGGGGGACAAGAAGACTAAGTGTAAGGTGAAGTTTCCTTGTAAGTTGTGTAAGTACGATCACCTCACTCACTTGTGCCCATGTATGGAGGACACCTCAAATTTCATAGCACACCAGGGCCTAGTTGTGTTTTCTAATCCTTTACCTAATAATGAAAATGTGAACTTGAGGACCATTGGTTCTGGTTGTGTGTCTCGTGGAACTCAAAACCCACCAGAGGCTGCTAGTGGTCATGGTTGCTTCAACATGGTGAGATCTACTAAAGTTGTGATGTGTGCAAAATATTATGGTTTATCACAACCAAACCTTGGGAAAGAACCTGCTCCACCCAAGATCCCTTTTTAAATTGAGAATCCTATGGATAAACCTGAAGCTCCGCCTCACATTCCTAAGGGAGTCTTGAAGCACTCAGGGCACAATCCTAATGCTCAAGCTGCCCAGAACTATTCACTTGTTGAGGATTTTGGCTAGACTCATTGTGCGATGTCTGCATTAGAAGTGCTTCAAAATTGTCCTTCGCAGAGAAAGGCCTTGATGTCTGCTCTTAGGGTTAGTGATGATAGCTATTCTTCCATAATCAAATTTGAAACTCATGGAATCCAACCTCACTTGCCTTACTAGGTGTCTCTTTTGATTAATGTAGAATGTCTCAACAACACCATCATGTGTACTGTTATTGATGAAGGTGCTACTGCTTCAGTGATGTCTTTGTCTTGTTAGAAGGGTTTAGGTTCTCCCACGTTGTCTCAGTCTGCCAACATGTTGACTACTTTCGATGGAAGGTCGTTTCGGCTGCACGGTATACTTCCTTATCTAGAGGTCCAATTGGGAGGGAAGATTGTTGCGATTGAGCTCGAGGTGGTTGATGCGCCCCTTGACTACAATATTTTGCTAGGTAGGAACTGGATGTACAATATGCAAGATGTAGCCTCTTCCCTATTCCAAGTGTTTTACTTTACTTTTAATGGGAATATTGTTACTATTGGTTAAAAGTATTTCCATAATCTGAGTGTAAATGCATCATTGGGAGCTTCTATCTTGATTATTAATCATTCTCATCCAACATCTGAGAATGTGGGTGTGGGTATGTATCCTTCTCTTATGGGAACCTTTAGTTTTCCTGCACCCATTCTTATGATTAGGTCTAGTCTTGGTGGGGCTTTATCCTCGTCGAATTCAGTATCCTTTCGCACTACTCATATGGAGGATCCTTGGATTTTCCTTCGTCGAGTATGCCTGTTGAGACAGACGTGTCGTTTCCTGCAACAATGGTGGCGTATCAAGGGAATCTTGATCATGTTGTAGAGCCTAGTCCTTCCTCTTCGCAGATGAAGGAGGAGGACCCTTATGTGCTTCCTGCATGGGCAGTAGAGTCATCTCACTCTCACAACTTCCTTGATAATGTTTTTCCATTAGATGAAGTTATTCTTAAGGCCATGTCTGGGATTGAACAACCATGGGAAGAGTTGCACCATAGATAGTATTTCCTTCCTAAGCTTGATCGTTTAGAGTGTGATGACTTTAGGGAGATTCTAAGCAAGAAATTTGGTAGCCTTGTGGTCCCATTAAGCTCTCCTGGTCAGATGGCTGAAGGGAACATGGCTAACCTGTCACCAACAATTCCTATCAACATTTCTCGTGATCCTGGTAAGATTGAAAACATCTACATTGGGGTGGATTGTTCCTCTGATGAGATTAAAGAGTATACCAATATATTTTGGGAGTTTCATGATATTTTCACTTGGTCATACAAAGAAATTCCAAGTACAGACCCTCGTATTGTCAAACATGAAATCAAGACTTATCCGAATGAAAAACCTGTTCGACAACGTTTGTGTGATGTGAATTGTAGAAAACCACCCACCATTAAAGCAGAGATAGAAAAACTGCTCAAAGATGGTTTTATCTATCTCGTTCCCTTGACAAAGAGGGTTTCAAATCCCGTTTTGGTGGATAAGAAGCAGGGAGCGCTCCGAATATGCATTGATTTCCATGATTTAGATCAAGCCCATCCTAAAGATAATTTCCCTACACCATTTATTGATCAAAGTTTGGATGAGGGTGCGGGAAGTGAGGTATTTTATTTCATGGATGAATTTTCTGGATATAATTAGATACAAATTAATGCCAAGGATCGACTCAAGACTACATTTATTTGTCCTTAGGGAACTTTTGCATATTGAAAAATGCCCTTCGGTCTTAAAAACGCCGGAGCTACGTTTCAGCGTACCATGACCTTGATCTTTCACGATCTTAAAAATATTATCGAAGTATATTTGGATGACCTCACTGCTCACTCTCATTTGAGAGTTCGTCATCCTTACCATTTGCGATTAGTGTTCGAAATATGCCGTCATTATCAAGTTCGCTTAAATCCTCATAAGTGCATCTTTTGCGTGAAAGTTGGTCATTTAGTAGGATTCATTGTATCCAAGGAGGGTATTAGAGTCAATCCCTTGAAGGTTGAGGCAATAATTCAATTGTATCCCTCGTGTAACATTCAACACCTTTAATGTTTACAAGGTATGGAAAACTTCTTGCAAAGGTTCGTGGTATATTTTTCCAACTTGACTAAAGGATTCATGCGTTTGTTGAAGGAAACCCCTTTTTATTGGGATGAGCGAGCCCAGGAGTCTTTCGATTCTCTTAATAAAGCCTTAGCAATGGCCCCCGTGCTTATTCCACCAAACTATAGCCTTGAAATTTTTATTTATGTGGCCGCGTCTTAGGAGATGGTTGGGATGGTATTGGTTCAAAAGGATGAGGATCTTCATGAGCATGTCATATATTATTTGAGCCGAGACCTTATTGATGTAGAACTTCATTGCTTCCATGTGGAGAAGCTATCCTTAGCCACCATTCATGTGGTTCATCATTTGAGACATTACATTCTCCTTCGCAAAACTTTGGTCGTAGCTCACATCAGTCCATTTCAGTTCGTCCTCACTAGAAGGATGATTGGCGGAAAATATAATAAATGGATTGTGATTTTGCAAGAGTTTGATGTTGATTTCATTGAGGTGAAATCAAAGAAATCATTAATATTTGTTGAGCTCATGTCATATTTCCCAAATTTGGATGAAGATCAGGTTTATGAGGATTATTTTGTCGATGAGCATATATTCCTCATCTCAACTGCATAATTTTGGTACAGAGATATCATCGTGTATTTGCAAACATTGAAGGTCTGTACTCACCTCTCACAGGATAAGCGGTGACAACTACATCACATAGCGAAGAACTACTTCATAGTGGATGATACTTTGTACCACCATGGGGTGGATTCCGTTTTACATCTTTTTTTAACTCATGATGAGGCTAAGGTTGTGCTTAATGATTTCCATGGATGGGTGTGTAGTGGTCATTTATTTGGGATTTCTACAACCCAAAAAATCTTAAGATCGGGCTATTTTTGGCCATCCATCTTTAAATATTGCGTTAATCCGGTCAAGAAGTGCCACCCTTTCCAGGTGTTTGCACATAATATGTGCTCGTGTCCCGCCCCTTTGCATCCTATTGTCACCTCCAGTCCCTTCACTAAGTGGGGGTTTAATTTTATGGATCGCAACCCAGCTTCGGATGGGGGGGGCCATCATATTATTGTGGCTATAGATTACTTCATGAAATGGGCAGAGGCTATGCCCAAAGTTAAATCTAACGGTGAGATAGCCGCGCATTTTGTATTTAACCATATTATCACCCAGTTTGGCATTCCGAGAGAGCATGTCACTAACCATGGTGGGCGCTTTCAGAACAAAATGATGGAAGAGTTGGATTCCAAGTTAGGCTATAATTAAGAGCACTCCTCTTCTTATTACCCTAAAGCAAATGGAAAGGTTGAAGCAGTGAACAAGTCACTTAAGTCCATTCTACAATGAACCATCGCACAGAGTAAGAATACTTGAAATATCATGTTGTATCCTACTTTGTGGGCCTATAGAACTGTGGTCAAGACTGCCACCAGTTTTTCTCCCTATCATCTTGGGCATGGCGTGGAGTTAGTATTACCACTTGAATGCGAAATCTTTTCTCTGAAGCTAGCTATGGAGCTTTTACCAGAGACTTCCACATTAGAAGAGAATTTGGTCCACTTAGAGCAGCTTGATGAGCAGTGTCGAGATGCCTTAGTGGCTCTTGAGGTTAACAAACATTGCATTAAGGTCCAATATGATAAGTATGTCCATCCTAGGAGGTTTAGTGAAGGTTACTGGTCCTTTTGTGGGATCAAGCTAAGGAAACCTTGGGGGAAGGAAAGTTTAATCCCATGTGGCATGATCCTTATGTGGTCAAGCATGTCTTAGAGAAAGGCATCTATGAGCTGGTTGATTATGAAGGGAGATCCTTGCCAGATCCTAGAAATGGGCTCTATCTCAAAAAATACTATGCATGATCTTCAGCTAGGGCTGATTTTTGTATATTATTGTATAGTTTTGCATTGCATAGTTAGGTTTTCGTATGGTGATTGGGTTTGTTGATTAGATTTTGTTTTTTTATGGAAGATGTCAATGGAGTCTTTTGTTTACATATGATTCGCTGATGGTGCTAGCCACCACACTCAAAAATCAGCTTCGGCTGCTTGGGTGATCTATACTCCTACAGGTCAAGTATTGTACAGTTTTGCATTGCATAGATAGGTTTTCTTATGGTGATCGAGTTTGTTTATTAGCTTTCATTTGTTATGGAATATGTCTATGGATTCTTCCATTTACATATGATTCGCTAATGGTTCTAGCCTCCACACTCAAAAATTAGCTTCGGCTTCTTGGGTGATCTATACTCCTACGGGTCAAGTATTGTCTTCAGGAGGTGTATGTTTACAGCCTTCATCAAACAATGTTGCTGAATATAGTGTTGTTATTGAGTTATTGTGTGATGCCATTTCACATGGTGTTCATTTTGTTGAGGTATGTCTTGATTCGCAGTTAGTGGTTTCACAACTTAATAACTTGTATCATATTAGGGATCCAACATTATTACGAAGATTCTTGCGTGTTAGATTGCTAGAATAGAAATTTGAGAGTATAATATACATTCATGTTCCAAGAAATTTTAATCAAGTTGTTGATTCATATGCTAACTATGTGTTAGATTGGAATTTGTTTCACATACCATAATAATTTCACAAACACATTTTACACATGTAAATAGAATAATCGATCATCATAACTATTTTTCATTAGTTCAAAAAAGGTGACTTCATAATACATAAGTGTCATATACAAAATTGTGGCTTCCGAGCCACCAAAATATACTACACAATCATACAAAAAATATACACCTAGGTATCTAAGCCTCAGGTGGAGGAGGGTGCTGATCATGATAGCACACCATGGCTCTAGCTAGCCGGTGAAACAATCGAACCCATGCTCATGGTACTCCAACCACCTGGCGCTACATGGCCTTTGGTAAGTCCTCAATTTGCACCATGGGTACTCTCTGTGTCAATCAAACAAAGTTCATGTGAATGCTCTGGAGCGTTCGCTCTGCATCCACAGCCATGATCTCATCACCTCTTCCCCTCCATCGATGATGAGCATAGCCATATGGCCATCGTGGTCCTACATCGGCATATACATGACATAGTATCATTGTGTGTCATCACACAAAAAACATGTCTTTTGATTTCATATATCAAAAAACACAAAATTAAATAATTAAAAAATTAAAAGTGGGTTTGGGATTCATTACCTATGTCTCCATAAGCTGCTCCTGGTGGTAGGGGCATGTCTGGGTCATCGCGGAAGTCAATCCCTACATAGGGATAGTGTAGAAGGAGCAAGTCGATGTCTGGGTCATCGCGGAAGTCAATCCCTACATAGGGATAGTGTAGAAGGATCAAGTCGATAAAGTCGACTTGAACAAGGACCGACTTAGTCAATGAGCCGACTAAGTCAATGAGCCGACTTAGTCAATCGGCCGACTAAGTCGGTCGGCCGAATAAACTAAGAGATTAGGTCGGCCACCTAAGGTCGTGTCGGTTCACCAAACTGACAAGTAGTTATTTTGTAACCATTCTGTAAATCATATATATTAGGCTATTGAGCCAGATGATAACTCAGTTCAGTTCTCTGCATTGTATGGACTCATTGTAATAATATAATTTGTTTAATTCTATCTGTTCTTGTCTCTTGTCTCTGTTCTATATTTATGTATGTTTTAGAGTGTATTATTGGTAACCTTATGTGATCTATGAGATTACAACATTGGTTCCATTGCCGGTAGTACATAACTATAATGTATGCAAACAAATGATACCAGAGCAAGAGATTAAGGACTGGTGGGATCGTAAAGTTGCAAACTACTTGCATAATTATGTGTGAAGGAACAGATTAACAGTCGCACAATCAAAAGAATTTTTTTTCATAGAAACGCATGAAAAGTTTGTCGAATCAGTCTCGCAACTTTTGAAGAAATTCCTGGATGAGAAAACTAGACGAGATTAAAGAACAATAGTTGCTGGAAAAATTGATCCACGGAGGTAGAACAAACTTGTCAGAGTGGTCTGAAAAAATCCCTGACGACTTCTGTGAGGAGCAAGTAGTCAAAGACAGAACTTCGGTAGAAACAATGAAGGAGAAATTTTACATAGATCTTGCCAAACAATTTCTATGTTCCCTACCAACCTTGCTGTTCAAATTTTTTATCGAGAAAGGAGTAGCACATATTGTCGAACCTCGTCCATCACTTCACAAACTGCCAACAAACTCTAACTGGGCAGAGAAGCAGAGGAAGTGGGAAAAATTCATTGTAGAAAGGGAGTGGGAACACTTCCTAAGCAAATAAACCGAACTATCCAGGCTTTCTAAAAAGTGTCGGGTAGGCTATGGGGGGGTAGCTGGTCATATGTCAAAGATAGAGTATAGTGGATCCTAGTCGACTAGAACCCAATATCAGTCACCAGTAATGAGAAGTCGACTAAAAGGGACCTCAAGAGAATAGTACCATACGAAAGTATGTCGGACATTCAGAAAATAGAAAGGGAAGAGAGACACCAGAGAAGGGAAGCAAGACGAGAAAGGGCCTTAGAGCTGCATAGAGGACGAAACCCTAAAGAGAATGACCAGGAAGAGAATCCACCAGAGTCGGGTCATGACCTGTTGAAATATTGTAACTTTGAAGAATATTCTATATGCATCTTTTTGTGGTCCCCGATGGTCCTACCGGGAGAACCACTTGTATTACATTGTACCCTGATGCTCCTAATTGGAAGAACTAATAAGAGTCATGAGGTAGTCCCCTCTAATTGTAAAGGTGGGTCATTAGCACCCCAGTGTGGTTACTTGAGCCTACATGTGTAACTCGAGCCTACATGATTTAACCTGGGCCTACATGTCAAATGAGTTAACTTAAGTGAACGGATGAATATAAATAGAGGTGTAGTGCTCCTCATTTGAGACACACACACTCTCACTTGTATAGCGCATTAGTGGAGAAGAGAACTAGTTGGAGAAGGAGGAGGATCAGGATTTGATCTCCTTACTGGTTTATCTTTTATCTTTCTCGGGCATCTATATTGAGGAAGCTTTTGTTGGGTTTTTCCCTTTAGGGTTTCCCCAGGATAAATATTTGTGTTCCTTTTGTATGGTTGTGCTTGTCTATCTTTCATTGATCCTATTTATATGCTTTTGTTATTAAAATGAAATGAAATACTAATGTCTTAGCTAAACATATGGAAATTTAACATGGAATCAGATCTAGCCTGAGAAGAAGACATTGTACAGCTACAGAAGCTAGGGATTCTTACTTTTTGGGTCTCTCTCCACAATCCATCAGTAAAAGTATGCTAGGATGACTCTCCATTGAAGGGCGCATCTTTCTGTCGAAGCGAAATTCAATTCCGAGCATTTTCAGTTTTCGATGTGGAAATTAGGGATTTCTACAGAAGAGGAATTTTTGAGTGATACCAGCATAGGATTTTTATCCTCATCAAAACTGAATTTTAGAGACCTGGATCAAGAAATTTGGTTGGGTGAAACTCTGGGAAAGTCAAACCCTAGTTTGACCCCGAGCTAGAAAAACCCTAAATACTAAAACTGCTACGTTTTGGTACATTCACTATATTCTGATATTGGAGAAGGATCAGGAGTTGAAAATTTCAAGGGCCGAATATAAAATCCTGACGAACAATGTATCCAAAATTCATCCTCATATACACTGTATTTCAGGAGATATGTTCTCTCCAAGTTAGGGTTCCAGCCTCTTCCAGAATTCATCCCTAAATAGGACACCTGGGAAGAATTGAAATATCTTGGGATACAGAGGTCCAAATGGAATCCCTAAAGATTTTCCAGAAAGGGCATAGACTTTAATTGCAGTGGTCCGAATATCAGACTCAGAAGATGAACCAGTGACACGTGGCATTCCATACAACTTTGTTGTTCTGAACAGTCCTGTAATAGGTCACCCTGGGAAAAGGATCATAAATCCCAAACGGTGAAACTGATTCTGATGAAACCTATGGTTTTGTATCAGGGACATGTGAGGTTACCTCAGTACAAAATTTCAGAGATAGAGGAGTATAAATGTCAGAGATATCACAGAAATAGTAACAAGAATTTCTGCTAAAGAAATTGGAAAATTAGGGCTTCCTGTTTTGGGAGCTTCCCTCCATTGTTTTCAAAAATGGAGTACATTGGACAGCTCCATTTTAATAGATCTATATGTCTAGCCAATTAGATCTGAAATATTCCAAGTTTTGAAATTAGGATTTTTGTGACAAACCCTAGATCAGCTAGCTCCGGAACCAGGACGAACACCTCAAATCAGTAAGATCTAATCCTTTGCTATGTTCATTTGAGGTTCTCATTTCAAAGTGATCTATCGCATCAGCTTGATGATAAGCTTGGTGAAGTTGAAAAATTCCAAGCCTAGAAGTATATGATCTCTCTGAAGAAAATGGATTGGACACCTACATGAGCATAAAGGTTCCAGTTTCAGAGGGAGATGAGGCTAGAATCCTTTTTCAAGAAGAACTTGGTCAAAGTTGAGAATATCATTGATGATTCAATCATGAATCAACTTGTACTACAAGTGTCTTCCCTAAAGACATCAATGAGGTTTGATTCCTTGACCAAGCTATTTGAAGGGAAGAACATAGATTGAAATATGACCTTAAGAAACCAGCTGAAGAATGTGAAGATCCAGAATGCAGAGACCATGCAGTCATAAGGATCTCTCAAATCAAAGAACAACTTCAAGCAGGGAAAGAAGAAGTGAAGAATGCAGAAGTGGTGATGGCCACCTTGAATGGCTTCCCAGGATCATGGAATTCATTCATTCAAGAAATGTGTTTCAGAAGGAAGTGATTACTTTCAGTAGACTTTGGGAAAAAGAAGAAGCTCGTCTCTGAAGATAAAGCTCTCATGTTCCAAAGAAGATCCCTCAATCAATGAGGAATATGAAGATCTCAACTCTTGAAGAACTGCTTATCCACCTCAGCATTTGGACAAGAAATGATGATATCATGAATGAAGAAGATGATGAAGCTGAAGACTCAAGAAGGAGTATACCCATGCAACAAATAAATATAAGTATTCAATTGTCATTTCATGATATTGTTTTGTTATACATTTGATTATATTCAATTGATGTATTTTTTGCATTAATGACTGTATACTACTAATATGCATGTGATGGGTAAGTAGCTCATGGTGCTATACAACTCTCCATTGCTACTTATCAAAACTCTTTGCTGACATATTCGATTAGTGCACAATCTCAATAATGTCATGGTGGAGATGGAAGGCATCTAGAAAGTTTATGTGAGATATGGATGAATGTTGTATTGACTAAACAGTTGCATGATGCATAAGAATTTGTTGTTATGCATATGTTTTATGAAATAGTTCTAACCATGCAACTGGTGCATTTGAATTGTAGGAAAGGTCATGAACAACCTCCTATAAGAAAAGAAGGATGAGACTTGTTCCGAAGAACAAGTGATGACAATTGAAGATCCACTCCAATAAACATGAATCTGAAGCTCCCAGGGTCAGAGACATCATGACAGAAGAAAGAGCTTCAGAGAGTGGTAGATCCACCTTGAAGGATGAATACCACCATGGGTACAAGAGATAACTCAAGATGAAGAAGAGAATGCTATGAAAGAAGCTATGATCAAAGAATAATAGTTGATCATGGGGAATGATGTATACGATATGATGGAACAAGTGTACAAGGCAAGGTTCATGATTCTCCCCAGAAAGAATAGAATATGACATGACATACTCTATTGACCAGTATATATCAAGCATAGAACCACCTGTACAGAATGAAGAGGGAAGATGATAATCCACTTTAGGGGGAGTGACTGCAGAAAATTATATCTGAGTTCGACATGGTACGACATGATGGATAGCTTTGTGATGGATCAAGACTTTACCAAGAGTAAAGTGGGTTCCAACCTTCAAGGTTGAATGTAGAAGACTAGGATATGTTGATGACCTTAGAAGACAAACTCATAGAAGATGTTGTGATACTAGAATGATGTTTGGGATATAGTACTCAAACCAGAAAGCAAGAATGTGGTATCTTCCAAATGGATTTGCAAGATAATATATGTTGCTGATAGAAGTAATGTAAGAGTTGTGGCTAGAGGTTTCTATTAGAAAGAGGGAATTAATTCTGAAGAGACACTTACTCCAGGAAGCAAGGTACACTTCCTTCAAAACTATCATGGTAGTTTCTTCCATGATGAAGTAAAGACAAGCCTTCCTTAATGGTATGATTGAGGAAGAGTTTTACATCGAATAGTCATGAGGATTTGAAGTTGAAGACAGAAGGAATCAAGTATGCAAGTTGAAGAAGGCCCTCTATGGCCTGAAGCAAGCTCCTAGAGCTTGGTATGGAAGAATAGATAGTTTCCTGATGAGCATGGGCTTTGCCAAGAGTAAAGTTGATCCTAACATTTCCTACAAGGTTGTAGAAGATGTACCTGTCATTCTATTACTATATGTGGATGACTTATTCTTAACAGGGAAACAGATCATGGAAAGCAAGAAGAAACTAGCAGAAGAAATTGAGATGAAAGACCTTGGGTTAATGCATTATTTCATAGGTCTGGCAGTATGGCAAAGTTTAGAAGGAATGTTTCTCAACCAGGGAAAGTATGTGGTAGAGATATTGAAGAGATTCAATATGTTGAAATGCAAAGTCATGGCCATACCCATGGACTCCAACCTGAAGCTGTTAGCTGATGACTCATTAGAGTTAGTGAATGTGACTCACTACAGACAGATCATTGGGTCATTGATGTACTTGACAAATACCAGACCATACATTTGTTTTGCTGTGAACACCTTAAGTCAATTGTTCAACCAAGACGGGTTCACCTAGTAGCTGCAAAGCATGTGATGAGATATCTGAAAGGGACTATAGACTTTGGTCTATACTATGATGGTAGCCATGAGTATAGATTGTATGGCTACATAGTTGCAGACTAGAAAATCACATCAAGTATATGCGTTTGTTTGAGGTCTACTATGAGTTCATCGTTTAGCAGGAAATAGTCCAGTGTTTCTCTTAGCACGGTTGAAGCAGAATACATAGCAGATTGCTCTGCTAAGTTGTGAATCCATATGGATTTAGAAGCTGATATTAGGTCTCTTTGACCTGAATATGGACACAACAATGATTCTATGTGATAACCATAGTTGTGATGACAAAGAAGCCTGTGTTCCGACGTAACACGTAGAAATCTGGTATTCCTACATACAAGATAAGATGAAGACAATGATACTGTAGATGCAGATGATGGTGATTTAGTATTTCTATACTGAATATAGAGATGATGATATTTCAGTATTCCCATACTGAATATATAGATGATGATGATTTCATTATTCCCATACTGAAGATATAGATGATATTTCAGTATTTACATACTGTAGATATAGATGATGGTGATTTCGTATTTATATACTAAATATAGAGATGATGATGATTTCATATTTCTATACTGAAGATATAGATGATGATGCTTTTAGTATTCACATACTGGAGATACATATGGTGATAGATTAGTATTCAGATATTGAAGATGTAGTTGATGATGGTTTGGATGATGATGTACTGACGAAGGCTCTGCCTCGAGTAGAGTTCGAACACTTTCGAGACAAGCTTGGTGTTGTTCAGAAAGACCTTCCTCAAAAGGGGGAGTAGTGATGTTGCAGTAGGATTGCATCATCCTTGGACATCATCCTAAAGTGATAGGTACTTATTCTCCCGTAATCAATCCGGTGGCTTCAAACCTAGAGAATGTGGTAGGATTGCACCATCCTTGGACATAGTCCTAAAGTGATAGGGAGTGATTATCCTGTAATTGTATCTAGTGACTTCGGTCGTCGAGAATGTGGTAGGATTGCATCGTCCTTGGACTCAAGTCCTAAAGTGATAGGGAGTGATTATCCTGTAATTGTATCCGGTGACTTCGGTCATCGAGAAGGTGGTAGGATTGCATCATCCTTGGACTCAATTCCTAAAGTGATAGGGAGTGATTATCCTGTAATTGTATCTGGTGGCTTCGGTCGTCGAGAATGTGGTAGGATTGCATCGTCGTTGGACTTAGTCCTAAAGTGATAGGGAGTGATTCTCCCATAATCAATCTGGTAACTTTGGTTGTCGAGAATGTGGTGGGATTGTATCATCCTTGGACTTTAAGTACAAAAATGATCCAAATACTTTCTGTCTTTGAGTTGTGGATTGCAGGTTGTTGTTGATGATGATGATGCCATATTGATCGAAAGATCAGAGTATGATGATGACGTACTGATCGAAAGATCAGAGTATGATGATGATGACATACTGATCAAAAGATCAGAGTATGATGATGATGATGTACTGATCTAAAGATCAGAGTATGATGATGACGCACTATGACTATGATGTTTTTGATCGAAAGATCAGAGTATGATGATGATGTTTCTGATCAAAAGATCAGAATGTGATGATGATTATGATCGACAAATCAGAATATGATGATGATGATGTTGCTGCTGATCGAAAGGGCAAAGTGTTGATGATGATATTGCTGATCAAGAGATCAAAGTACTAAAGATGTTGTTGCTGATCAAAAGGTCAAGGTGTTGAAGATGTTGTTGTTGATCAAAAAGTCAAAATGTTGAAGATGTTGCTGATCAAAAGGACAAAATGTTGAAGATGTTGTTGCTAATCGAAAAATCAAAGTGCTGAAGATGTTGCTGATCGAAAGTTCAAAATTCTGAAGATGTTGTTACTAATCGAACAGTCAAAGTGTTGAAGATGTTACTGATCGAAAGGTCCAAGTGCTGAAGATGTCATTGCTAATTGAAAGATCAAAATGCTGAAGATGTTGCTGATCAAAGACTGAAGATGTTGTTGATGATGAAGACTGAGGATTGAAGATGAAGACTACATGATGTTGAAAAGCTTCCAATGATTTATAGATGTGTTACCCTGCTGATGTTGATGATGTCCCCTATCTCTACTCTTGTTGTTGATGATTTTGTTGTAGAATACCCTTCTCATTAAGGGGGAGTGTTGAAATATTGTAACTTCGAAGAATATTCTATATGTATCTTTTTGTGGTCCCCGATGGTCCTACCGGGAGAACCACTTGTATTACATTGTACCCCGATGCTCCTAATTGGAAGAACTAATAAGAGTCATGAGGTAGTCCCCTCTAATTGTAAAGGTGGGTCATCAGCACCCCAGTGTGGTTACTTGAGCCTACATGTGTAACGCGAGCCTACATGATTTAACTCGAGCCTACATGTCAAATGAGTTAACTTAAGTGAATGGATGAATATAAATAGAGGTGTAATGCTCCTCATTTGAGACACACACACTCTCACTTGTATAGTGCATTAGTGGAGAAGAGAAGTAAATGGAGAAGGAGGAGGATCAGGCTTTGATCTCTTTGCTGGTTTATCTTTTATCTTTTTGGGGCATCTATATTGAGGAAGCTTTTGCTAGGTTTTTCCCTTTAGGGTTTTCCCAGGATAAATCTTTGTGTTCCTTTTGTATGGTTGTCCTTGTCTATCTTTCAGTGATCCTGTTTATATGCTTTTGTTATGAAAATGAAATGAAATACTAATTTCTTAGCTAAGCATATGGAAATTTAACATGACCGACATGAAGAAGGCGTGGAACAAGAAGTGTCCCCTAAGGAGGAAGAAGTGTGGATAGAGTAGCTAGAAGCTCTCCAATTAAGAGATCCCACTGAAGGAACAACCATTTCCCCATTGAATCCGCATACTCGAATATAGACTATTGTCAAAGAATACCTCTAACTATGAGCTGGTGACTTCAGTATATGGAGCCGACTAGGCAACGAAACATGCCCTAGATGACACCTTATTATACGTCGACCAGTGGAAGGGAACTGGGTGACGTTTAAAGTGGCAACCTCCGTCCAAAGTATCCACTTTCTCTTACTGACACATGAAGGAGTGCCCCCCCCCCTCCAAATATAGCTTTAGAAGAAATCAAACACTCAGAACTGCAAACAAATAGTTGGAGTGGACCATCAATAGAAGAAGTTGACATCAAACGACTGCAAGTCGACAAAGAATCGACAACCGCCGAGAACGAAATTTCTATTGACCAGAATCTCACAGGCACGAATACACCAATAACCCCACCACCCTCATCACCACCCCCACCTCCACCGCTGCCACCTTCTGAGAGCAGTGATAGTGATTCAGACATGGGTGATGGATCAACTCACATCCCCTTATATGAAGGAGATTACGACCCCAGATGACATTGGTTCATCTGTGAGTCGACCTGGGAAGCCAACTAGGTTACAAATGAAGATAGACAAATGGCACAGTTCGCAGGGGCCCTAAGGAAAAGGGCATTGACGTGGTACATGACCTTTTCGGAAAGACAACCCAAAGTGACAAAAGCTGAGATTAAGGTGCATTTTTTGTCATTTTTTAAAACCCCAGATGCTAAGCCCCTGGCCGCGAAGAAGCTTAAAACCACATCACAAAAGCCAGGGGAATCCATCAGTGACTACGATACGCATTGGAAAGACTTACTGGGCCAATTGGATTATGTTATAGATGAACAGTTACTAATTCAGTGGTTTCTTGTAGGACTATCTCAAAAAGTACGCCGACACATTAGTCTGGAGACATTCAAAACGTACAAGGATGCGCTAATGAAAGCTCTTCAGGTGGAGATGGATGAGGACATACCCGCTTACCCCACGAACCATAGATTGGAACAACAACTCGAGAACGTATAGAAGTCTCTAAAGGAGCTAAGCCTCAAGAATCAAGAGATCCGGTGCACCAAATGCTCAACAAACGGCCATTCAAAAGATAACTGTCGACAAGAATATAGCCGACAAGATGTTCGATTTGTACAAACCAAGTCCTTTTACGAAATTTTCTAGAAACACAGAGATCACTCTACAAAAGACTACCCATTTAACATCAAGAACAAAAAGGCTTCCTGGTGCACCATCTGCAAGACCAAAATTCATAACATGGCCGACTGTCAGTTAAACCTGAAGAATCGACAGAACTATCAGGTGGTCTACCAAAAGAATGCAGTGGCACAACATAATGAGTAAAACAATCTAGCAAATGATCACAATGGACAAAGATACAACGATCGACGATATGAGCGCCGGTATGACAATCGACGCCAAGGCTATGGAGGAAGAGGTCGATTCCCTAGGAATTGCAACACACACCCACGTCGACCCATCCAGTGCTTCACATGTTACAAAGAAGGTCACCGGTATGTAGACTGTCCATACAAGGATAGGACTGATCTCAAATTATCTACCCACTGTGGGGTAGGGTATCACTCGTTAGAGGATTTCCCTACCATGTTAGAAAAAATTAATACCAAGAAAAATGTTAATGTCTTGTCTTATGTGCCAAAGAATGATGTAATAACCACTAAAAATTTGCATAATGTAACTCGAAAAGGAACAAAAACAGGAACTGATAACCCCAGAATTAGTAAGAGTAAAGACATAAATGTCTATCCTGACCCACTGAAGGAAAAACAAACATATAAAGAAGCAACTCACGTATTTCAAGTAATTGCACGATAAGAAAACATGCCTAACAGTCGATCCAACACAATAAATCAATTAATCCAACTTGTTCAAACAGACAAATCAGTATCTCAGTTCATTGACTTATTGCATAAAATAAAAGGTACCAACCCTGGAAAACAAACCAAAAACATCTGCAGCTTGAATCAAAAAGACAAAAGTGATGCCGACCCACTTGTCGACCTAGAAATCGAAGGTTACCATGTCCAACAAGTAGTGCTTGACTTTGGCTCACAAGTAAATATCATAACTCATGACACTTGGGAACAGATGGGAAGACCTCGACTCTACGAGTCAGGCATATACCTTAAACTAGCCTACCAATGCCTAATTGAACCCATTGGAGTCTGGAAAACTTCGACAAGACTATCAAAGGAATCTCGACCAAGGTTTATTTTGAAATCATTGACCCAAAAGAAGGATCCAGCTCCTTCCCAGTGCTAGTCGGTCAACCTTGGGGTAGGAAGATGAAAGCATACAAATTCTTGGACAAGGAATGAATCAAATTAAAAGGAAATGGTCAAAAGGTCATTGTACCAATTCATCCATCCCAAGGGGAACCTTGGACTGAACCTATTTATGAAGAAGTCGATGTCAGACAAATCTACCAGATACACAATGATGCAGACTACACAGAACCAAACATCCATGGAGAACTTCACTTAGGTAACCAAGACTCGGTTGGTTATAAATCAGACGCCGAATTGTACGACTGGGAGATGGAAAACTACAAAACACAAGCAAGAGGGTACTGGACTATAAAAAAAGTATAGAAAAATCCCACCCAACAGTGCTTCATAGTATCCATTGTCCTAAAAATCTTCGAAAAGAAAATAAGGGAACACCCTACCTTATAACCAACCAACTTGAATACTACACAACTACCAAGGTATAAGGAGAGGGAATTGCCAGTCATGCATGTCAAGCAAGTATCTAAAAATATTGGTGAACATGGCCGACTTCAAAGCCTAGTTGAAACTTTTACAGGTCAAGTAGCTAGATGGTGGGATACCCATCAGACAAGACTACAAACTTGGACAACTGATTCGACTTACTTTGTCGAAACGTTTGGAGGAAATAAGTTAACCCAGGAAGTTCAGATACCTGTATTCGCTCAAGGATAGAACCCAGAAGATCATATCAAAACTTGTGAAAAGGAGTGGAGAAGACTTGGATACAAGGATGAGCGAGCCTGGCCACACTTGTTCCCTAACTTACCAAACAAATGGTACAAGATGGAAGAATCTAGAGGTGAAACCTTCTTATGGCATGAACTCAGGGAAAATTTTATTAAAGACTTCAACTTCATACCTCAAAATAAAAATATGGTTGAGACAGCAAAGCAAATTAAACAATTTATCCAACCGACCGAAAACCAACCCTTACGAGACCATCGACAGATAAGGGACTTTAACAATCTACAAACATGGTCAAGACCATAGTCGACCTGTTTACAATTAGAAAATGAAAACATAGAAGGCAAGAGCTTCGGATGGAAAACCAACCATGTCGAAACGACAAAACCTATCCGCACAATCCTGAAAGTCGTAACAACTGACAAACAAGATACTGACAGAATGACTGCAGTCAACTTCCCTGCCACATTCTCACAGTTCAAAGAAGGAAGTCGACCAATCAATGAAGCCAAATCACCAGAGTGGCTAGATGCCAAAGTAAAAAACTAAAGAAGTCGACATCTCAAACGATGATCGACCAAAACTAGAAAAAATTGGTGACTACTGGAACGAACAACAGACCACAGAGATAGTGAACTTACTAAAATATTTCCAAGATGTCTTTGCTAGGGATTATAAAGACCTAAAAGGCTTAGTCCATGAAATGGGAGAAATGAAAATTGATACTAAACCTGATGTTTGACCTGTCAAGAAACGACCTTATAAACTAGCTCACAAATACAAGGAGATAGTCAAAAAGGAAATTGATAACATGTTAGTAGCATGCATCATCTACCCTATCGACCAATCAGAATGGGCAATTCCAATGGTCGTACTACCCAAGAAACATGACCCGACCAGGCTAAGAATTTGTGTCGACTTTAGGGAACTAAACAAAGTAACACTGATAGACCCATTTCCAACCCCTTATGCCGATGAAATCTTGAATGAAGTTGCAGGACATGAATGCTACTCATTTACAGATGGATTCTCAGGCTACAACCAAGTACCAATAGCTAAATAAGACCAGAAGAAGACAACATTTGTGTGTGAATTTGGTTCCTTTGCTTACAAAGTTATGCCTTTTGGATTAAAGAATGCACCTGCATTGTTTTCTCGAATTGTTGTCAAAACATTTCAAGAATACATATATAAGACCATGGCAGTATACTTCGATGACTGGACAATATACTCCACCTTAAAAGATCATTGCAAATGGCTTAGAATTATGCTGGAGAGATGTAGACAGATTTAACTCTCCCTAAACATCAAGAAATGTATATTTGTGACCCCCATAGGGATACTATTAGGGCACATTATCTGTAAGGAAGGTATCAAGGTCTACTTTGTAAAGATAAAAATTATCCTCGACCTGAAAGTACCAGTAAACCCCAAACAAGTCAGGGTGTTACTTGGCCATACAGGCTATTACAGAAAATTCATAAGATACTATTCAGATATGACCTACCCTCTCGAAGAACTATTAAGGGAAGATCAAGAGTTTAATTGGACAGAAGAATGCCACATATCATTCAAAAAATTAGAAAGAAAACTAGTCGAAGCCCCCATCCTAAAGTTTCCAAACTGGTCAATCAAATTCCATGTGCATATTGATGCATCAGGGAATAGCAATAGGAGCAATCCTAACTCAACCAGGAGATGATGGAATGGATTATCCCATAGTTTACAACAGTCAAAAATTAAATAAGGATGAAAGAAACTATTCGACTACAGAAAGAGAAGCCCTAGGTATGGTCTTTTCCCTCCAAAAGTATCGACATTACCTTTTAGCTAACCCCTTCACATTCTATACTGACCATCAAGCCCTGAAGTATCTTGTCAATAAACCACTCCATCATGGAAGGATTTGTCAATGGCTACTTCTCTTCCAAGAATTTGAGTTCAAAGTCATTGTCCGACTAGGCAAGTTAAATGTTGGGCTCAACCATCTATCCCGAATCAACATAGGAGAGGAACCGACCAGAGTCAACAATGAATTACCTGATGCACATTTATTTCACATAGAAGCAGTGCCAGCAAAACTAGAAGAAATAGATCAGTTCTTAGAAGATGGACAGGCACCAGAAGGTATGAATACCAAGAAAAAAAAATCTTAGCTATGAAGGCTGCACCATACAATCTCATTAATGGATTTTTATACAAAATGGGATTAGATGAAATCCTTAGAAGGTGTGTACTAGAACATGAATGAGACAAAATCATGCATGAATCACACTATGGACTTGCAAGAGGACATTTCCAAGCAGACACAACTGCAAAGAAAATCCAACAGTTAGGATTATGGTGGTCGATGCTCCACAGAGATTGCAAAAGTTTTGTTAGTCGATGTGACGGATTTCAACGACTAGGTTGACCTCTACCTAGTACAGAAATTCCCTTGATATCAGTAAATCCTAGTCTCACATTTGAAATCTAGGCCATAGACTTCATAGGACCATTTCCTATCCCAGCAAAAAGATCAGGTGCAAGGTATATTATTATTGCAGTATAATACGTCACTAAGTAGGCAGAAGCTGAACCCGTCGATACATGTTCTAGTGAGATAGCCACTAAGTTTATATATGAAAATATCATCACTAGATTTGGATTCCCACTAACCTTGATTAGCGACCAAGGGACACACTTTATCAACAAAACTATCAAAACCCTGACCGACCAATTCCAAATCGACCACCGACGGAGTACATCATATCATCCTCAGTCAAAGGGAGCGATTGAAGCATTCAATAAAACATTAACAAAAGGGTTAAATACAATATGTAATGCTGAAAAGGATGACTGGGATGAGAAAATACCTGCAGTCTTATGGGCATACATAACAGCCTATAAACGATCAACCGACCAAACCCCGTTTTGACTAGTCTATGGACAAGAAGCGGTAGTCCCACTACACTTCTGACAACAGACACCTGTTATTGCAAAAATAATACATGTCGATGTCAAACAGGGAAGGAAGGACCGACTATTTCAACTCAGCAAGCTGGAAGAGCACAGACTCATGGCCATGCAACACCAAGAAATACAGAAGCAACAATAGAAAGCATGGCATGACAGCAACATCAAAAACAAAAACCTGTTGATTGGTGACCTTGCTTTACTCTACAATAGTTGGGCCAAAGGAAAACCTAAGAAACTTCACACAGAATGGATGGGACCTTACATTGTCGAAGAGATACATCCCAACGGATTAGTTCGATTAAGGACGTTATAGGGCCTAGTATTTCGGAAGCTAGTTAATGGAGCCCAACTAAAACGTTACAGGAACTAACACTTAACAAAAAAAAACTCATATAACGACTATAACCGGTAACCAAAATCCATAAAAAACTAAAAATTCCAAAAACAAAATAATACCCCACAGCCAAGAAAACCATGACAAGAAATTACCATCTCGACAACCACCATCATGACCATCGACCATTTTCATCGACCACTCCTGTCGACCATTCTCATCACCGACACCAGCCGACCACCTCGACAATCCCATCACGCATTCATGACCTCGAGCACTGAAATCAAGTCACCATTAACTCACACTCGCGTATTCTAGCTAGAACATCACATCCGCCATTAATACACACATTGCCACACAGAAACACACCATCTCCTATAAGTACTAGACCGTCGAAGGTTCATTCACCACAACCTTTAGAAACAGAGCAATAGAGCACCCAGTCGACCAAAAGCTGAGAACCCCGTATTGACATCGACCAAACCGACACAATGGCCCCCAAGTATACTAGAGCATCGACCCAAGCAAAAGAAATATAGGCCGTGGATACACCTTTGGTCCGCAGGATGAAGAACATAAAGAATGCCAAAGTATAGGAAGGCCCATGGTAGAAGCTATGGAGCGAGATCCAAGAGTGGGCCTTTGTCGACAAAAAGGCCACTCAAGGAGCACAGAAAATCCAACACAACACTCTCTTCAGCTATGCAAATGCACCGCTGATGGCCAGTTTTGGTGGCACGAAGGAAGCTGCTGTGAAGTTCATTATCAGTCGATATCACAATGGTCAGTTCTACTTTGATGATTTGATCAACATCTCGGGAGATGTCATCTCCAAGCTAACTGGTCTCTCTAATAAAGGAGACCCTGTACCAGTCGGAATCAAAGAAGGACTGGTCGAAGAACTTACGGGATCACCTTCCGAAAAAAACTCAAAAGGGTTGATGATCAGCCAAATCACAACTCGAACGCCACAGATTGTGGCCAAAATCATTGCCATCACACTCACATTAGCAGGTCGAGGCAGCAACCTCAAGTTATAGATGCTGGAAGCCGTCGACACTATTGCCATCGATGGACGATTATACATATGGGGGGATTACGTCGCCAACCTGATAAAAACCATCTGTGAGTGATGCCAGGAAATGAGGGGAATCATCAAGTTCCCCTCCCTCATCCTATGGATTGTTATGTACCACATCTACCTAGAAGGGAGCCCAGTCTTTTGGGAACCGTCCAGGTTCGACATGTGGAGGTTTAAACCCTTATCCCAGAAAGGAACCCTGAACGAACTAAAGCATGGGAAAGTATTACTGGAGGACTTGTTCCAACAACTGAAAGTTCGCATGACTAGATGGAGGGTGCCTCAAAACATCCGATGAAATCTACCCATGAACTCCCACATCCAGCTGGAGCTCGACCATACCTTGGTGTGGTACATGCAGGGCAAGGAATCCAATGCCAAAGCCCTCGACTACTATCCGTCTATCGACCAGATATTCCAAGAGTTGTCTCGACAGGCTAAGACGAAGATACCAGTACCAACAACATCCAAATAGATCGACTTCTCGATCGAGAAGCCACTCACCAACCAAGAAAAGGAGGAAGACTATGAGCTCAACCTCTACATTAGCACATTTATGTCGGAGGAGACACTGGTCGAACACACTAGTTGACTACAGATAACTATCAAACCTCCGACTATAAAGAAAACAGAACCACAGCCCGCAAAACAAAAGCCACAGTAGCAGACAATTCCTCTGGCTCCAGCAAGTGTCATCCCGACTTAGGCACCGACGGGCGAAGTCGAACCAGATAACCCTGAGTATGCTATTACAAAAGGCATTATTCAAAAACTTTCCAAAGAAATAGCAGCAGCCAAGAAGAAAATAAAAACACAAGAACAACAAAAGAGTAAAGGTAAGCACAAACTTATCATTGCTGAATCATCAAATGATGAAGACGAACTGGCAGCTATGGCCCTTGACATTATAGAGCATGCCACCACAAATAAAGTGTCGGTTGAAACCTAGTTCCAGCATTTTTTCGATGCAGGAGCACAAGCAGGTCAATCGAAGAAAGAGAAAACTGCGACGATGCCTGAAAATGTCGTCAATCTTGTGTCGACACCTCCACCCCCATCACTGACACAAATAATTGAGGAGCAAGCACCGGCACAACAGTCAGTCAGCCCCCTTGACTTATACAAAAGCACAATGCCAGAGACGGTAAAAGCAAAATTTGACAAAGACACCGACTTACAAGCTTTCTTTGAGACACTACCTACACTGTTTTAGTCGGCTCAGAAGATCTCCACCCAGGCTCCTATCTATACAAGTAGGGGCACACAACCCCTAGTCATTGCAACCACCACGTCCACATTCACAAGACAACCCGACAAGGAAGGTCACGTGACTGGACATATGTTCTCTATTATTGACCCAGCAAACCCCGTACCCCAAGCTGACCTACCAGCCACTACACTGACGGAAGCAGAAATGAATTCTAACATAAATGCACACCACCAACCCGACATCCCACCACTCAACCATACTTCCCCCAAACCCATCACCCTCGACCATTCACCAACTCCATCACCACCACCACCACCATCTCCACCACCACCACCCCTTAATTCAGCGGTAAGCTCACCACAACTGACTACATCCACACAACCATAGGTGACCGCCATCCCACCTCCCCAATCAAACAAACCATTAGCCTCTAACCCACAAACTGAAGATCCTGGATCAACTATTGCAGGTACACAAGAGACAGAAGAAGAAAAGCACAAGAAAAAGAAGGAGCATCATGGGAAGTCTCCCAAAATCCAAATCAGCTTAAAGGATGCAAGTTCCTTAACCAACACAGAGATGGGACAGCTCCTCAAAACCCTAGCGAGCGAAGCAAAGATGAGAAGTGCAAGGAAAAGTAAAGAACTCCAGGCCAAAAACACAGAATAGATCAAGTTTCTCGACAAATGCAGAAATTTGGCCCAGTTCGTCATGTTGGGCCCCATAGAGATCGACACAGATAGACCTCTTGAAAGAGTGTATCATCTATTCGAGATCATGGTGTCGACCCTCCAAGCGCACATTCATGAAACCAAGGAGGAACAGAAAGAGGAAACTGCCAGACTCCTACTGGCATAGTACACTGCATTTTCTGAAGCATACAAAGTATTACAGGACCATCTGGAGGAGTTTGTCATAACCAAAGATGTACTAAGAGACTGGCCTACTCACTACAGGAAAGTTTACCAGCAGACAAGACAGACTCAGCAAGGGATTCAGGCATTGGAGCACAGAAAGACCATGGAGGCAGCACTTAGACCGACAATAGAAGAACAGATAGTGCTAGAAACCACCAAACTGTAGAAACTGGAACAGGAATCACATCAGTGGGTGCAACAATATCTCCCCAACTTAGAGAAAGTTGACATCATCTAGCCGTAGATGAAACAACTTATCGAGACTGCAAAGAAGAAGGACCAGTTCATGGGCCCCAACATGGAGAGGATAGCCGAAGTCTCCATCTCGGAGAAGATGTTGATCTTGTCAGGATTAACCACACTGACCATCGATATCCAGAAAGCTTTGCAGAGTTGGACAGATTTCCAACATCACCTCGCCATCACAGCCCCAGCCATTGTTGAAGTCTGCGTACAGAAACGACCAACCATCAGACTTCACAGCCCACCGTAGTAAATTTTTGAAATACCAGCAAGGATTTTGTGTACCTCCCTATTTCTTCGGGACGAAGAAACATTTTGTTCGTGGGGGAGATGTAGAAAGAGCAAGTCGATAAAGTCGACTTGAACCAGGACCTACTTAGTGGATCAGCCGACTAAGTCGATGAGCCGACTTAGTTGATCAGCCGACTATGTTTATGGGCCGACTTAGTCGATCAGCCAACTAAGTCGGTCGACCGACTAAACTAAGAGATTAGGTCAGACACCTAAGGTCACGTTGGTTCACCGAACTGACAGCTAGTTATTTTGTAACCATTCTGTAAATCATGTATATTAGGCTATTGAGCCAGATGAAAACTTAGTTCAGTTCTCTACATTGTATGGACTCATTGTAATAATATAATCTGTTTAATGCTATCTGTTCTTGTCTCTTGTCTCTGTTCTATATTTATGTATGTTTTAGAGTGTATTATTGGTAACCTTATGTTATCTGTGAGATTACAACAGATAGTCATCTATGGTAATGAGCTGTCTCCACCACCATGGAAAGAACTCTGCTGGGTAGGGGTTAGCCAAGGCTTACACCTCCCATTATGCACATGACATTATCCTAGCGTCGCTAAGCTGGATCCCAGACTCCATGTGGAGCAATGTCTACTCTAGGTCTTATCCCTAGCACCCACTCAAAAATGAATGTTCTCAGTATGATACCAAACCCTAAGTTCTGCACCCTACCCATCTTGTAGTCACTGAGATGGTGTTTCATGTTGCTCAGCAGCATAGTATTCTAGTCATATATAGGCTGCATACACTCTACTGCATAGAACATCATTGGCCGTGAGTCCTGGTGGAGTGATGCCAAACCTGCAATCCTACCTAATGCCAAGAGTATGGCTTTTAGCCCCAGAATCTGAATCACTTTTGTCAAGATTTGACTCCCAACCTTCTCTGTATTGGAAAGGAAGTACATAGCTATGTAGTCATCTATAGTCAACCCGCCTCCTGTCCCATGAGATTGGAATTTCACCACCTCCCCTCGTCGGGACAAACCTGTGATGAAAAATATGTCCTCAACCTCAATGTTGAGTGACATCCCATCTATCCGAAAGGTTTCAGAATTTGGATCCCAGTAATCTACCAGCAGCTAGAGTAGTCTTGGCTTTGCCCTCAAGATGCCAAGACAACAAAACTTGTATAAGCCACATGCTCGTAATGCTTTTTGAGCCATGAGGTCAGCCTGAACAGCTTCCTTAACATCACCATGTTCCCTTTCTCTCCACTCTAGTACCATCTTGCACAAAAACCACAATTTTTTATCATTATTTTCCCATCAAAACCATGTTCGGATCCCTATACATGACTATCTGCAAAATAGCCGCGTATGTATGCGGTTGTCGTGGCATTTCCCACGTATGGCCAACCCTATACAGGGAAAAATGCCCCATATCCGCGTGGGCTGAAATGCCCAAGTTGGTATGGCCTAAAAAATTAATTGGACCATGAAAATTTAAAATTTTTGCATGAAAATGAAAGAGAGGGGCAAGGGAATTTACCTAGATCCAATGTGGAGGGATTCCGCCATACGATGCTCCTGGAATTTGCTTTTGAAGTTCTGGACCCAAATGCACTATGGTGGGTAAAAATTCAAAATGGTATGAAAAATTTTAATTTTTCACTATTTTATAGAAAAGTTTTTGAAATTTTTACCCACTTTCTATAGTTTTTTACCATTTCTAACCATTTTGGACCATTTGAACTAATTTGATGTTGTAGGAGCCCATTTTTAGTGCAGTTTAACCGTGTCTTCGACCCATTTGTGCCTATTTTAGGTATTATGTCTAAACTGGAATACAGGTTAGGTTTTCACATCCTCTTGCATTTTGCATGACCTTATGACCGTTTCATATTAACCTTAGGTACAAACCCATTCCATCTTGTCACGGAACCCTCTTGCTTCTTTTAGAAGTGAAATTATGTGAATGGTAGAGCTTTCCCATACATGGGTACCCTAGTTAGATCATGTATTGCATTTGGTTCCCATGCCAACATTTCTCCTTTAGGGTGTGGGAGTCATTTGTATAGTATCGCCATGACTTTGAGCAAGAGATTCATACTCCTCTTGAACTTTATGCTGGCCATTCCTCCATGAATCCCTTGTATATGTCAAGTTGTAATTGCATTATCATGTGTTTTTCTTACCTTATTGAGCCTTATGCCGGCTTCCCTGACTTTGATTATCAACCATATATCCTGATATTATCTCATGTCTAGCCAAGCAGAGCCCTTTTACGTATCTTTTACAGCCTGATTCCTCATTTTTTACTAGGAGGGGACTTTCTCCCGAGTGTCGTTATCCTGCACATGTTTCCTAGCATTGAGCATAGGTATGTTCTACTGCTTGGAACTAGTTTGTGTGTCCCTTGACACTCATCTCCTCCTATATTTGTAACTATAAATCACTTTTATTCTTTTTCAACCTTTTCATAATATCTGAAAAAGTCCAAAAAAATAAAAAAACCAAAAAGTTGGACATGAGAAGATGTTATCTTTGGCAGCAGTCGAGTCATGTCGCCTTCAAACAGAGCACTGTATATCACATATGTTGGTTGGGTTATTAGTTTGACTTTAGGAGTTTTACTTGTTACTCCAAGTTTATCTCCACCGACTGGTTAAGCTTCAAGTCCCTATGGAGCCTCTGTTGATGCTTCCTATGTCATAGAGATGTCCCAGTTTACATATCGATTCCATGCTGCCTATATTCAGTCACCATTTGACTTTATTCTCTTATTCGAAGGAAGTTGAAATCCGATTCGACCATTCCTCAGTTGTATTGAATTTTCATGTTGGCCATTCCTGGTACTATTACTGGTTTATGCACATCTTTTTCGAGTTCTTCCATATTATACAACGTTTCTGAGTACCTCGCGTTGGTTGGTGGGGGATGCCTTAAATTCCCTCCTTCCAACGGATTCCATCCCATCGACTTCAGATCATTTATTCTGGGATAAGAGTCTAGAGTCATTTGAGTGCCTTGAGACTTACATTCATCAGTGGTAAGTTCTCCTATCATTGACAGTTTTGGGAATACATGAATGTCTCATGATCGATGGATTCTTCCAAGTGTTCAACCTCAACACATCTATTCACACTTGTTAGATTGCACTCTAGTACCTTGATTCCCATTTTCATTATCGGTGGGTGATCTCGGATCTCTTAATGGTATACATCAATGACCGATAATTAGACGATGGACTACTATGTTTGACCTTGACAGATTTATTTGCATAGTAGGACATGCACTCATAGTGGTTTGTGTAGAAGACTTTCCAGCTTGGCGGCATTCCACATATGCTACCTCCTTGATCGTGCCAGTGTTAATGAGATTTCAGCTCTCGTGATTTGATTCCATTGTATGTTAGATATCTTCATCCATTATGAAGATCTTGATCCATTGTATATCTTCAGCTTCTATGGAGATCTTGATCCATTGTATATCTTCATCATGGAGATTCTGTATATTATATATTGTACGTGGTGATGACCAGACATATCACATTTTGTATATCATGCCTATTCATGGCCATTGTACTCTTGTGTATCCGGGACTTCTATATGTATTTGCAGTCATATGCTGATTTGGATTTATGTGTGAATGAAATGAAAGAACAGATACAGAGTCATAATAATAGAAATTTTGCAAAGATAATAGAGATACAGTAAATAAATATTCTATTAAATTGTGGAAATAGAACATACTGTAGTACAATTGCTAGAATGGTGGTAGCTATCTCTGAGAAGAGATGTGGCTGCAACGCTCATCCATTGCCAAGATGAATACAAAATGAGGCCAAAGGGACCTATTTATGATAATAATGAGGGTGAGAACCCCAAAAGTCCAAAAGGTAACACTAGAAGATGAAGCGTCATAAAATTTTCAGCTAGTAAGGTTGTAAGTTGAACAGTCAACTTCCCGGGGTCATAACTTTTGTATATGATCTCCGATTTGGGCATTCAATAGCTTGTTGGAAAGGTCTATCTAAGCTTTACAACTTTTGGCTAGCCAAATGGATGCCTATGGCAATATTTGGCCCCCAAATCGCCAAAAAATGTCGTTTAGGGCCTCAAAATGGCCCCGCAAGTTTGGGACCCAAAAAACTGTAGAAAAATAACTAGGAAACTACCACAGTGTACAATTGTTTTGAGCCAGTGGAATAGGTGGGTGGCCATCGATCTCCATTTGGATCAATCCTCCCTCCTTAGGAAGCAATGGTCTCCATTGTGTTGAATCCTGTATCATCTCTCGAACTGTGTGTTGAGTTGATCTCTTGGTGTAACATTTGCTAAAGTGAAGAGGCTTCCTTTCTTTGACATCCCAAGAGGGTTGTAATTGTTGTATGGATGATTTGTTTCTGGATGAGCACATTGAATGCATGGCCTTGCATTGTAGAGGTACTCGGATAGATGAGGAAACAATGGCTCTGTCTTCTTCTTGTGTTTGATGAATAGAGACACCCTGTGTAGAGGGTGTGGAGGTATTTGTGATCTTATGTTCTCCTTCAAACGCAATTGTGAAGAGGAATAATTTTCTGATGTGGGAACTTATCTTCCTACCTTGAGAGACTTTGTTAGGTGCAATGGTCTCTGGTATTCAATAGAGTTTTCCTCCCAAAGTAACAATGACTCTACGAGGCTGTGACTCATATACACCATGACGCTTCCACATATATGGTTGTCCTAAAAGAACATCACAGAACTCAAGTGGGGCCACATTACACAATACCTCATCTTTGAAAGACTTGATGGCATATGGTAGGAGGCATTGTTGAGTAATGCGTTTACCTCATCCTTAGCTTAGCCAACCGATGTTGTAAGGTTGAGGGTGTGGTGTTGTCGAAAGCTCCAATCTCTTAACGACTTCTGCTGAGATCAAGTTCTTTTGGTTTCCGTTGTCAACAACAAAATGTAGAGGCATCCCCTTCACCCACATGTATGAGTGGAATAGGCGCTCCTCTGCCGTTGACTCTTCAGGATCCTCTAGTTGAATCTATGTGGTAGCAACAGTGGCAGTGGGGTCTGCATCAATGATCTACCTCCCATTGTATGTGGCTGTGGCATTGTGTTCGGAATCAGAAAAATGATCCGATTCTGAAGATTTGATCTCGGCCACTAATGACTGCTTTAAGTGACATTCATCAGTGTTGTGCCAAGGGATTTTATGAAATTCGCACCACTTATCGGTGTCCTTATTTGTCTTTCCATCTCCCTTATTTGCTTGTGGCGGGGACTGGTTTTCCTTTCCTTGTCCTATGTTTTGCGGGCTAGGGTTTCCCTTGCCTTACTTCTATGGTGGGTGTGCAAGTCCAAAGTCTCGCTTGTTCTTTTGTCGAAATTTCTCCTCGATTTTGACAGCATACCGATAGGCGGATCCAAGTGAAGAGATGTCGAGGAATTCCATCTCGGTTCGAATGTACTAATGTAGACCACTACAATATTTCAGAATCAGGTGTTGCTCGAAGTCCTGGATACTCATATTTGTATGCAAGGTATGAAACTTATTGGTGTAATTCGACACCGACTGGTCCCTTTCTTGACGCAAAATGGTTCATTTTTTGTGTATTGGTCATCATAGTTTCCCACAGGGTAATACTGTTCCTTGACGGCATCTATGAAAGAGGCCCAAGTAGGATTTGTTTCAAACATTCTAGACTTGTCTAATGAGTTTTGTTCATAATAAGTACCCCACCAATTTTGGACATGGGGGACTTCCTTAAGGAGCGCAGAGGTGATCTTTTCTATGTTGAAAAAATTGTGGATAGAGAAATACCCTTCTAGAACATTCAACCAATTATCTAGGGAATCTTCATCGATTTTTCCTTCAAATAAAGGAATATCAAAGTTAACTTATACCTTGAAGGGATTTGCATCCCCGAACCGGCTGGTCATTGAAGATGCACTTACCACTACCGGCATTTGTAGTAGGATTTGGGTGAAACTATCCATCATCTTGTTCCTCTATCACTTGAGGGATTCCTCGAGTAACGACTTGATAGGATCTCCTGCTCTGTCATCTCTCTTTCCTTCCGCCATGGGAGGTCATTTGGGATGGCAAGAATGATTAAGTGAAACTAGTTCGAGACCAAACTCTCTATACTCAGACCTCGTCGAGGACATGCACCGAGAAACAATCAAAGAGCAGATTGCTTTGATACCACTGATCCAGATTTATGTGTGAATGAAATGAAAGAATAGATACAGAGTCATAATAACAGACATTTTGCAAACATAACAGAGATACAGTAAACAAATATTCTATTAAATTGTGGAAATAGAACAGACTGTAATACAATTGCTAGAATAGTGGTAGCTGTCTCTGAGAAGAGATGTGGCTGCTACGCTCATCCATGCCAAGCTGAATACAAAATGAGGCCAAAAGGGCGTATTTATGATAGTAATGAGGGCGAGAACCCCAAAATTCCAAAATGTAACACTAGAAGATGAATCGTCATAAAGTTTGCGGCCCCAAGGTGGTAAGTTGAACAGTCAACTTCCCGGGGTCATAAATTTTGCATACGATCTCTGATTTGGGTGTTCAATAGCTCGTTGGAAAGGTCTATCTAAGATTTACAACTTTTGGTTGGCCAAATGAATTCCAATGGCAACCATTTGACCCCCGAATCGCCAAAAAACGTCGTTTAGGACCTCAAAATGGCCCCACAAGTTTGGGACCCCAAAAACTGTAGAAAATAACTAGGAAACTGCCACAATGGACAATTGTTTTGAGCTAGTGGAATACGTGGGTGGCCAGTGATCTCCATCTGGATCATATGAAGAGATTGATTATTGTACTATACCGATGGATGGCTTGTTCTTCCACATAGTTCTTCATCACTCCACTTTTGGGATGGATTTTATAATGTATTTCGGCCATCATGTTACTCCTCTAATCCCACACATTATGGAGCATCTGTTATAGATGATTTTACCACACATAGTTGATCACATGTTTATGGCCTTGTCTATCCATCTGCAGACTCTTTAGACCCCATGGATGGATATTATACTTTGATGTTTCCAAGCTCATCCCTAAAAAAAAACCTGTTTATTGTTGTATGTGACTTTTAATCCCATACTTGCATGTAGACGTGAATTTTGACCTAAAACCCTCGTACATCAGGATGTGTGTATAAATCTAAATATTTTTGGAGTTTTCCTTCATGTGTGTTTGAACCACTTGACTCTTGGCCTTCCATATGCCTCGAGATCGCCCATATTTGACCCTCCATTACCCCTTTGGAGTGCTATATAAGGAACCCCTTAGATACATTGAAGAGGAGGAATTGAAGAGCAATGAAACTATAGTCCATTGTTTCCATAGCTTGCGTATACTTGAGTCTGCATCCCTTTATCCCTTTGGAGCACTTTGTGTTCTTCCCAATCTTGCCTTTGCTTGTGAGCTTTCTATCAAGAGATGGAGGATTGAGGTGGTGGAGGCCTAGGTGGAGGACTCGGTTTCTTCGGTTCGTAGATGTGACGACACAGGTTGTCACTTGTGTAATATCTGAGTTGATTAATAGAAATATCGTTTCATGTCCAATAATGTGCATTTGAATGAATATTGAATCCAAGGATATGTTTAATTTATTATACATTTTTTATTATATATGTTAGAGTAGATCTAACACCATATTATATAGCATGCTTGTCTTGTTTGTTGTTGTTGAGAGCAAATTGCTAGTGCAAGTGGGATTTGAAAAAGCTCAACAGGGATTTACTTCAACCATCTGAAATAAGGTATGATTCGAGGTCCATTAATGTTAGATGTTTGGTTTATCTTGCATATTGGGAAGGGATTGATTTCTCATGTCTATATTCCTGTTGTGGTACACCCCAAGCCATAGGAAGTTTCTCTCCGTAACAGTCACGGTGAAAAGAAGTTGCATGGTTGGGAAGCTTTTGAAGGTACTGACTGGGGAAGAAGCCTATACCTCCGTTTGAGAGGACGGGTCTTGGGATGAGAAAACACACAGATGGTGGGGGTGTGCCCCCTTGATAGAGTACTGAAATGGAGATTGAGAAGGGTAAAGAGAAGCTTCAAGCACCAGATATCCACTCGGGGAAGAGTGGAGAAGGAACGATTTGGACTATCAAAGAAGGAACCGAGAAGGGAGAATACAGAAAACTAGGGAAATGTGTCCCAAAGTAAAAAATAGTGTCGAAGTTGCAAATTAGATCAAAAAGGGTAAGGGGATACATTCAATACATGAAAGAGCATGCATTCATCGGTAAATTCGTTGGGATATGGCCCGCCAAGAAGACTCTGGTGTGGTGGATAAACACAACTTAGAAACCTCAAGGGAATTATGATCTGCAACTGGGGGAAAAAGGTTTCTTCATGATCATGTTCTTTAATGAAGAGGACAGTAATAGAATTTTTTATAATGGGCCATATTTCTTTATTTGCACAGGCCTCTTCCTCAGACCATGGAAACAATGGTTCAATTCGGATCAAGAAAATGTAATGATATCCTTGGTATGGATAAGATTTTATTCCCTTCCAACAAAATACCGGAAATAAGAAATACTGACAGACATTGGAAACACACTGGGAAACTTTGTAAAAGTCTTAGAGAAAACCAAATAAAGGCGCTATACATCATATGCCAGAATATGCATATATTTAGATATATCACATGATCTCCCAGATGGAATAGAGTTATCATGGGCTAATGAATACTGGTTCCAAGCGATAGACTATGAGAAGATAACATTTAGATGTAGAAGGTGTCATGAGCATGGGCATTTGTTCAGATGTTGTCCACAAAATAAAAAAACTAGGAGGTAAGAAAGATCAGTAAAATCAATATGCAAAAGGATTTATCAGAGTTCCTAATAAGAAAAGATCATCCAAGAAGAAACGGGTACTGAGATTCACAAGAAAGTTCAAACACACAATAGGTTTGACACCCTATAAGAAGGAAAGAATAGTATTATTCAGAAGAAAGGGCAGGTTGAAGAACAACAAGATTGAGAGACAGAACCTAGTTTGAAGGAACCTACCCAGGAAGACACTAAGGAGACAAATAAGAAAAAGAATACTCTAACTAAAATTGATGGAGAGGAAATTGAGCTAGGCGATCTGGACTTGGAAGGCTTAGCAACGGCATGCCTTGCAAAATTACCAGAACATATACCTCCCCAACAAGTCTCCCTGTTGGAAAAAGCGATTATTAAAACTAAAACTATGAAGTTTCTTGGAATAACGTCTGAATATCTCAAGGACCCAGATGGGATAAAGAAAGTTAAAAAATAAAAGCGAGGAAGACACAGCAATGTGCAAAGAATCCAACTTGTTGGGGATAAGTTAGTAGCATCAAGGTAGTATCCTACCATAGATGCGGCCCTTTATCCTGCAACCAAATAGTTTACCAATGCGAATTATGTCCTTGAATATCAAAGGATGTTATAGCATCTTGAAGATTCGTCTTCTATGAAGAAGGATTGAGAGTGAAAAACTGGGTACCATCTTTTTACAGGAAACAAAGTGTTCGGAAGATGAACTTAAAGTTATAGGGGAAAAAGTATGGCAAGGGAGTGAAGATATTGTTGTTTATGCGAAAAGGGAGGTAGGGGGAATCAGGATATTATGGAACCCAAGAGAGGCGGCCCTCTCTGACTTTAAATGAAAGACAGTTCTCCCTCTCAGCTGCCTTCCATATTTTAGGCACAAGTACTCAAGGGATCCTAACCAATATTTACAGGCCTCCTAGTGCTGAACATAAATTTAATTTTCTGGAATCTTTGAGCATGCTGAAAGTGGAGGTGGGAGGAAGACCCTGGATCCTAGGCAGGGACTTCAACTTGGTCAGGAACCTTGATGAGAAAAAAGGAGGGATATGGAAGTTAAATCCCATCAGTGATTATTTTAATGAATCCATTGCAAACCTAGAACTGGTCGATGTCAGAATGACTAACAATATATTTACTTGGAACAATAAGAGAACATGAGATAGAGGAATAGATTTTCGGCTAGACCGCTTTTTGGTTTCTGAGTCCATTATGATGGAAGAGGGAAAACTGAATGCCATGATACTTCCATCTGCTGGATCAGATCATTGGCCTATTAGTTTGGAATGGGCAATAATAGGGGTGAACCTTCAAATACCTTTCTGTTTTTAGAAATTTTGGCTCCTTCAGGTTGATTTTCTCGATAAAATCAAAGAATGGTGGGAGGACATTCCACCCATTAGAGGAACTAGGATGCACTAGTTTCAACAAAATCTCAAAATCCTAAAAAACAAAATAAAAAAATGGAATAGTGATTCCTTAGGGAATATTTTTCAAGCAAAAAAGGAGCTAGACAGCAAGATCCAAGAGATACAACAAAAGGGCATGCAGAACGGCTTCTTGGAAGAAATTTGAAGTGCAAGAAAAAATTTGATACAAGAATTCAGCATAAGAGAGCAACAGGAGGAAGTATTCTGAAAAGAAAAATATGAAGTTAAGTGGCTCCAAGAGGGTGAGCATAACACAATATTCTTCCACAAAGCAACCATCCAACATAGCCAAGGAAATCAAATGGAGAGAATGAAAAGAGAGGATGGGACCATTGCTGAGACTCAAAAGGACCTGGAACATACTATGAATACTTTTTTCTCCAAACTCCTAGAAGAACCGGATTGGGATCGAGGTGAATCTCATAGAGAGGTTATGCAGCACATTCCAAAGGTTATCACTAAAGAACACACCTTCATGCTTATGAAACCAATTGAGATGGAAGAAGTTGAAGCTACCGTCAAACAAATGGCTGATGATAAATCCCCGGGACCTGATGGGCTCACAACTAACTTCTTTCACACTTGCTCGGATTGGATGAAAGAGGAAGTATGGGCGTTGGTTGAAGACTCAAGGAAGACAGGTAGCAATTTGAAAGTGCTCAATTCAAGCTTCTTAACGCTCATCCCTAAAGAGAATGGAACATAGGATCTTGGAAAACTAAGATTGATTGCCTTGTGTAATGTTATATATAAGATCATTTCAAAGGTTATAAAAAATAGGCTTCGACCCTTGCTCCCTCTCTTCACTTCACCTGAAAAAGCAAGATTTGTCGAGGGGTGTTAGATTTTGGATGGTATCATTCGGGTGCATGAAACCATCCACTCGTGAAAGGTAGGGAAAATCCTAGGTATGCTTATCAAACTTGATCTATCGAAAGATTATGATAAACTTAATTTGAATTTCTTGACAAGCGTCCTTCGGACTTTTGGTTTCTCTAGTCAATGGATCGAATGGGTTATGAATCTTGTTTCATCATCCTTTTTCTTTATATTGGTTAATGGGACCCCCTCGCAGCCCTTCCAAGTTTCAATAGGGATTCATCAAGGTGACCCTCTTTCACCCTTCTTGTTCATCATTTTCGTTGAAGGATTGGGAAGAATGCTTAAGAATCTGCGCAATGAGAACACGCTTAGAGGGCTCCCCCTTAGTGCTGAACTAGAACCACAAATACATCAGCAATTTGTGGATGATACTATGATTATGGGACCTTCTATTGTAGAAAAGGTTCATGGAATAAAAGAGGGGCTTGACACTTTCCTCGAGGCCAGTGGGCTTGAAATTAATAAGGACAAATCTCAGGTCTACTTTTTCAACACTCCCAAAATAACAAAAATAAATATTCTCATAATTCTAGAGTTCTCAAAAGGAATGCTACCCTCTAAGTACTTAGGTGCATCATTAGCGGATTCCTCCATAAGGAAAACTTTGTGCAAGGAATTACTGGATAAAATTAAGCAGAAGCTGAGTCAATGGACATTCAGAGACCTTAATCTCCCAAGTAGAATCACCCTGGTAAAGTATGTGCTACAAGTTATGCCTTTGTATCTCTTTTTGGTTATGGCTTCCTCGAAATCGCTGATAAAGAAGATAAGGAATATCCAAATAAATTTCCTTTTGTGGGGAACTGAAGGTCACATGAAGTGCCCATTGGTTGATTGGAAAACCATTTGTAAACTTGAAGAAGTTGGGGGTTTAGGACTAAGAGACCCTCTAGATATAAAAAAGTGATTGGAGTCAAAATATGGTGGAAATGGATATCCCACGTGGAGGAACCATGGGAAAAACCGTGGCACAAGAAATACGCTCCCCAGTGGCGTAAACAATTGCTGATTAGATTCGGAGAAAACGTTCATGGTTCTAGCATATGGAAATTGGCTCAGGAAAACAGAAGCCTCATCCAAAGACATAATTTTTGGGAGGTTAGAGATGGAAAGATGACATTGTTTATTAGAGATGCTTGGAAATAGGAGCCTTGTATAGCCAACCGTGAAGATATCCTTGAGTTAACACAATATATTTAGAATAGCCTACTAAAAAAGATGGAGCATTTTTGGGACTCAAGATCCCCTGACAATCTCTTTAGGACTTGGAAATCGAAGGAATGGTGGAAATATCTTGCACCGGATGAGAACATTGAAGATTTCTACTAGGAACTATGCACCAGAAATATCCCTATGAATGCAGCACCAGACAAACTTAGATGGGGGTATGCCAATGTGAGGAACTTCAATATAAAAGAGGCAATTGTGTTGTTGACGAAAACTCATAGAATGGAGGAGGGTAAAAGGAAAAAAATATGGGGCGGGAGGTGGTGGCCCAAAGTTGTGGCGTTCTGTTGGCTTCTCCTTAGGCAACGCGTTCTCACATGGGACAATATTTAGGCCCAGGGGTTTATGGGCCCATCAAGGTGTTGCCTCTATGCAGAAAATAATGAAACTATCAACCACCATCTAGACAAATGCTTGATAGGAAAAGCTATATGGAAAAAAGGTGTAGGGATTTTCAAAAAGAATCACAGACACAAAGGTCGTCCTGATCTAAAATAGTAGAATGGCCAAGAAAGGATTTCAAAAATGCAATCTTGAACATGGTTTGGGAGTTGTTCCCTGGTTTCATGGTATGGGAAATTCAAAAAACAAGGAACAAGAAAATATTTGAAAACAATCATAGGTGCGCTAAGGAAATTTGAACGATGATATTTGAAATCCACATAAAGGAAACTTTAACTTTAAATCATTGGACTCAAAAATATTTTGAAGTAGAGATAACAGAAAGACAAATTATTTATGAATGAGGGATTTTTAACTTACCTGTGAATAACTCTCGTCTTCGAACATCGCTCAACCTCCCCCCCACCCTACAGCTCTGAAACTTGGCAGTGTCCAATGGATGGATCCTTCAAAATGAACTTCAATGGAGTAGCGAAAGGAAATACGGGCCCTGCAGGATTCAAAGGTGTCATCAAGAACTCTAAGGGAAAAGTTCTTAGCATCTTTTGGGGTAGTATCGAAACCGACACCAATAATTTGGTGGAGTTAGAAGGGCTAATTAATGGACTAACGTGGGCTCTACACCAACAGCAAACACGATTGACAGTGGGATGGGATTCCTTAGTAATAACTAACAATGCCAAGAGATTACAACACGGTGCAGCCATTGCCCAGGTTTCCAGGAATTGGAGGTGGGAAGGGCGGCTTACAAAGCTCAAAAGTCTGTTAATGGGAACCCCGATGATCCAATTCTCTCATGTTAGAAGAGATGGTAACAAGGTGGTGTATGCTCTTGCTAATGAAGGGGTAGGCAGAAGCAATTCCTACCATGCCTAAAAGAATAGTGATAAGAAGGATTGCATGCTCTGGAGGCAATGTGAAGAATTGGTAGAGAAGGATGCACACAAGATGGCATGCAATCATCCACGATAGGTGCAAGAGTTAACACATCCACTGGAGGACATGTGTAATCAAATCAACGCATTAATTCAGCAAGCTGACACCTCCCTTCACATGTGCAATAACCACATCATAGCCAAGTTGGCACATACAAGACACATGATCAACATTGATGACAACCCTCCACTCATTTTCATGGTAGGCGAGGAAGGAATCAAGGAGGAGAATAACCCGCCTAGAATTACCTTAAGGTACGATGATCATAAAGATAAGATGAGTGGAGAGAGTATGGAGAAGGCTAAGACATGAGGTGACACGCAGGACCGATCCAGGAGGGACGATCCGGGGGCTAGCTATAATAAATAGAGATGCCTCTTTCTTCGGCAAACAAGTACGGAGTAGGGCATGGGAATCGCCCCTTCGGGCAAACCGGTGGGTCTTTTTCGAGAATTGGTGTGAGGAAGATCGTACCCAGAGGCCTTCAATGAGGGGAAGTGCAACTAATTTTTCGCACGAGAAGGAAGGCCAGGAGGATCTAGAGGTGATTAATGGGTTCAAAGAATGTAAGGTGGAACATCTGGCGTCTGAGAAATGGGAAAATTGGTCTGAATGCAGGAATACAGGATATCTCACCTAGAGGCTCTGTATGGCTATAAATATCCCCAATGGCGAGGACTTTCTCATTCTGTTTGAGCTTAATTTTGATTTCTATCGTCTACAATTTGTTCGCATTTATCTGCCCTGTGATACTATGGCTCCTCAATGGAGAGTAAGGTGTTATCATGGGGAGGGTGTCAGGATTAAGGGTGAAAGTTAGCCTTTTGCTAGCTCCTCTGTCGGTGCCCTGATGGAAAACAAAATGCTTGCACCTTTAGAGTTTAAATAGGGGGTGCAGTACATGGTGAGACCCCAGCTCTGGTTGAAGCCAAGATTGCGGCCAGAGAAATAGAGTTGCTCAAGGAGTACGAGAACCGCCAAGGCAGACCCTTGGCGGCCAACCCATTTTGGACTGTCCACATACTCCTCACCCGCAACATACAGGAAAAGGCGCAGATAGTGCATGGTATCAAGAAAGCTTTGGCATTAATTCATTGTGGACAACATGATAGTGCAGCACGCTTCCTCCTGCTTGATATGATTAGTGGAGAATTCCTCGATCACCCTGGGGAGCAGGCCAAGGAAGCTCAATCTCCTCCTCCAACCAATCCCCCTCCTTAGTAAGGGATGCTAGGGGCACGAGACCCTTTTTGGGATTTTTGCAAGCTTTTTGCCTTCAGTAATGAAGATATGGCTCAGTCGACTAATATTATGTTTGATTTCTGTCTAATTCTGAATATGTTGAACTGTGTGTCGTCTGTATATTGTGTTTATCTTTTCAATTGGAAAGTGGTACATGAGGGTGATTCTGTTAATCATGTTCAATCTCTGTGTAGACATGGGAAAGGGGGTTGTAAAGCCAGTTTTCTGAGGAATGTCAGTTTTTTGAAAATTGTCTGTATGTGGGTCGACTCTGTAGACCTGTCAAATGAGAAATTCACTTTTGTGGGAAGTAGGATAAGTGAACAAATGAATCCTCTGGAGAACAACCCGGTTAAGCGTGACGCCTTTAACTCTCCAGACATGAATGCAATATCATTTTTGTAGTATAAATAATATATAAAGTTTCAGCTTATTAACAAAAAAAAATGAATTTAATACTCGTGACCTATTCATATATATCACCTACAGTGACAGAATAATAGCGTTCTTTGGACATGGTAATCTAGTTTCATTCCAATTGACATTTATATTTGTGATTAGACTCTATACTACACACTTTATGTAAATACTTGCAAATATTTTTCGAAAATATTATAATATTATATAATAAACAAATGGAAAATCAATATCCACGCAAATATTTTTGGAAAAGATTATAATATTATAACAACCAAATGGAAAATCAATATCCACGTGGATAGTGGATTTTTTTTTAACTGATACAACATGGTTGGTTGCAAGCATGGCCCACGATACTCTTATCTCACTATCAACATTTTTATTTTGTTGCTATAATTAATGTCATGTCTAATGCTTTCACGCGAGTCATTAAGGATAATGGGCACATGGTTCCTTGAAGACAATCAAGATGTGGTAGACACTATATGTCACGAGGATAGAGGATAGAATTTGTTAGGGTTATTGATCGAAATTACATACAATACATTTACACATTAGAATGAGTAATTATTTGTAATTAATTTGAATATAAATATTTTGATTAAATACATAATGAAATATTAAATTATTTTTAGTTTATTATTTATGATTTATAAAATATATAGAATTTTTTTTTGAAATATAATTGTTTTCTTACTAATTGTTAAGAGTTTTTGCGATGGAATGTTTAAAAAGTAACATTTTGATAACATAATGAATTGTTCAAGATCTTTGAAACGATGGAAGATGGATTTAAGTATATATATAAAAGGAGTAGCAATACTTATATGTTATAGTATTTATAATTCTGTGTAAAATTATTTTTATTTTAATAGAGTACAAGTTTTTGTATTCTAAAATTGTATATATCACATCTCTTTTATATTTAATGAGATATTTTTATTTTGAGTTGTAAGGTTGGCTTTTATTTTGAGTTGTAAGGTTGTCTTACATGAAATATGATTATTATTTGTTATGAGTATAGAACAACTTTATGAAACTATGTTGTCAATGGACATAAGTACTCTTAACTACTTTCACATTCATTATGTGTAAATTTCGTTTTATTTCAATATATATATAGTAGTTTTTGTATTTTAAGATATATATATCAAATCTATCTTTCACATCTATAGAGATATCTTTACGTTCAGTTATAAGGTTGGCTTACATGCAATATTATTATTATTTGTTATAAATATTATATTTTAAACATGTAGAACAACTCTATGAAACTATGTTGTGAATGTATTTAACTACTCTCAACTACTTTCACACATTCATGAATTACTACCATGTAACATATTATTATTATATTAAAAAATATAACCAATGTTAAGTATTATTTTTCTTAATGAAAAAAATGTTAATATTACATTTTTTTCTTATTGAAAAAATTATTAATAAATTAAAATTTTAAAATACAAATCAATATTATAATATTAACATAATGTATTTCTTTTAAAAATATTTCTTTCATTAGAATATATCTTTTATTATATATATAGGGAAGAAACTCTTCTTCGCCACATTATTGAATTCCATCATGATTAAAGTTAGTGTAAAGTAGTGTGTCTCGATCATTAGGAGGGATTTATATCCTTGGAAATAATGAAATGCCCAAGCTACAAGTAGTTGAATTCATATAACTATATGATGCAAAAAGTGAGTGTCTGTGGAAAAAATTGGAAGATATAACAAACTTTAAAATGTTGGTTATTGTACTAATTCCTAGAATTTTTTTGATATTCTTGTTTACAAGAGTAAACATGACCAAGTAATTAATATAAAAAGTACAAAAATAGTACATAGTGATGAAAAAGTGTCTTCAGACACACAATTTTATTAATAAGGAAAAATAAATTTACATCACACTCACACGACTCTCTTCACATCTCATAAAGAAGAGAGCTTGTTTATATAGCTCAATCCTATACTAGAAAGTAGGAAGACAACCAATCATATAATCACATGGAAATGATAGGTGTCATTTACAAAGAAACAATCATATTCAAAGTCTAATTGCTCACTAAACTAATTTATTCTTTAATATAATCCTAGAAAATACCTAAACTATAAAAGTTAGGATTAAGAGGTCTAACATCCCCCCCTTTAAGCCGGAAGTTTATGTTTACAAATGCCAAGTTCATCTTTGAACTTAGTGAATTTTGTTCTATCAAATGGCTTGGTAAAAATATCTGAAGTTTGATCTTCAGATGGACAAAACTGAGGCTTGATGATGTCTTTGACAACGAGAGATTTGATGAAGTGATATTTTTTGTTGATATGCTTTGTCTTTGAATGAAGAAATGAATTCTTGGCCATATTTTTTGCTGACTAATTGTCGATTAATAAAGTAGTTGCTGACGTTTGTGTTACACCAAGATCCTATAATATCTTGCATAGCCAAACAATCTCACATGTTTCTTCCCAAGCTGATATGTAATTTGCTTCTGTTGAAGAATCAACAACTGTAGGATGCTTTTTACAACTTCGTGAAATTGTTGCTGAACCCAAATTCATTGAGTACCCAGAAGTGGATGTACAATTATCAATGTCTCCTGCAAAATCTACATCTGAATATCCAACAAATGTAAATTTTTTATATTTCTTATAAAGAAAACCAAATTCTTTTGTTCCTTGAAAATATCTTAACACCTTTTTGGTTGAATTACATTGACTTTCCCTTGGTTCCTGCATAAACCTTGAAATTATACTAAATGAATATGGTAAACTGGGTGAGTATTTGTCAAGGAACAGAGGCTTCCAATCAAATTCCTATACTTTGTGCCATCTACCAAATCCCCCCCTTTAAATTTTGACAGTTTCAAATTCTACTCCATAGGGGTAAGAGAAGGTTTACACTCTTCCATGCCAAATTTCTTCAATAAATCAGTGGCATACTTACTTTGACTAAGGAATATGTTATTTGGACATTGAGTGACTTTGACTCAGATATAGTAATGAAGTGTTCCTAAATATGTCATCTTGAAACCTACTTGAAGGTCTCCTTTAACCTGTTTGATGTGATCTTCATTATTTCTTATTATGATTAAGTCATCAACATAGAGTACAATGATCACAAAGTGTTTGTCTTCCATTCGAAAATACAAAGTATCATCATATTCACTTTAGTTAAAACCAAAATTTTGAAGTTATTCATCAATATTTGAATACCAAGCCCAAGGATCTTGTTTCAAACCATATAAATCCTTTATGAGTTTACACACTTTATTTTCTTGTCCTTCAACCTCAAATCCTTGGGGTTGAGTCATGAAAACTTCTTCTTTCAAACCACCATTCATGAAGGCACTTTTAACATCCATTTGATGTAATTTCCAACCATTATGTGCAACCAAATTTATAACTATTCTGATTGTATTCCACTTAGCTTTTGCAGCTAATTTTTCATCATAATCAATGCCTTCTTATTGCGCAAAACCTTTAGCTACATGTCTTGCTATATACTTATCAACTTCACCATTTGACTTGTACTTTATTTGATAAACCCATTTCCAACCTATGGGTTTAACATTAGATAGGCAATCAACTAATTTTCATGTCCCATTTTCTAGTACAGAGTTATATTCAATAATCATAGCTTTCTTCCATTCCTTTTGTTTCATTGCTTCAGGAAAAGAATCAAGTTCAGTGGAAGCAAAAGATGCAACATTTGTTTCTTTTGTTGAAGAACTTCTTATTCATGTTTTGTTCACTTCATAAGGATTGACATCTTTTAGAAGTTGTATGGCTCATTTTTTTCTTTGATGTAGAGTAGATTCGGCACTTGTCTCGTCATTATTATAAAATTTTTGATAAATGATAAATATAAACTATTGCTTTATGAATTTGAAGATTTTGTACTTGAAGTATCACTATCAGAAGAATTCTTCTCATTACCATTGGAAGGTTGTGAAATTTCTTGATTTGATGAAGGAAGAATCTTAGTTGAAACAAGATCATTTTCAAACCATAAAGATTGAATTGTTTTTTTTTTAATTTAATCTTATTCTTAATTTTTTTCTTTTCTAATTGACTAAGGAGATGATTTATTTCATATGAATTTGCACTTTTTGTTTCATCAAATATCACATCCCTACTCACAATAACTTTTCCATCAGAAAGCAAACGATACCCTTTCTTTTGATCAAAGTATCCAGTGAATATGCATTTGATACTTAGAGAATCCAACTTAGTTCTTTTCTCCGTTGGAACTAAGGCATAACAAACATATCCAAAAACTCGAAGATGTTTAACTTTAGGATTATATACATACCAAGCTTCCTATGGTGTAACTCCATCCAAAGAAGCTGTTGGAGATTTGTTCCCTAAATATACTACATTATGTACCACTTCATCCCAATATGAAGAACAAAGTCCTTTAAACTGCATCATGGATCTTGCCATTCCCATTAAAGTACGGTTCATTCTTTCAGTAACTCCATTTTGTTGTGGAGTATATGCATTACTGAAATGTCTCTTGATCCCTTTATCTTTACAATAATTATGAAATTCTTTGGGAGTAAACTCTCCACCATTATCCGTTCTTGGAGTTCCAATCTTCTCTTTAGTTTCTCTTTCATCCAATTTTTGAAATTCTTTAAAATTTTAAAAAGATTCAATTTTTTCTTTCAGAAAGTATACCCAAGTCATGAAGGTAAAATCATGAATAAAGAGTGAGAAATATTTACACCTTCGTAGAGAAGTTTCCAAAGGCCCACAAACATCACTATTAATAAGTTGCAAACATTTGTTTGCTCGCCAAGATGAAGTAGGAAATGGTTCTCTACTTTGGTTTCCATAGATGCAAACTTTACATCTTGCATTTATATATTTGAAAGTGGGAAACCCTTTCACCATTTCTTGCTTTTGAAGTTGAGAGAGACTGTCAAAATTTAAGTGTCCATATCTAACATGCTATAATCTTATACGAGATTTATATGACTCTACTATAGCTACAAAATAATGCTTCTCAGGTATGACTAGTCCTTTCATTCTAAGAAGCTTTCCATCTTCATACCCTGTCCTGACAGTTTTATAATTCTATTTGATTGAGTTAATTTTAATTAACCCATCTCTCATTGAAATTTCATGACCTTCTTGTCGTATTGTTACTAAGGATAGTAATCTCTTCTTGAAAGTTGGAACATACAAGATATTTGATGATAAATTTTCATATAAATTTTCACACAACCTTTTCCCTAAGGTGTATGTAAAGTGTCATCAGCTAAAAAAACTGAATTGAGCTTACAATCATTGAAAGACCAAAATAAATATTTTCTAAAGGTCATATGTTGAGTTGCCCCTGTATCTAACAACCAAACATCTTCAAAACCACTATTAGTAGATAATAAATCTTGTGACTGTTGGAGTGTTGTAAAAACAAACTCAAAACCACTTTCATCTTCCTTTTCCCCTTAATCACTGTCATTTCCATACTGTGCTAAATTTGAAGTTTATTTATACTTTGGAAGCTTGTTATTCGATGTTCTATAGTCGGCAACAAAATGACCAACTCTATTACATCTTCTACAAGTAATTTGACTCATATCCCTTCATGTTTGATTTCTGTTTTGTGGTCTCTTTGGATGACTTTTTCTTATAGAATTTGATTCTTGTTGAAAATTTGACCTTTGGAAATTGTTGCTTCTTCCTTGACTTCGTCCTCTGCCACTGCCTCTAAATGAAGACTAATCACGGCCTCTTCCTCTTCCTCTTGAGTTTTCTCCTTTGCTAGAGATAGTAAAGAGAAGCTCTTCACCCGACTGCTTTTGTTTTACAAAAGATTTACTATGTTGAGTTAACATTTCACTAAAAGAATCAAAAGTAGCAGATGTTAACTTATCAACAATTCGTAGAGTTTCAATGATTTGTCGTTAATATTATGGTAATCCATTTATCAAAATTAAAATTAGAAAACTATCTTCAAGTTTACCATATCCTCCCTTAATGGTATCTAGGTGAATATTTTTAACTATAGAACTGCATTCTAATACATCCTCTCTCTCTCCTAACTTTTTAATTAATAATTTCATTTATAAGTCAATTCTCTGAGAATCAGGTGGAATATCAAAATGTTTTTTAAAATGTTCCCATGCACTCCATGCTGAGGAACTATTTTCAATGTGAATACATAAATGATCACAAACGTATGAATGAATTAAGGAAAGTGCCTTTTCATTTTGTAGTTCCCATTTTTCTAAAGCAGTAGCATCACTAGGCTTAGTTGAAGTTGGATCTGCATCACAAATTCCTCGCCATAGCTCATTATAAATTAGATTATTTTTCATATGACGTTGCCATGACTTATAATTCTTAACTCCATCAATTTTATCTGAGTCGATGAAGATATTGACTATCTTCGACATGATTGTAAGCAACAAAGGAGAAGATGCAAATAAAAACACTCAAGAAGGAGTGCCTTTCCAGGGGCTTGGCCTTGACCCTCTAAAAATCCTTGTCAAAAAAGAAATATGGAAAAGTATTTTACTCACTCTTCTCACTTTTGTATTTAAAAATACAATATCTTCCTTATAACTCCAAAATTACAAAGATGTTAAACTTTCAAAATTTAACTTATCTCCCCTTTTTGAAGCGAACAAAAATAGTTCAAAGCCTTCAATTTACAAATCTCCCCCTCTTGTTTTACAAAGCTAACCCTTAACCTCTTGTTTTTCTTAAAAATCACTTTGCTTTGAAAATGAATTAGAAGTTCACTTTTTACGATATCAAAAAGCCCTATTTTAATAAAAAGATAGAATTTATAAATTTATAATGATGAAGTTTATGAATCACAAATGAAGTTAATGAAGTTTATGAATCACAAATGAGATCCACAAGTTTATGAATCACAAATGAAATGGAAGAATTAATGAAATCGTAGGCTTAGAGGAGATTTCAAATGTAGATCATTGATGTACATCACTTCCAGATCGCAGGCTTGAAGGAGATCGCTGATGTTGATCACTGCCAGGTCACAGGCTTAGAGGAGATCGATGGTATAGATCACTGATGTTGATCATTGGAAACCATTCCCAAGTATCACTGCTAGATATCACTGATGTATATCTAGGAAAGCGCAGGTAGATCAATGTGGAGTAGATCGTTGGTTGGTTAGATCGCAGGATTGAAATGAAGGTTGAATCGTAGGTTCATATTGTTAGAGGGAGTCACTAGCAACAAAAGATGTTTTTTTTTTTTTTTTTCCAGTTGTTGTGGGAGTCTTTGTTGTTGTGGGAGTTTTGTGCAACTTTCTATGGTTTTTTTTAATTTCCAATTTTCAATCTCAGATCTTACAAAGTATCGAGATTTTTTGAGAGTTTTACAACAATTGGAGAAGCAATGAATCAAAGAGATCTTAGTTCAAAATGCTCAGATCTTAAAAATCAAGAAAGTCTAAAATTTGATGATCAGAAAAATCAACCAAACTTTTAGTATAATTACTACAATCCTATTTTTTTCTTATTATGCTTGACAACAAAATTACCTCGCAAAGTTGTTGCCATTCAAAATAAGAAATACCATCGTTGTGAAGGTTGTCACGCTCTATCTAAACAACATCAATCTTTCCACCACCAATCAATTCATCATGGCTCTGATACCAAATGATGAAGAAGTGTCCTCAGACACATAATTTTATTAATAAGGAAAAAGAAATTTACATCACACTCACAAGACTCTCTTAACATCTCATAGAGAAAAGAGTTTGTTTATATAGCTCAATCCTATACCAGAAAGTAGGAAGAAAACCAATCATATAATCACATGGAAATGATAGGTGTCATTTACAAAGAAACAATCCTATTCAAAATCTAATTGCTCATTAAACTAATTTATTCTTTAATATAATCCTAGAAAATACCTGGACTATAAAACTTAGGATTAAGAGATCTAACACATGGATCAAATAACTTACAATGCCAATTTCTTGGACTTTTGGGTTATATATGGAGTGATTTTATTAAATTCTCAATGAAATTTTCCCTTCCTTGTTTAGTTCCTAAATAAATAGGACTAGAGTTTATGTAGATTATATTTATCTTGATCAAGTGACCCACTATAATGTTCTTGTGTCTTTTAATCTATTTTTGCTTGCATTATTTGACCTTGTAAAATCACCCAAGGATTTAAGCGTTGGGATGAGGAGTTTCTTCTTGATGAAGAATATAGACATATCACACAAAACACCTAACAAGGACTAAACCAACACAAATACATTAGAAATACAGTCAAATAATCAACCTATACATTAGAGGGGGATTATCTCTTAATAATGAAGTCGATTATCTCTCTCAACCAACTTAGTTTGGTAGCACAAGATTTGAGGGGTGCTACCTCCCTGGGGACTAAAACCTATAGGGGAATTTTCAATATTTTAGTATTTAATTGTATGAGTTAGTTAGAAAAGTGGCTTCTTCTATCCTAGAACTAGTGCGTATGTACATTTTTTATTTGTTTTGTGGCCTTGAGTTTTCATACCTATATTAGCGTTTTGGACTTGCAAACTTTGTGAGATTGTAAAAATACCTCTTGGATTCACTAATAGACAAAGTAAGCTGACTTGATATTCTCTAGTTTCTTAAGTGTTCATGGCTTATCTAATTTTTCAGATCAATTATAACTTCAACCTGTGTTTTCATTATGTCTTGGATAAGACATATGATTGTATTCTGGATTATCTATTTATCTCTTATTTGCAGGTATTTGTTTCTTCTTATTTGGAATTAAAGCAATAATATATTATTCTACTTCTCCTAAAAGTATAGGGTTATATAAAGGCCACCCTCCCACCCTAATTGCCTCCTTAGCACAAGATGTCTTATGTTGTAGGTTTTTTCGAGGAAATAATCCACCAAAAAACCTTCCATAGTCAATTTCCTTGTAGCACAACTCATTTTTATCTCAAATCTATTACCCCCATAGTTTTTTTTAAAGGCACACTCTCACCCTAAAGTTTCTTTTGTGATATTGTGCACCTTTGATTGGATTTTTATAAGTACAAATCATTGATATTTCTTGGCCAATGTCCCCCATAAATGGGTTTAGCCTCTTTGTCTACATCCTACATTACCCTTGAATATGATTTATAGAGACGAACGCCCACCTAGATCCTCTCCCAAGGTATATATCACCCTTGTTGGGTACTCCTTCAATTTCCATTCATCATCAATACAGGCTCTTCTGGATCTTGTGATATATTTCTTAGAGATGCATTACCCCCATTTGGCCTCATTTAACAAACCCTTATAAAGATCCTAGTGTTTCTTCAACATAATATTTATTTTTTTCAATGGTTCCTCATAGAAGGAAGTGTTCCAAGGATTTAAATCCCATTTTAGATAGTTTTTTACAATAATTGGATAACTAGCTTGACCTAAATCCCTTAAGCAACAATGTAGTGCTTCCTCCTCCACCTTCAAGTTGGGCACCTGATAATCCTTACCTAAGTATGGTGGTAAAATGCTAAAAGTTGTTCTAGGTTCTCAAATGTGTACTCTTACAACATATTTCCAAACATGTGCAACCATGACTAAAGAAGAATTTATCCTTATAGTAACTTAATTAGATGGGATTGCTCAAGCATGGTAGAAGTATCACAAATACTGTGGTGAGGTATGTGCGGAACTAAATGATGAAAATTCCACTAGTAGGATGTTGAACATAATTAAGTTACATGGGATTCCTTGTGGTAGGACTTAAAGAGATAATTTTATCCATTTGTATACTTATCTATTTACATGTGAAGGTGGTTATAATTATGTCAAATCCAACAACAATATTTACAACAATTTATGGAATTATACACCAAGCTCTATCTTGATATTCATATAAGAGATTCAAAATAGGAACTCATGATTAAATTATGTTTTTTCTAATTACTATTAAATTTCATAATGAAGTAGCTAAGTTTGAGATCACTATTCTTGATCAATCCTTCCTCTTTCCCTTCACCATTTAGTAAAAATCCAATTGAAAACCTTGATTTCAACCCTTCCAGAATTCTAATGCTTACCCTAACTAAAACCATAACACCACATTTTTGGAAGCCCTAATTATAACTACAACCATAAAAATTTCAAATCCCCCATCCCTTGACCATCTACATCTCATACATCATCTAGTCCAAAACCTAATAAAGATAATAGTTCTTGGCATCCATGATGGTGCGTGGATGGTGCTACTACCATAAAAACCCAATTCATGATTATATGGAACGTTGCTTCTTACAATGAAAAGAAAAATCCAAAGACGTATTTATTGATGAAAAATATGGTCAGTATGTCATGTACCTGTCCTACCCAACATTTTATTCTTCTTCTTCTAATATCATCTCATCATCAAACCCACCTACAAAAAATCTATCCTTAGTCTTGATGATCAAATTTCAGTCTAGTTTAGTGTCGACTATACTTTTCACACATAATTTTGAAATAAAGGGTAGAATCACAACTATTGAAAATTGAATCCAAAATAATTTAATCTCGTGTACCTCCATTAGCAATGGTGATCTTCCTACAAGCATTCACCCTTCACCTTATCACATTGGTTAAGTTCAATAAGATGGTCATTGTGCATTGATAAACAAAGATTGCTCAATTACTTTTTCCATTGACCTATTTTTTGATACAATAGACTATGACATATATTTCCTTGATTTCTCATACTTACACTTCAAAAATCCTTTCTCATACTTACACTTCAATATTCCATATAATCAACAATATAATTCGCTATACAATAGTAGCAATGATACCTACTTGCTCATGAAAGATGGAAAAACCTTTCAATAGACCTATTCTATTGTTCCCCTATATCACACAACAACATATCAACATGTGAGTTTTCACAAATGCATCTCCATCAGTATTTACACTTATACTAAGGAATCTATCTCTAACGTATGACCCCATTCCCAACTATTCACTTTACATGGAAACCTCTGGAACACTTAACCATTTCTATTTTCATTCCCTCTCATAACTCCTTGTACATTGAGTCCTCTAATTCTCTCAACAACTACAATTATGGAAAACCCAATTCAGAAAGTATAGCACACTCAAATGAATCATAACCATTGTCCTTAGCAATAATAAGACCAAAGAGTTGTACCCTCCAAGAACATGAGGGCCTTCACATGAATTTACTTTTTATGTACATCTCTTGGTTCATACTATCAACAATATACGATCCAAGGTATAGCATGACAACCCTATATATCGTATATATTTTTTATTCTTAGTGGAACCTCACCTTTAGCATCTTTCTAGGACACAATTCTATCACATCTCTAGTTATTCTACATCCAATTTTTCTCGTGCACTTATTTCTTAAGACACGTACTTGCACCAAATTCAGAATGTAACATATTATTTATTCCCAAAATAGTAAAACATAGGTAGTTTTATGTTTGTTTATGTACAACAAATATTTTGAAGTACCTAGAAATATTTTTATTTCATGGATGAATCCCCCACCAATATTGTATAAACCCCAATTTTCTATAATCAAATACACCATATGGTTCTTTTGGAACGATGAGATATTGGTATCCTTCATGTTTTTTGGATATGTAACTAGTAGAAAACTTACTATCTGTTAGCTATTATTACATACAACCATGGTGCTTTCCATCCTCTTTGACAATTTATTACACTTTCATTTTTCTACATTTACTATCATAAACAACTCATTATTATATGCAAGTTACAAAGTTCATTATTTTTCCACTTATTGATAGAGTAACACTTCATAGAAGACACTATCACTATTTACATAGTATCCCCTCACTTATTTCACAATGCAACATGCATTGAACACTCTCTATCAAGCATCATATACACTTATCTAAATGGCCACTCTAGAGGAGAGCACATGAAATCTTATCTCAACATATTACACTTTATATATCTATTGCATAGAAACTTACTTACAACTCAGCAGACACTGGAGTATTTTTCATTAGGTCCCTTCATTGCATTTTACTAGAAAATGTTTCCATAATACCCATGAATTTCTCATATCACTAAAGTTTTCATATCCCCAAAACATTTTTTTTACAATAATAGTTCATTTCTCAACACTAGCAATAGTTGGCTCATATATTCTAGCCTTATTCCCCTTTCCTTGCATAATTACTTAAATGGGAGTATTTAAGGAATTCTTTACACTTAAACCAAGAGGAACAAATAAGGAACACAATTATTTTCTGCTAGAAGAACAATTAAAAAACCGTTGGCCAACATAGCTAATCTAGATAACTCATTTATGTATCAAAACATTTAAGATGCACTACCCCGTTGAGGACCTAGCCTTTTAGGGGCACCCACATTATTTTATTATTTAATTTTTACATTTCATGTTACTTTGTAGCCATGAGTGACTTTCCCATCTATATTATGGTTTTGGACATGTAGACTTGTATGTCTATAAAAAAGATCCTCATGGATACAGTAATAGGCTAGGGAATTTGATATGAGCTTTTCCAATTTCAAGGGTTTCCATGTATTATTTATTCTATTGGACCATCTATAGCTTCATTTTGTTTTTCCTTCTTAATTAAAAAATGATTTTATTATGGAGTAGTTATCTAATTCATGTTTTGTGTATATGTTTCTTTTTTTAATTTTATTATGGAGTAGTTATCTAATTCGTGTTTTGTGTATATGTTTCTTCTCCTTTTTGGTTCTAGAAAGTTTGACATCGAAACTAGTAAGTTTGAAATCCTAATAAGTTGTAAAGAGATGAGAAGTTTTTAGGAATTAAGAATCCCAAAGGATAATGTTGTAATTGATTGGATTTTCTCTGGATAAAATGATAAATAAACAAATGTTCCTCCTTCCTACCATCTTACCACATGCCACATAGGATAAATAAACAAATGTTCCTTCTTCCTACCATCTTACCATATAAATTTACATTGACCACTCTTAAGAAACTTGATTTACATTGATGTTTTCAAAGATTTCCACTCTTAAGAACTTGGGTATAAGCTAGGTATAGTCAGTTATATTGAATGGAAAATTGCTAGGTATCTAGAATTTTAGTTTGTATAAATAATTTCATGTCATTTCTTTTTTATGTTAATTACAAATTGACACAAAACACATGAACTTATTTACTTATTAACTTTTAATATAAAAAAAAAAAATCATTTCTCTACTAAATCCTAAATCTATATTAATAATAATAATTTAATAACGTTATATTGTTTATCAATCAATAGACACATCCTAAAGGTTTATCGCTCTCTATTAAAATAGTATATGCTAATAAGTTCAAATGTGATCTAGATGACGTGGGACCGGAATACTTTACCATATGCATGGTTATCCAAATACCTAGTAATTCCCACAATGAAAACATTAGAATTATAATGTTACAAGGAAAAAGACACGATAATAAATATCCACTTATGTATGAGTGGACCACCGATACTCTCATCTCACTGTTTGACTCTTTTTTTTCTCTATGACAATTTTGTTGTTACCATTAATGCCATGCATATAATTCATCCACCTTCAATTTCCACATCTTCCATGTGAGATATTAGGGTTAGGGTGCACATGGTTCGTTTAAGACAATAGAGGTGATAGGTGAGTCTATTTATGAGGAGCATCCGAATTTCTTATCATTATGCTATATTTATGGGATTAATAAATTTCACATGATATATTCACACACTGTGTATGAAATTATATTAAAACAGAAAAATTATAGATTTGATTATAATTATTTAAAAAAAAAACATATTTGAAGATTAAGTTCTTATTTATTTATTTAATAAAATTAATGTATTATTAATAGAAATTTAATGATTCGATCTAGTTTGTAGTTTGGTTATTGTATTTTGATTAGACTGATGTTTTATTTTATTTTATTTTGTTTATATGATTTTTTTTATTAATGTTTAATATTATGATTATGTATAAACTATTAACATGTCTTAGATTAATTTATATTATATTATTAACATGCTTAGATTAATTTATATTATATTATGATTGGGTGTATAGATTTATTATTGATTTGATGATAGATATTTATGATTTATAATATGAAAATGATTTATTTTTAAACAATTGTTTACAAATCAAGTATGGTGAGGAGTATTTATAGGTTTATAGACTCTAAAGAGTCAAGTTATACAAACTAAAGTGGGAGTAGGAGTGTAATGTTTCTATTTAGATATTATGTTGCAAACACATGATTAAATTTTTTATGTGTTTTGGAGAATTGTATCTTGTCTCTTCTCCATACGATGGACAATAGAATTCATCATCCTCAACTCTTAGTAGGCCACCATCAACATCGAATATTTCTTCTTCTTCATACTGTCTACAATACTCTTCATATTGCTCATCACAGTCATCATCAAAGTTATAGGACATAGCTACAATTTCTTCAACTTGAGAGAGTAATTTCCATATGGGTGGAGGAAAGTGCTCTCTTACCTCTATAATATCCCAGATCTGAATCATATCTGATTATTAAATCCTACTACATTCAATTATCAATATTGAATAATACTTTTACAATTGATTGAAAATTTCCTTCAACGAGGCACACCACAGACAATAAGGACATAAACTAGGAGTGACAGAGGTGAGTGGATGAAACCAAAGAAAATGTTTAGAAATAGATATTTCATATCCCTAAGCACCTTGATGTTGGTCCCTTTTAGGTTTTGAGCATCAGTTATGCTGAAGTATATTCCCAAGCTTCTGGATGTCCCAACCAATGCAAACTTACAACGGATAGACAATTCAAATAAACCAAGGTTAATGGAAGGATTAGGTGAGTATCAGTCACTTTTCAGGAAGAAAATAGCATTTGAACAAGTTTAGAACAGATATGGAACAATTTGAAAAAGTTTCAGTGTGTTTGGAAAAAAATTAGGAATTTGTCCTAAAGACTTCCTGCACAAAGGATGCTTTCAAAGGACTATTAAAACTTAATAAAACAAGTTTCTTGGAGTTTTATGGGGTATTGGGGTGAATTTTTAACCTAATACAACTTACATAATTGAAATTTATCTTACAATTTATTCATAGCATCAAAAGCTGTAAAACTAGTCAAAAGTGACTAGCTAAAGAGCAGGGGTAAGAAAATAAAGACGAATGTCGAATCTGTCTTTTATCAGAAATGAAACTAAATATTATAGGAGGTTTATAATTCTATCATAACCATCATAAATATCATATATCATTATGATATCCATTACATTACACTTACATTAATAGAAATGCATTAAACTTACAAAAAGGCCCACTAAGTGGGCATTGGAAGACTTCTCTCATGAAAATTTAGGATTATGAATTTCCTGAATAGAATTATTATGGTATATCAGACATCATAAAGGTGGAAGAAATATGATAGGATCAAAAGGATTTTTGAGGATTCGATATCCCTCAATGGTGCCAAAGACTGAAGAATGGAGGCATGAAACTAACACTCGACACCGATATGAGAGAATAAGTGAAGTCTCCTTCAGTGGAGCTCGACTTCCATGGATGGATGGTTGTTCTCAAAGCTAGAAATTGGTCTTTAATGGATTCTCCTTGGCTCTCTGTGGTCTTGACTGGATAATGTAAGAGAAGGGAAGAGAATGGAAGCTTGGGGTAGATCATCCAAGTTGGTTGAGGCACACCACTCAAACAAGAAGCTTAGCTTCACTCAACATCAAAAAATTAATGGAAAAAAAACTTTGAAATGGAGTTATAATCATTCTTTTATAGAATTGAGTGACTTGTTGAGAAATTTATCCACCTGTTGAACAAGTTACCCACTTGCAAACCCTAACTCTAATCCATGAATTTTTCCGTCTTGAGGAAAATAGGAATTCAAGCCTTTAGTTGATGTTTCCCTACTTGCATCACTCAACCAAAGTGGAAATTGCACCCTCCTTGAGGAAATTAGAAAGTTTTTGTATAAGGTAATTTTTCTCTCCTTTTCATCCTTGAATAAAATTAAAAACGATGTCCTCTGTGACCAAACATTTCCTACTTTATATCTAGCAGCTTTTCCTACACTTTCCCTCTTTAAAGCTGCCTTGCTTTTCCCTACTTTTAACAGTTTCCATGTTTTTTAGGACAAATTGATTTTGCTTTGGTTTCTATATTTTGGATTGAGTACTTTTTATCATATTCTTGGTTTTATTTAGGTTTCCAATTATGAATTCCAACTCATGGTCCACTTGGACCCATGCTCCTTCCTTGTCACGTAGGATAGTTACAACTTATTTCCACATTAATTAATTTTCATAATAATTATTTGCATCCGAAATCAAAATTGGAATTTTAATCTATTGCATTCCTCTATAGTATTAATTAATCTAAAATTCCTAGGCAGAATTGATTTAATTCACTTCTTATATCCCTAGGAACTGACAAGGTCAACACCTTCAATGTCCTTCCAGGAAGGGACATTACAAAAATGGAAACTATCTCTTGCATATTTTGTTTTCCTTGGAAAAAAAAGCATAATTTTATATCATCTGAAGAGAAACAAAATTACATTTTGTAGATATACATTTCTGCATATTTTGAGTAAAGACAAAAAATATCATCAAAGTATGAGCTATGAAAAATTTCAGACCCATATCATACAAATAACCAAAAACAGTAATAACTGTCATATAAGCATGTGCAACAAGTTCACAATTTCAACAGTTTCAGTCCCAAAACTGTCCAAATAATGCATCCCTAGTGTAGTAGATCGGTAACAAAACCATAATTCATGTTAATTCATGTCCAATAACTTCATCCCATGAAATAAAACAGTCCAAAAGAAACACCAGCAAATTCCTGGCTTCCTGTAGCAGACAGAAAGTGAACCCTGTCACCTATCACAACCTGTAAAAACAAGCCTTTCCCAGAAAGGTTGTCCGACATACTAATCTGGAAACTCCACAAGACATAATGCAAACAAAAAATAGAAGTGTTTTATTGAGGAGCTGCAACCTCAATGAGAGGATGGTGAAAGTACTCATATAATGTGTTGTCTAACTATTCCTTATTATCCAATTGGCATGTATCCAACTGGAGCCCCACCTTTGAGGCATTGTCCGCTTGGCAGTTGTTTTCCCTATAGACATGTTCGCATGAAAAAGAATCATATGAGTCAATATCTACCAGGATGGATAATAGAATGTTCTCAAGTCTGAAATATTTGCAGTGTTGAATCTTCTTGATCCAATTTATCACATTTAGTGAATCACCATAAACCTTTAGTGATCTGCATCCTTTCTCTGCTGCAAAAACGAGTAGTAGTTTTAAA
>LPNX011092331.1:364530-455928 GCA_001517045.1 Pseudotsuga menziesii | reverse complement strand
CCCCCAACATAGGTTGTTTTGTGATGCTCCATCAAAAAAACCCCATGGATTAGTTCTATAAATATCTAGTGCTAAGACCTCCCACTGCTTTGATACCCTGATGTGTGGTGGAAAAGCATAAATAATCCCACAGGCCAAGCTAGCAGTGATAGATGGAGTGCTCACTTTTTCATTGAAGATAATGTTATTCCTGACCAACCATACCCCCCAGGTCACCAACAAGGGTAGAGCTATCATGACTTCCATATATTCTGTCCTCCTCCAGTTTTCCCATGCCAAAAGTACCAAAGCCCCTTCCCACCTACACTCCATTCCCAATCCCAAAGTCTTCACACATTCCTTGCAGTATCAATAATTAATAAAAATATGAGTCACACACTCCCCTTCATCTCTACACAAAGCACACCACCTAGGCCCTTGAAAACCTCTCTTTTGTAGATTATCCCAACTGGGGACCTTGTTTTCCAGAACACAACATAGAAAAAGTCTAGTTTTTGGTGGGCTCTAAATCTTCCACAATTTCTTCCTCCACCAAACCAACCCCCTCTAAAAACCTAAGGCACTGAGCTTTAAATACCCCTCCTTAGGATTATATTTCCCACTTGGAGCCGAATCACAAATAAGCACATCCTCTCTATCCTGAAGTTGTACCTGAGATTGGTTCAGAACCCCAATATAGCATACCAACTCTAGTTCCTCCTGTTCAGATAACTAAAAGATGCTAGCTAGCTTCCAGGACTGGGACCATCAGTTTTCCTGTATCAGAGTAGCTAGTTGGGAGAGATAGTAAATTTCTCTGTCTTAAGGACTCCACCAAGTTTTCTTTAAGTCTATGTTGTTGATTGCATCCCACCCAAGGATCCTCCCTGGCCCTCATCTTCCTCCCATTCCCTATATTCCAATCCAAACTATCTTCAATGACATCAAAGGACTTAACCACCTCCTTCCAAATGACTGAGCCACTAGTGTGTGATTTAGTATTCCTCCTAATCCAATCCTCCACAGATTCATGAGCAATGTACTTCTGCACCACAACCTGAGTCCACAAACTCTCTGCTTTCAATAATCTCCATCCTCCCTTTGCTGCTAAAGCCTTTGCAAAAAGAAAGATGTTTTTGAGTCCCCAACCTCCCAGTCATTTGGGCACAGCAATCCTCTCCCACCTAACCCAAGGGGTCACCTGCACCTCCTTTTTCCCACTCCATAAAAAATGAAATAAAGATCCTGCATGCCTCTTCTAGAATGCCTTTTGGCATCCAAGCAAGAGACATCCAATAAACTAGAATTTCTTCAAGGACAACCTTTATCAATACCAATCTACCAGCTCTAGAGAGCCATTTCTGACTCCAAATTTTGAGTTGTTTTCCTGCTTTTCCAACAACCATTTCCAGTCCTTATTTTGATAGTCATTTGGTCTTAAGAAGAACCCCAGGTACTTTAGTCCTCCTTCCAGCTATTCCAGACGATATGGAAAAGTTCCAGAAATGTGACAAAGTTCATCTGCTCGGAGCTTATGTGTAGACAATGTAGACTTTCCGGCATTGATTTCCATTCCAGTTGCTGTTGAAAACATAGTCAAAATCCCCGAGATGGTATCCACATCTTGAACTGATCTAGATAAGAAGATTAAAACATCGTCCACAAATAATAAATGATTTATCTTAAGATTCTATGAAATCTAAATCCCATTCAAGTTTCCCACCCTACAAGCCTCCCTTAAAGACCTACTCAGTCCTTCTACCACCAGTAGGAAAATTAGTGGGGAAAGAGGACATCCTTGATGGAGGATTCTTTCAGCATGAAAATAAGGCAAGGAAACTCCATTTATCAAAACCAAGAAAGAGACTATATTGATACAACTCATGATCCACCTGATAAAAGAAATGCCAAAACCAAGATGTGTTAGGAGCATACGGATGTATAACCAGCTTACCTTGTCATAGGATTTAGAGAGGTCGATTTTGAGAAAAACTCCTTTGATGTTTTTGGTTTTCATGCTATGGAGACCCTCTTGGGAAACCCTAATGTCTTTGTGAATCTGTCTCCCCTCTAGAAACCCAAATGGTTCAGCCGTGATATGTTCCAATAATATACTCTTCAATCTATGAGCAATCACCTTTGAGACCACTTTGTATATACAGTTACAAAGAGAGATGGGCCTGCAATCATTCAAATATAGTGGATTGCCAACCTTAGGAATTAGAGCTATAAAGGCCGAGTTAAAACTGGCTGGGATCCTACCAATAATATGTGTATCCTTGACCACCCTTAGTAAATCCCCACCCATGAGATCAAAGATCTCAAGGAAAAATTCAATGGTCCACCCATTAGGTCCTAGGATTTTGTCCTTCTGAAAGATTTGAAGAACCACCTTGATCTTCTCTTCAGAGACTTCTTCCATCAAATTCATGTTATCCTCGTCCTCCACAAACCAGGGGAATAACTGTGCAATACTAATAATCTCTGCAATAAATGTCTGGGCTGGAGCTTGAAATAAATTTTGAAAATGTTCTACCGTTGTCTTGGCCTTGCCTTCAAAGGAATCTTGGCACAAACCTCAATCATCCACTAAGCTCTAGATTTTGTTTGAAGCTTTCCTTCCCCTAGCATAGGCATGAAAAAAAATTGTATTATCGTCCCTGCATTCCAACCAGGTAGCCTGCTTTTTAATCTCCATGTTTCCTCCCTTTCTAGTAAAAGAGTGTTCCTTCTCCCCTCTAATCTAGTCAGTGATTCTTTGTCCAATTGGGTCAGCATACCGCCCCCCCCCCTCTTTTTCCAAGGTCTCAGCGATTTCCTGTTCTATTAGTTTTAGCTCATGATCTTCCCTGCATCTCTTATGAGCTGCCCATCCTTTTATAGATGCCTTGATATTATGAAAATTTGCAGCAAACTGAAATGTTGCAAAGAGCCTATTGTCTAGATCATAATGGACCTAATGATTGGTGATCAACATATGAAAAGTGTCATCTTTATGCCAAATCTTGTTAAATTTCAAAGGGATAGGGGGTTTTATAGGCCCATTCTTGTATTCTAGAAAAATGGGTAGATGATTTAAATTTCCCCCACCTCCCACCCACTGAAGGATGAAATGATTCATGTTGACCATCTTTTCAGTCACCAGAAACTGATCAAGCCTCTTAGCTACACGCGTCTCCCCACATATGTTAGTTCTCCATGTGGGTTTGAGCTTAGTAGGTTCAATATCCACCCAATTCCTCTCTACCAGCTTATGTGCGAAATATTGCGCCAGCATATCTGAGCAAGCATCTGCCCCCCAAACCTCGACCTACCCAAGATAAAAGTTTAAATCCCCCCCAATAATGACCATATCTCCCCTCAAAATAGAATTACTAAACAAGTTATCCCAGAATGGGATCCTGTTCAGGTACGACCCATAGACATTAAAAACATTGAATGGCTTCCCATGATCCAGGGCCTGAAAAGTCATGCCAAGAACAAACTCTATTCCCCAGATATTCAGAACCCTAATGATTCGTTCATTCCATTCCATGGCTACCCCCCTAGAGTGTCTGTGGACATCCAATGTCTCGAACAGCCATCCCGGGAACCAACTTTACAACTTGATTTTTACCACATCTCCTATCCCTAAAGTTTCATGCAACATATCAACATCAAGGTGTTCCAAAACTACCACCCTCCTGAGCGCTGATATTTTTTGGGGACCAGCCAAACCCCAATAATTAAAGGACATGATCTTCATCGATGACCCTTCTTCTAGGCATGCACTGCTCTAAATTCCCATTCAATCGATTGTTGTTTTCCTTTCTGCAAATCCTTATGTTCTCTAGACTGTGCTTTTGCAAACGAGGATTTTTTGCCTCTCCCATGGGAGGACAGGTATGTTAATTTCCCCAAACACCCCGAAACCCCCTTTGTGCATGACCTAAGAAAATATTCAGAGTTTGATGACCCCTGCGGAGAAAGAGGTGACCGAGAGCTCCCCTCACAAGAGTCCAAAACCATAGGTGGAACATGATCCTCAATCAATGCAACAGAGATGGATGTGGAGACCTATAAAGGTTGGTGGGTAATGGTTAGTTTTTTTAATTTTTCCATCCAATCCATCCCTGACACATTTAAATAACTAGTAAATAAATTTATGGATTGAGAAAGGGTGAAAGAAGAGGTACTCAGAGGGGAAACCCATGCATAGAACCACCCACCGAATTGTTCACTTCCATCATGGGAAGGGATGTCAAAATCGCCTCCACAAGTTCACTGACAACCGCTTCAAATTCCTCATGTAAAACTGGTGACCCAGGGGACAGCAAAACAAGACCCCCACACTCAGATCCAGACCCTTTTGTGCCCTGATGTTTTCCACATCCATTGATAGTGCGCACCGCCATACTGCATTCGACCACCAGATGGCCATAGGCATGGCACCACCGACACCTGAAGGGTACATTTTCATAATCCAACCACTGATTAAATTGTGTCTCACCCCAATAGAACTGTATATCTTCAGCCAAACCCTCCCAGATGTTGATATTCACCAAAATGTGAGCCACTTGACACTATTTTGTAATCTTATAGGATAAATTCGCTTCCAGGAAAGACCCCAAAATGTTACCAATGTTGTTGAAATGCTCCTCAGTCCAGTACTGTTGCAGCAGCCATGGGAACTGAACCCAGAGAGGCACCACATCCACCCACTCCCTACTGGCATCAAAAGACGGGATCCATGGTTTTAACAACACAGGATTTTGATCCAAGGACTAGTTTCTGTCCAAAACCCACTGCACATGTTTGTGTTGTTTGAAATTAAAGGCAAACCAACCACAGGTGAGTCCCTCAAATCCCGAAACCTCCCTTAGGGCCTCCAACAACAATATTCCACCCACTTTTCAATCACCTATAGCGGGCAATTTTTCCCTATAACACACCCCACCATAGAGAAATTATCCATATGTTCAAGTTGTTCCCAAGCGCGTAGTTGTAGCCCGTCCGCCTCTTTTTCACCGAGGATTTCCTCCGTTTTGGCACACCCTTGCTATCGACCCTATTGTTTGCATTGTTATGCCCAGAATGAGATCTGCCTTATAGGGAAGTATCCAAGCCACCAAATGGATTCACCAATCCATGTGTCCAAGCCACAACATCTGGCACCTCAGCCCGCAAACCCCCACCCTTGGGGTTTCCAACCACCTAGCCACCAGCACATCCATCACCTATAGAAAAACCATTACCTGATACCTGTTCTCTCCCCACTGGGACGCCTTCTAGTGCATTGAGTTCCTCGGTGACCCCTATCGGCCCAGAAACTTTCGAGATAGCCTCTGAGAACACAAAGGGTTCCTCTGGCAAGTTTACTAGCAACAGTGATGAAAAAAAAGTTGATGGAGAGAAACCCTCCATCGCAGCAATAGGCGAGGATGTGGCATAGAAACCCTCATCCCAACAGGAGGGAGCCTCCACATCAGCACAAGAAACCTCACCTGTTGAATGATTAAAAATACCCTCCTCCATATGGTCAATGGAGTAATCCACTAGCTCCTCATCCTTCGTTACTCCCAAAGCAAGTGAAAAAACTGGTAGTAAAAACCGACCAAACAGGAAAAATGGTGAAAACTTTTTGTATTTACCCTAGTAACAAAAGACCATCGTCGATCTCCATCAGCTGAAATATAACTTTCTCTAACCGTGACCGATACACCAAGAGATAGTCCTACCAACATGAGTGGATTACACGTCGCCCGGGAGCCTGCCATCCCATCCATACCCTTGACAAGTGAAGTAGGTAAGAGCATGCGGCATGCACACGGGTTGAAGTGAGGTGAAGCAGTACCTCATCTCCCCATTGCTGCTCGCGTTTTCAAACCCTGACCGCATTCTCTCTCCATGTAAGATTAATATTCACCTAAAATTTATGATGTGTTTATGACTCATCATAATGTGAACTGAAGTGCAAATGTTGTTCTATGTCATCTCTTGCATATTTTAAAGAAGTTCAACATCATTTTTAGAGATTCAAAGACAATGAATTAAGATTCAAAGTGTTAGTAAATTAATAGAGCACCTAGTATTTACAATATTTTGGAGATTGATGACAGAGTATATCATTTGACAAGTCAGATATTTTCCATATTTTCTAGCATGAAAGAAATTGGTACAAGTGGCAATCAAAGTTTTATATTAAGGAAAGTTCAAATTAAATAATTAATGAGCATTCCAAGTTAGCAACGGATCAAGAAGGTTCATGGAAGCATAGAAACAATGCATATATATGTCAAGGATAGTCAACAACTCGAGATATAATATAAAATAAAGTTTTTCTTTGGTTAAAGGGTGGCTAGCTAAAAAAATGTATCTCAGATTTGGTCACCAAAGTTTTGTGCTCAAGATCAGCTATACCAATCTTAGTGACATATTTTGTGTTATCAATTTACTTGAATTAGGAACATTGATCCATTTCTCATGGATTTGAAACCTTCTTTGTAATGGATGTACTTTTTGTAAATGAGAAGCTAGAAAGCTTAGGAGGGGGTTTAAATTTTAGAAAACTAGGAGTGTTATGTGTGGTGTAAGTTTTTATTTGTACAACTATATTGTGTTTTTAAGAATCCTGATAATAACAAGTTTATTTTGTGCTTCCTATGTGTACCCATTCCCTTCTTCATTTGGATATGATGATTATAGTTTAGTTTATGTCATAATTTGGGATTATAGAATTCTAAGGTGTAAATTATTTACAATGACAGACCTATGTCTTAAAAATCATATCTGAAAGCTATTGTTCATATACGAAAGGATTTCTTGTGTGAACATTCTTTTGGAGTAAATCTGTTATTTAGTCAGGATGAGTAGATGGCATATTTGCTCCGATGTTTTACTTTTTCTGTTCATTTTCATTTCAAATATTGGATATCTAAACTCGATGTTATATGGCCTTCTCTGTATGGTATGGTGAATCAAATTTTAAAGCTTCTATTATTTTTAAGGCATAGATTTTATTCAATTGAACCACCTACACATTTGATTAAGTAATCAAACTATTCAAGATGTGCTAGCCATTGCTCTACAATAGTCATAGTGCAATTTCTAGCAGTAACATCTTCTGGTGCCATTGCCAGGGATTGGAGGAACAAAGACATCTTCCCGAGGGATTGATGGTGAACAAGAAGTGGACATTTTTTTTACTACATATTTTTCTCCTGGTGATTCCATATTTGAAGATCCAATGGCGACTTTACTGATTCAAAATGTCATCAACTTCTTAGATGAATGTTATATTGGATTGAGGGTTTTCCCTTTTGATTTATTTATTATTCCTAGATTTTCAAATGTTGTTCCTTCTATGGATGAATGGGGAGATTATCTTCCTATATTCAAAGGAGATTATCATCATCATCCTGCACAAAACTTTATTGATTTTCATCAATAGATGTAACAACTTAATATTCATCATGAAGATGCATTGTTGAAGATGTTTATGTACTCCTTGGAAGGAGGTGCCATGCAGTGGTACCAATTTCATATTGTCTCTAGAATTTCTTCATTAAATGATTTTTATACTATATTTGAGTTGCATTATGTGGTTAGTTTCATCTTGTAGAGTATGTATTGTGAAGACTGATGCATAAAATCACATGGTTTGAAATTTATTGGATCATCACAAGGAAGACTCCATTCCCAATTGGATCCAGATGCTCGTACTAGAATATTCCCTATCAAAATTTTAAGATTCCAGCAGCACACTGACTGAAAAATCCAAAGGAGTGGATACCGAAAGTTGAAATTTGAGTATAGTTTTCTCCAAAACCCTGAATTCTCATGTCAACTTAGTTAACTTTTATTCACGTCAAACTTAATTTTTCCTCACCTTTTGACATTCAGATTTCTCTTAGTCATAGTTGAGCTTAGTTTTCAAAATGCTTAGTTTTGGAAAATGTCTCTTGAAAATTTAAAAGAAGAGCAACATAATGTTTATAGATTCAAACACAATGAATTCACATTCAAAGTGCTAGTTAAAAAAAAGAGAACCTTTGTGGAAGAGCAACATAATGTTTATAGATTCAAACACAATGAATTCACATTCAAAGTGCTAGTTAAAAAAAAAGAGAACGTTTGTGGTAAAAATATTTTGGAGATCGATGACAAAGAGAAAATAATTTGACAAGTTATATATTTTTCCATATTTTCAAGCATGAAAGCAATTGACACATGTGGAAATCAAAATTTTAGATTCACGAAAATTAAAATTCAACAATTAATCAGCTTTCAAAGTTAGAAATTGATCAAGAAGGTTCATGGAATCATATCAATCATCCTCATATCTGTTAAGGATAGTCAACAACAGGAGATCAAAGATAAAATAAACATTTTCTTTGGTTAATGGGGTAGCTGAAAAAGTGGATCTTAGATTTGGTCACGAAAGTTTTGAGCTCAAAATTAGCTAGATCGATAGCACTGATATTTTTCTTTTCTCTTTACATGAATTGGGAACTTCTATCCATTTCTCATGGATCTAAACCTTCTTCATAATGGATGCAGTTTTTATAAATGAGAAGCTAGAAAGTTTGAGAGGGGGTTCAAATTTTAGAAAACTAGGAATGTTATGTATGAAGTAAGTTTTGATTGGATAGATATATTGTATTTTGAAGAATACTAATAATATCAAGTTTATTTTGTTCTTATTATGCGGAATCATTCCCTTCTTAGTTTGGATATGATGATTATAGTATATTTTATGTTGTAATTTGGGATTATAAGCTTCTAAGGTGTAAATTGTATATAGTGATAGACCTGTGTCTTAGAGATTATATCTAAAAGCTATTGTTCATATAACAAATGATTTATTGTGTGAAAATTATTCTGGAGTAAATGTGTTATTTAGTTAGGATGAGTAGATAGTATTTTTTCTCCAATGTTTTACTACTTCTGTTCATTTTCATTTCAAATACTGGATATTTGAACTTGATGTTAAATGGCCTTCTCTATATATGGTATGGTGAATCACAATTTAAATATGTTATTGTATTTAAGGATCATATTTTATTCAGTTGAACCACATACACAATTCATTAATCAATCAAATTATTCAATATGTGCCAACCATTACTCTACAACATTCATAGTGCAATTTCCACCGCTAACATACAGCACATATGAAATACTTTGTTCTAATTCTATTAACAATATAAATACCATTACACCAAGTAATTTCATCAAAGCTCCTTCAATATATATTGTCCTCATCAATTTTCGTTTTCTACTATCTGTAAAAACTCTTTGTTGCTTATCAGATTGTTCCTTCTGAAATTTCCTCTCCTTTGTTCTACCTTTTATAGATTTTCTGCCTACTCTGAACTTGTAAGTTTGTTCTCTTTAATGACAATACAATGACAACGAATTATTGGAATTAATGGGGGGTGAAACCAAAATTTAATTAACACAAATTAAAAATCAGCTTACATATGAATCCCTCATTCTGTCTCCATCTTCCTCATCTCACTAACCCCAACTCTGAAATCTAATTCATACCTTTTTTGTTCTCCATCAAATCATCATCATTCTTTTTCAAGACTCTAATTATTAACATGATTTAACTTCTTAAAAGAAATGCTTCCATAATTTTTGATCAAGATATTTTCATTCTTAGACTTATCATGGATTAGTTTTAAAAGAACATGAAAAAAAATGAAATTGTGCACAACTATGAAGAATAACCAAAAACAGGAACACGCCATAAACACACAAGCCACAAAATTTCTAATGGAGTTCGTCCAATATGGACTATGTCTTCGGGCATTCTTCTTCAATGAGGAGTGTTATAGCCTAAAATGACGCATCTCTTCCCATGACAACGTTTACATGATTTCATCGCATGATGACACTTCCATGAAGACACTTCATTAAAAGCCAGTGTGAGTCACTGAAAAAACACCTTGATTGGACGAGCCATATCTAGAGTTATGTAACTCCCTTCAGCCTCTTATATGGACCATTATAAAGGTATCAGGACAAGGAAAAACTTTCTAGAAGACACCAATCCATTGAAATGCTTGGAAGTACCCTAAAAATTGACTTTTTTTGACCCGCTCGCGATTTTACCCTGTTCACTCACCCCTTTTGTGAAGAAAACCGACGAGTATACCCTAAAGTGGAAAAAAATATTAAAAAATGAAATATCTCGAAGCCAAGGTGGTTTGGGTGGTTTTGGAACTGCTCGTTCAGTTGTAATTGATCCCTATTCGAACCTAACTCCTCAGAAAAGTATATAAGAGAGGGAGAGGGGTCCATGAAAATTGACTTAGACTTTGCATTGTTATGCTAGAGAAATTCGGACTCTCATCTCCCCTACCTTTTCCCTATACCCCATATTCCTATGTTGTAGAGCTTGGAGGTTGATATCTTTGGAGAATAGAAGCAGGAGATCCAGATCAAAAGTTTCACTAGGTGCCTTACATGAGGAGAAGGTAAACTTTGTACTTCTTCCATTATCAACAAATGTTTGATGCTCTTCCCTTTCCAAATCATTGTCTAACTGATGTTGTATCTCTATTTAAGATTACATGATGATGATCATCATATTATGGTTTTATGTTTTATTGAATATAATCTCCTTTGATGTATTCAAACTAGTTCAAGGAAGGTAGAATCTTGTTTTGAAGGTATCTTGGATTGAGGAGAAAGAGGAGGGCTAAAGGAAAGATTTGACCAACCTTTAGTGAATAAGGTATGAACCTCTCTTTCCTTTGAAATATTACTTATGTTTTCTTTGAGAACTTTATGCAATTGTCTTTATAACCCTAGTATGTTGGTGGCCTCTTAACCCCCAACCATAGGAAAAATTTCCCTCACGACGGAACTAGCAAATCCACTATGGAGACTTGTCTATTTTGGGGTCTCCTTGCCTTGTTTTCCAGCGTATTTAAGGTTTTAGGTCCTTCTTGAAAGTTAAGAGTAAATATCAGGTATGTTTGGACCCCTCCTTTGCCTGTTTAAAGTTTTTTCTAACCTTTTTTAGGACAAGTTTCCACCACCCACTCATAGCGGTTACACTACACAGTAGCGAGTTTTGGATGTACTTGCACCTTTACTTAAGGAAACCTACAAGTTCTGGAGGAAATCGCTACTTTTCCTGAGGAAACTTGCGAGTTCCCCTGTTCAGTGGTTTTCACCCTTTTTTGGGCTTGCTTGGGGTGGTCTGTTGCTGGTTGTGGGTTCCTGTTTTGTTCCCTATCTGTGTATGACCATTAGGAAGTGGTGTCTCCTCTTGAGAATGATTTTTAACTTATTTTTAAGTCCTTTAGAAGTCTTTGGGATTGCTTATTGCTTTCCCCCCACCTCCTTCCTTTGCATGACCTTGTTTTGCAAGGTGTTAAGCAAACTTTGTTAGCAGGCTTAGACTAAACCTAAGAGATTCCCAACCTCTGTTTATTTCAGTCTTGTTGTTTAACCTCTTCATTCCAAGGTGGTTGAATCATTCCCCTTTGCAAGTCTCCCTTCCAAGTGAGGTTCTATCTGGATTTAGGGAATCCCAGGGTCTGTTTGCAGGGTATAGAGAAGATGTCCATTTGCTTTTTTTTAGTATCTGCATGCATTAGTTTGTAGGTTGTTTTTCTTTCTTATTTATAAAGAAAAGTAAAAAAAATAACGAGTATTTGCTTCATATGCATGTAGGATAGGGTTTAGTCTTAGGTGCATTGCATGTATTTGTTTCTTGAAAATGCAAAAAGAAGTCTTTCTTTCATGGCCTTCATTTTTCAGTTTTGAAAAGAAAAGAGAAGTAGATGTTTGTATTTTGATTTTGATTTCTCTTTTGTTTCATCATCTTGTTTCTGATTTCAAGTCAAAACACCATTGGTTTCACCTCTGCTACCTTTGAGTAATCAACAACAATCCTTAAAAAGAACTTTAATATATAAAATATATTAGTAACACTTTCTATCTAGGGACATCACACACTAGTCTAAGCTAGTGTTTTGGGTTGGGGACATCTTTAACTACCAAAAACATTAAACTCAAACCTAGTGGCTTTTCGTTCAAGAAATCCAATTTCTTAAAGAAAGACACCAGAAAGCTCCTCTAACATAGGAGTTAAGCACGAGGTCGTGTAATGTTGAGCTATGGAGATGCCCCTCCTATACTCAGTAGAGAATACACCAGAGTTGTTACACGTTTGGGAACTTCCTCAGTACCTCCGTCCGGGCCTGTGTGGTGCCTGGTATTGTTTGAGTTTTGAGCTTAGTTACCTTGCCCATGTGCATCGGTTGGACTAACGACTATTCCGCCGGAATTTATTTATGATTTTGGTAGCCTTAGTATATATACTTCTACAACTCTACACAGGTTATGGCGGAAGGCTATTTCTACTATACCTAGGGCAGACTCATGAGGAAATCCCTTACATATGATTTGGGAAAGCGGTTTGGTGATTCAAGCACTTGGACCCAAGGGCGTGTATTGTGGACCCCAAGTGACTATTCTTCCCCCTTCACTGATTAGTTCTGGGACCTCATCATCCTAGACTTTCCTTTGAAAGGTACCTTTTCTTTCCTAGTTTGGATACTTAGATTGTTATTCTAATGGTTTGATATCTATGTTGTCCAGTTGACCTCAGACTTTTATTTCTTATTAAGTCATAAACTATGGCTAGTACCCCTATGGACACAAACTAGGAGACTCCCTTTCCTGGGGATTCTTGTGATTTTTCATTCATAGGGAATGTTGGTTTTCCTTTGATGGCCACTTTGAATCTACCTAGATTCACCCTAGGGATACCGGTTTGGTTTTTTTCCACTCTCACTGTCCCGAGTGGTCCTAATGCTTCTCAAGAAAGAACATTATACCAAGGGAATCAAAAGAATGTCTCCCCTTCACCAATAGCAACCTCTCCTCCTCCTTCTACCTCATGCGGTGAAAGTTATGATACTAGTAACCTGCATTCTAAAAGGAGTAAAAGAAGGAACAATAGGAATAAGACATGAAAGTAATAGGGCACCCATCCGACCTCTGTAAGTCACGTTGGAACCAACCACTTAGCCTCTGCAGGTCATGCTGGTGGAACCCATCCAACCTCTACAATTCATTTTTTAACTTGTCACCCAACCTCTGGAAGTCATGTTGGGGGCACACACACAACCTATACAAGTCAAGTTGATCCTCATCACCCAACCTTTGGAAGTCATGCTGGGGCCAAACAACTAACCTTTGCAAGTCATGTTGGATCCAACCACCCAGCCTCCGAAGGTCATGATGGGGGAAATAAGCCATCCAATGCAAGTCATGTTGACACTGTTAAGAAAAATAACCATTCAAAATGCAAGCCCAAGTTCCCTTGTAGGATTTGTGAGGGAGACCACCTTACTCACCAGTGCCCTTCCATTGTAGAGGTACGAAGAGTATGGTTCCAAGGACATTGGTTCAGTTGATCAAGTGGTTGAACCAATGTCATATTTCGTCAATCCCACTCTTCCTTCAGAGAGTGATTTTTACCAAGTGATTGAATTTATGCAATCTTCGATCAATCCCACTATCCCTTCGGAGAGTGAATTTCATCAAGTCGTTGAATCAATACCATCTTTGATCAATCCTACTCTTCCTTTGGAGATTCAATCATATGCTAGTAATATTTTATTCACTTCCAGTTCAAAACCTTCTGGACAAGGGGGCACTGACTTTACTTTGAATGAACCCCTACCAAAATATCAGATTGCTTTCTTTAATCGGGATAGCCTAGCTAGGTTGTACCTTCATTTCGATGCACCATTTCAAATTAAGGCCCAAATTGGACACTATACAATTTATCATTGTATTGTTGATGAAGGAGCCTCTGTTAGTATTTTATCAGCATGTTCTTGGAGAGGCATGTGATCTCTGAGCCTTATGTCGACTGATTTAGTTATTGGATTTTAATAGAAGAAATAGTCAAGTGTTGGGAATTCTTACTTAAACATATTTTACTTTGGGTGGGAAGACCATTTCAGTTGATTCTATGGTGATAGAGGACCCCTTTGAATTTAATATGCTCCTCAGGCATGATTATGTTTATGTTATGTAAGTCGTGGTGTCAATTCTCTTTCATGTGATGTTATTTCCTCATAACAAAAGAATTGTTACTGTCGATTAGATGACATTTCTTGATCCCTCTCCTGACCCAACTAGATACCAAGTATTTCCTCTATTAATTCCCAATGTTTCGATAGAAAATTCCCCACCACGGGTGATTTATGTGGCCTCATATCCATCGCGTCCAATTTATATTAAGAAGAAGCCTTTGGGTTCATGCTTACCTCCTCGTAACTCGATCCCAGTAGTTGGCCAGGTGATCTATCCTATGCGGACTATGGATCCCGCTCTCCACTTGGTTGATCCATTTGAATGTTTATACATGTGTCCTATCTGGGATGGTATTCTTCCTTACGATTAAGTCTTCCTAGAGTCTTTGAAACAGTCTGATCTTCTCATGGATGTTGAATCAGTTGTAGTTAAATCCAATCTTGACTTGATTATTGATCCTATTCCGTTCGATAATTGATACTCTTATGATTTCATTATTGAGTCTTTGGACTCTCCCATTGAATAACAAGTCAATGATCCTTATCCATTTTAGCTTTTTAGTATATTTTTTGACTCTAGTGTTGTTGAGTATGTTCCTCCAAACCCCATGAGCTATGTCAACTTTAGCTTTCCTTTTGAGGTTGATATTACTAATTATAATTCTTCAGGTATTGGCACTATAGAGTATTCTTTAGTCGATTCTTCCTTGACTATACCTTTTGTAGAAGATAGAAAATTTGTAAGTGTTTCTACCCAAGTGACATGCATCAAATAATGTCTTCTGAATATGATCTTGATACTGTTGTTTCTTGGAGACATCATTCTTAGTTGGATTTGCAACTGCTTACTGGTCTCACCTTCTTGTTTAAGCTGTAAATGCATTTTCACGTATTGTACTCACACTTATGAGCCTAATGCCAACTTCCATGCTTTTAGCTCGTTACATAATCCCTCATCTCTGTTCTCATTTCCACTCAAATTTGTACCATTTTTCCATTGTAGCTTGAAACCCTTTACCTAGAGGAGATGTATCCCAAGTGTCCTTATCTTTCTCATGTTCCTTGCATTATTCTTTGGTTTGTTCATCGCGCTCGGAACTAGTTTCACCTGCCTCTAACACTCGTCTCCTCACATTCATAGAATTCTTCCTGCTTTCCTTCGAGATCATTAAAAACAGTAAGGAGTCCACGAGTTAACTTTTCTGGGCTCATTAAAACTTTATGGGAAATGTATGGAGTTACCTTTAAGATCTAGTCTGACTCAATAAATATGACTAGATTGTTGAGTTTCCATGTCCCTTCAAACTCGTTAAAGGATGTGAAGAAACACCACATAGTTATACGTTTACCCCTTTTTTCGGTCTATGCAGATTACTTATGAAAAATGAATACTCTACTTTCTTCAGAATCTAGAAGAGTATCTTTAGGTATAGGTTTATCTCTTTTCTAGTATTGGAGGACTAAACTTACAAAAAAGGAACCTGTTTGAGCTTACTTTTCTCTTTTTCATGCTCTGGACTTAAACATGAAAAATATTCGGAGCGTTCTTTACGTCATTTGTCATGCTCGCTTAAACCCTAGTACAAAATAATTGAGTGATCTTGCTTCCCTTCACACTCATTAAAACTAAATCGTTCTTCTTTCTTTTGAAGGAGTGTCGGTCTAGTGATAGTTTACCCATTTTTCGAACCTTGTCAACTAACTATGGAAAAGGAGTGACCTTGGTTTTTCTGAGCTAAGAGAGTTCTCCTATGGATTGTTTTATACTTTTTTTATCCTTTGGAGACTAACCTTACAAAAAATCTCCCCCTAGAGTCTTCTTTGGCATTTTCAAACTCTCAAATTGTGAAAACACCATCGAGCATCCACTAATTTGGGCTTGTAAAATCCATGATTCAGTGCTTTATCAAGCATTATTCTATATCTTATTAGATATTGAAAACAATGAAGAAGGACCCAAGTTTTCTTTCTTCGACTCATTAAACCTTTACAAGAAACAGGGAAAGACAAGTTCAATCAAATGTGTTGTGTATCATGGAAGCAAGTCTTGTCTCCTTGAACAAAGCACCGATTTTGATTCTATCAACAGTTGGGTTCTAGTTTTTTCCTTAGGATTAATCCCGAACTCATAGTTTTACTCCTCTAGTTGGTTACTTTTCCAATTATATGAAGAATCTGTCAATGTCTCCTACATTGAAGATCTGCATCGTCAGTTCCTTTTGTCAAAAATATTCCTAACTCACTATTGTGTGGTTCTCATTGTTCAAGGATAAAACCTTTGTCGTCCATTGTACAGTTTCCTTGACCATTTGTGTCAGCCATTCCCTGTTATCAGTTCATTACATCAATTCTTCAATGATTCTTGTTGCAAATTTGTGTACTAGTTCCAGATCCAATCAGTCTTTGACTCACCTCGTGTTGGATTATGGAGGATGCCATAATTCCTTCCTTCCAACAGATCTCTTCCTATCGACGTCAACACATATTTCTCTTGGAATGAGATTTATATTTTATGACAATACCTTGGGGATTACAGTCATCAGTGGAAATTCCCTCGCTATTAGGAAGTGGAAATTCCTTAATGTCTCCTACTCGATGGATTCTTCAAGTGTTCGATTTCAAGACCATTTATTCATTCTTGTTAGAATGTACTAGGTACCTTGGGGACCATTTTCAATAATGGTGTTTTCTCTCACGTTTGTTAACAATACTCATCAATGACCGGTAATCAAATAGGTTCCTCCATGTTTGACTTTAATTCCTTTATTTCAATGGTTAGGGTTCGTACCTTTGGGAGGTTTGGATTGAATACCTTGGGATGAAAGTTGCATAGCCATCATTTTCTATTGCCCGAGTTGCATAAGAAATATTCACACTTCATATGATATTTGTTGAGACATATATCCACCTTGTAATATTGTGGAAATGATCAATTATTGAGAATGGATCCACCTTGTTCATTTGTCGCCATGACTCCTTTAGATTTTATATGGCAATTTTTTTCATATTGTGTGACCATTATAGTTACATCAGTTATACACATGTTGGATCTAGCTGTATCTTTATGGAGCTCATTTGTATATGGACATATATGTACCATATGTCAGTTTTTTTCTGACATTTATCTCTCTTTCAGGTACATCTGTTCGAGCCTATGATATTGGATTCTTCATCTCTCTGACTTCTCATCTCTTCGACTTCTTGCCTCAGCTATTTCCTTTTTATAATTTATTTCGGTTATCATCTTCCCCTCTAGCCTCATACATTAGGGGGAATCTGTTATAGCCTAAAATGACGCATCTCTTCCCATGACAACTTTTACATGATTTTTCCATAGGACAACACTTCATGAAATGCCATTGTTAGTCACTGAAAAATAACCTTGATTGGAGGAGCCATATCTATAGATCTATAGCTTCATTTAACCTCTTATCTAGACCATTATAAAGGCATCAAAACAAGGAAAGACTTTCCATAAGACACCAACTCATGGAAATCCTTGGAAGTACCCTAAAAATTGATTTGTTTGACCCACTTGAGAGTTTTCCTAGTACAACCTGCGAGTTTACCTTGTTCACTTGCCTCTTTTGTGAAGAAAACCCATGAGTATACCCTAAAGTGGAAAAAAAATATTGAAAAATGAGACATATAGAAGCCAAGGTGCTTTGGGTGGTTTTGGAACTTTTCTTTCAGTTGTAATTAATCCCTATTCAACCCTAACTCTTCAGAAAAGTATATAAGTGAGGGAAAGGGGTCCATAAAATGGGACTTAGACTTTACATTGTTATGCTGTAGAAATTGGGACTCTCATCCCGCCTACCTTTGATCTATATGCCATCTTCTTATGTTGCAGATCTTGGAGGCTAATATTCTTGGAGAAGATAAGAAGGATATCCAGATCGAAGGTTTCACGATGTTCCTTGCATGAGGAGAAGGTAAAGTTTGTACTTCTTCCATTATCAATTAATATTTGATGATACTCCCTTTCCAAATCATTGTCTGATTGATGTTGTATCTCTATTTATGATTACATGATGATGTTTATCATATTAGGGTTTCATGTTTTATTGAATATAATCTCCTTTCATGTAGTCAAATTAGTTTGAGGAAGGTAGAATATTTTTTGGCAGGTCTCTTGGATTGAGGAGCAAGAGGAGGGCTAAAGGAAAGATTGGATCACCCTTTAATGAATAAGGTATTAACCTCTCTTTCTTTTGAAATCTGCTTATATTTTCTTGTAGAACTTTATGCATTTTTATTTATAACCCTAGTATGTTGGTGGCCTCTTAACCCCCAGCCATAGGAACACTTTCCCTCACAACAAAGAGGCATTTTTTTATAAATCTCAGCAAAAACGAAAAAAAAATAAAATTTCATTATAACTCAAATATGGAGACGAACTACAAATCATATTCTCAGAATAGAAAACTGATTGCACCATTGTGTTTAAGAAGGCCATGTGATGAGAATCATCATAAACACTCTATACTTCTGATAAGTTGAAAAATCAACCCTCTGAAAAAACCAATGACCCTCTTTTTCCATGTGTGATTCCATACATTGTATGAATCCGTACCACATTTAATGTGGTCGTTCATCCTCGAGATGCATGCACGTTTTCGGATCCTGTGTTCTAGACTAAGCCCCTCATCACTTTGGGCGTGTCTACGTGATATCTCCCACCATTAGCGCTTGGACCATATTGGTTAAATAGGATAGGGGAAGTAGTCTTACCAAGGCCCACCCTTTTGGCTAGTTGGTAAGGCCTTACATTGTAAAGTGGGAGATCTGGGGTTAAACCTGTGGGCTCCCCCTTTTCAGAACACTTTACTTGGCATTATATATAAATATAATGCTTGTTGGAGTCATTTATATAACATTGCATATATATATTTTTATATCCCGCCGAAATCCTTCAATAATTCAGAACACTTTACTTGGCATTAAATATAAATACAATGCTTGTTGGAGTCATATATATAACATACATATCTATAATTTTATATCCCGCCGAAATCCTTCAATAAGTGTTAAAATTTGGCATAGCCAGATTCCGTTACCGGTTGGTCGGCCGTCCCCCAACCATATTCATATATAAATTTAAATATAACCTACCAATATAGTGTTGTTGTTTTCTCATAGGGATAAGGAATCCAAGGTGAAGAGATTTATTTTTTATTCCATGAAGTATCACTTCATATCAGAAAGTAAGCTAAGAGAATGTTTGATTCTTTCGTCAAGTTATTTCAAAACTTTTCTGCCTCTAAAAAAGGCTCTTATGAATCCAACCCTCACTGGTTTGTATGGAAAAATACTACCAATATAGTGTTGTTTTCTCATAGGAATAAGGAATCCAAGGTGAAGAGAATTATTTTTTATTCCATGAAGTATCACTTTATATCAGAAAGTAAGCTAAGAGAATGTTTGATTCTTTGGTCAAGTTATTTCAAAACTTTTCTGCCTCTAAAAAAGGCTCTTATGGATCCAACCCTCAATGGTTTGTATGGGAAAACTAGATAATTTGGTGAGATTTTTTTAGTAGGATCAATGAATTGAAGTATGAAGTGGACACCATTGGAAATAATGTTGAAGATTAAAAGATAGTATCATATATCCCCTAAATGGATTTCTCCTTTTTGGGTTCCTTTTGTTTAGAGAATCTATGCTCGAAAAGATAATATAGATTTCCCAAATCATTCGGTAGATATTTTGTAGGAGGAAATGATATTGAAATATTGTCTAAAGAAACACATGATAGTAGATGTTATTGGTATAATTAATAATATGTAAAAGGGTAGCAAGAAAGGATTAAGGAAGTATGGTACAAATAGAGGGAAGAATGACCTATGTCAGTTCATGTGCTTTTTATTTCATAAGACGGGACATTATATAAAATAGTGTACCTTGAATAATGGAAAGGTTAAAAGTATGTTGCATTTGAGCTATATTAAGAGTAGAGGAGATTACCTCTTAGTTTGATATTTCCTTTTCCATGGATTATTTTTTATCTACTAACATTGTGTCTGGAGTTTGCTAGTATGTAAAAAATGGAGATTTAATACATGTGAGATATCATAAGTCGCTATCTAGTAGGAATTAGGGCTAAGAGGGATTCGTGAATGTGGAGTTTGGTGATGATTCCATGCATCCTATCAGAGGATTTGGCCCCATTTCAATCCATATGTCTTTGGGAGATGTTCTTGAGATGAGTGCTATGTTATTTGTTCTAGGTTTGGGGAAAACCTTTATTTAGTTTCTTATAGGAAATATAGGCATTGGAGAGTTTCCTTTGAGATAAATAAATGATGCACCATTTGTTACAGAGAGAAACTTCATATGGCTTGGGGTGTACCACAATAGACAGCTAGACACCAGAAATCAACCTTTCCCCAATATGCAAGAGAAACCAAACATATAACACTAAGGGATATCGAATCATACCTTGTTCCTGACGGTTGAAGTAGATCCCCATTGATATTTTCAAATTCACGCTTACTTTAGCAATTCGCTCTCAACAACAGAAAACAAGACAAGCATGCTATATAATGATGTGTTAGACCTACTCTAGCATATATATTCAACAATATGTAAGCAATTAAAAATTTCCATGGATTCAATATTCATTCAAATGCACATTAATTGGACAGGAAAATATATTTCTATTAATAAAATCAAAGATTACAAGAGTGACAACCTCTGTCGGCACATCTACAAACCGGAGAAACTGAGTCCTCCACCTGGGCCTCTACCATCTCAATCCTCCATCTCTCGATAGCAAGCTCACAAGACAAAGACAAGCTTGGGAAGGACACAAAGTGCTCCAAAGGGACAAAAGGATGTAGACTCAAGTACACGAAAACTAAGGCAACAATGGAGTATAGTTTCTTTGCTCTTCAATGTATCGAAGGGGTTCCTTATATAACACTCCAAAAGGGTAATGGAGGGTCAAATCCGAGCGTTCTCTAGGGATTTGGAAGGCCAAGAGTCAAGTGGTTTGGACTCATATGAGGAAAACTCCAAAACTATTTGGATTTATGCACCCATCCTGATGTACGTAGGTTTGAGGTCAAAAGTCGTGTGTACACGCGAGTATTGGTTCAAAATTCATGTACAACAATAAACATGGGTTTTTAAGGAATGAACTTGGAACATCAAAGGATAATATAAGTCCATGGGTTTCATAGAGTCTAGAGAGGGACAGGGAAGGACATAAATATGTGATCAACCATGTGTGGTAAAATCAGCTATAACAAATGCTCCCTGATGTGTGAGGTCAGAGGGGTAACATGAAGGCCGAAATACATAATAAATTCCATTCCAAAAGTGGAGTAATGAATACCCAGGTGGAAGAACCAGCCATCCATCAGTATAATACAATAAGAAATATCTGCATGTGACTACAAATACATGGATCAGTGCCAGATACATAAGAGTACAATGGCCATGAATAGGCATGATATAGAAAATGTGACATGTGTGGTCATCGCCACGTAAAATATATAATAGATCATAATATCCATAGTGTATGAAGATGTACAATAGATCAAGATATCCATAATGGCTAAAGATATACAATGGATCAAGATATCCATAATAGCTGAAAATATCTGATATACACTGGAATCAAATCACGAGAGATGAAATATCATGAACACTTGCACGATCAAAGAGGTAGCATATATGGAATGCCACCAAGCTGGAAGGTCCTCTACACAAAATGCTACAAGTACATGTCTTACTATATGAATAGATTTGTCGAGGTCGAACATAGTATTTCATCGTCTAATTACCAGTCATTGATGTATACCATTAACAGATGCGAGATCACCCACCGATAATGAAAATGGGAATCAAGGTATAGAGTGCAATCTAACAAGTGTGAATATATGTGTTGAGGTCGAACGCTTGGAAGAATCCATCGATCAGGGGACATTGATGTATTCCCAAAATTGTCAATGGCGAGAGAACCTACCACTGATGATTGTAAGTTTGAAGGCACTCAAAAGACTCTAGACTCCTATTCTAGAATACATGATATGATTTCAATGGAATGGAATCCACTGGAAGGAGGGAATTAAGGCATCCCCCATCAACAAACATGAGGTACTCAACAACGTTGTATAATGTGTAAGAAAATGAAGAAGATGCACGTGAACCAGTAATAGTACTGGGAATGGACGACATGAAAAGTCAATATAACTGAGGAATGTCCGACTCAGGCTTCAACTTCCTTCAAACAAGAGTATAAAGGAAAATGGTGACTAAAGATAGGCAACATGGACTCGATATGAAAACTGGGACATATCTGTGACACATGAGCCATCATCAGAGGATCCATAGGGACTGGAAGCTTAACCAATCGGTGGAGATAAAATTAGAGTAATGAGTACAACTCCTAAATTAAAACTAATAACCCAACCAACGGGTGTGATATACATTGCTATGTTCGAAGGCGACATGACTCAACTACTGCCAAAGATAACATCTTTTCATGTCCGGCTTTTTTTTTTGTGGACTTTTTCAGATATTTTAAAAATATTGAAAAATAATAAAAGTGCTTTATAGTACAAATCTAGGAGGAGACGAGTGTCATGGGAATAAGAAAACTAGTTCTAAGAAGTGGAACATGCCTATGCTCGATGCAAGGATATATGTACAGGATAACGACACTCGGGGGAAGGTCTCCTCTTGGTAAAAGGGATGATCAAGCTGCAAAAGATATGTAAAAAGGCTATCCTTGGCTAGACCTGAGACAAGCTTAGGTTATATGGTTGATAACTCAAAGTCAGAGAGCCGGCATAAATCTCAAGAAGGAAAGAAAAAATCATGAAATGCAATCACAAATTGACATATACAAGGGAGTCCCTATGGGGAAAAGGAAGCATAAAGTTCAAGAGGAGTATGAAGCTCTTGATTAAGGACATGGCGAGACTAAAAAGGGACTCCCACAACCTAAAGGAGGCAACTCAGCATGGCCACCAAATGCAAAAAAGTATCTAACTAGGGCACCCATGTATAGGAAAGCTCTACCTTTTACATGATACCACTTCTAACAGTAGCATGAAGGTTCTGTTACATCATGGAATGGGTTCGTAACTAAGGTTAAGATGAAACGGTCATAGGGCCATGAAAAATGCAGGCGGATGTGAAATCCTAACCTATATGCTAGTTTAGACATAGTACCTCTAATGGGCACGAATGGGTCAAAGCCTAAGAAAGAGTGTACAAAAATGGACCCTACATCACAACAATATTAATCCAAAACAATTGGAAATAGCCAATAAAGAGTACAAAATATAGGGTATAGGGAGGAATTATCATGAAAACAATATTCAAAGGAACCGGTGTGGTGGACGATGGGTCACAAGAAGGAATGTAAGGTGTAGACCCAATGTTCACGTATCCACTACCACCCTTGTGAGGGTGAACACTGGTGTTGAGACCGAACGAAGGGAGTGATATGACGACTCCCAAATCCATAAACAAGGTAAGGGGTTGTAGTGCCCCCAAGTCCAACACCAGGGTCAACACTAGGACCAAGGATCGGTGACACGATACTAGGCATGCCAAAAATAAAAGGATCCAAACTCAATAGAGCATAAATATACTCAAGTAATCGCGATCCCAAAGGACAACTAGCACACAAAGAGCACACTCCTAAAAAAATATACAACCAAAATGCAAGCAAGCCAAGGGGAGGATAAGTGAGCTCCCGAATGAAGCAGGTATGTCTCACCTAGGAGAGGACAGAGACTCCCATACACTACAAGCGGAGGTATGTAGCCAATTATAGTGGCCCTCAGCTTCAACGCATAAAGCAACTATTCTGTCTAACCACTACCTGGCCATGACACCTACAGAATAACCTCTCCAAGTACCCCCTATGATACCTAGGTAAGCAAACTAAGGTCACCCTAATATAATCAATGCTCAAGAGGACAGTCGTAGGAGGGATCGATCGTATGGGAAGGGTATTAAAGCCTGAAACTCAAAACAGCCCCCAGATACAAATACGATCCTAGAAATATCTCTGGCTCTCACAGAAAGTGACCAAGGGCTATCCCAATCACAATCGTGTACGCTGCCTCGTGCTTAGCTCCCGTGTAAGAGGAGCATCCTGAGAAACACTAATTATACCAAGGATTTCACACTCTCACCTGGACAGACACCTAATTGTTGTTGTTTAGTAGTCTTGGAGAATTTAATCACAATCAACTATTCCAAGACTCTAAATCCTAATCTTGTTTGTGAACCTTACAAAAGAAAAATGTGTAGATCATTTTAGTTAAGCGTTGATTTTAATTGGTTGTGATTACTCAAAGAGAAATGGTCATGCAACTAATGAAGTTATGACTCAGCAGTGAAATAAATCTGTACACCTAACAAACAATGCCACGTGCAAATATTTATAGAATGAAAAACAAGGTATGCCACTACATGAGATGCATAAAGAATAATTCCTTCAATGTCAATGCAATCCTTCCTATATGAAAGCTTAAACACAACTCTCATCTAAGCAATCCAATGCAAGTACCTCTTTAAATCCATATGTGAGATGCAAGTAAGAATGCAACTATTTTGTATTTTAAATATAAAAGAATGAAAATGCAATAAAATTCATTAAAATCCTTAGTCTCTACAGCAAGTATAAAACACAAGACGAGAAAGACATCGAGACCAAAAGGCTAATGCACTAATGTAAAAACAAAAAAGGAGATAAATGACTAGAACTAATTTCAAAGAAAAATCAATGAAAAAATGGTCTCTAGTCATGAAAGAAGCAGTCAACAGACAACATCAGAACCCAAAAAGACCCACCCACACTCACAACCCACCCAACAACTTCCCACAACATCAAACTCAAACAAAAGGGAGGATGTACGTGACTGTATAAAGATTAATAGCGTATGTATGTGACTTTTGGCCAAAACCCTGCATGTATACGTGGATTTTAGCCAAAAACCTGTATGTATACGTGACTTTTGGCCAGAAACCCGCGTATGTACGCAACTTTTAGCCAAAAACTTGCGTATACAAAGAAGAAAGTGGTAAAAAGCAGGAAAAGGGTCAAACCACTCAAGGGGAGTGTTAATGTATGAACATACTATAAAATGCGACATAGAAACAGGGAGAACCAAAGAGCAAGTAAAAAATATCAAGCACATTGTGCCCCCAAACCCAAACAAAAACAAGGAACTTCCCCAGTGGAGTTGCCAATTCTGTTACGGAGAGAAACCTCCTATGGCTTGGGGTGTACCACAATAGATAGCTAGACACTAGAAATCAACCTTTCCCAAATATGCAAGAGAAACCAAACATCTAACACTAAGAGATATCAAATCGTACCTTGTTCGGGATGGTTGAAGTAGATCCCCATTGAGCTTTTCCAATTCATGCTTGCTTTAGCAATTTGCTCTCAACAACAACAAACAAGACAAGCATGCTATATAATGATGTGTTAGACCTACTCTAGCATATATATTCAACAATGTATAAGAAATTAAACATATCCATGGATTCAATATTCATTCAAATGCACATTAATTGGATAGGAAAAGATATTTCTATTAATAAAATCAGAGATTACAAGAGTGGCAACCTCTGTTAGCATGTCTACGAACCAGAGAAACCGAGTCCTCCACCTGGGCCTCCACCACCTCAATCCTCCATCTCTTGATAGCAAGCTCACAAGACAGAGGACAGCTTGGGAAGAACACAAAGTGATCCAAAGGGACAAAGGGATGCAAACTCAAGTACAAGCAAACTGAGGCAACAATGGACTATAGTTTCTTCTCTCTTCAATTCCTCCTCTTCAATGTATCTAAGGGGTTCCTTATATAGCACTCCAAAAGGGTAATGGAGGGTCGAATCTAAGCATTCTCCAAACATTTAGAAGGCCAAGAGTTAAGTTGTTTGGACTCATATAAAGAAAAATACAAAACTATTTGGCTTCATGCACACATTTGGATGTATGTGGGTTTGACGTCAAAAGTCATGTGTACACGCGAGTATTGGTTTACAAGTCGCGTACAAAAATAAACAGGGTTTTAAAGGGATGAACTTGGAACATCAAAGGATAATATAAGTCAATGGGGTTCATAGAGTTTGCAGAGGGACAGGGAAGGCCATAAATATGTGATCAACCATGTGTGGTAAAATCAGCTATAACACCATTAGTAATTGTATCCTATAATGTTCGAAGACTTTAGCTAAAGGTGTTAGAGAAGGCTAGTGTTTAAGGATATTTGGTAGTCTAGTGATACACACATTTGAGTTAAAGGTTGGGAGGACCTTCTACTTCTAAGGAGACATATAAAAGATATTAACTATGTTAGACAGAGGATTACTCAACTATTGTATGATCTCGATGATTTGATTTCTAGTGTAAAAAATAATAAGACTAAGAGTATCTCTTTCTATGGTAGGTTTTCCTACCAATCCTTAGGATATTTCCCATATAAATATGTATGTTTTGATGGATGCTCAAAGCTATGATTCATTATTCATGACATAAATGATTAGTTTGATGGATGCTTAAAGCTATGATTCATTATTCATGACATAAATGATTAGTTATGTTTATTGTTGAATATGATAGAATGATTTATCATTATTTTGAGTAAACTTACATCATTAAAAAAACCAAAACAGAAATTTAAAGTTTATTTTAGTATCAACTTAAGTGTTAGTTTTATGTGATTTTATCCAAAATTTATAATATAAACGTGCTTTTTCCTCTTTAGATTGAGTTCATTTTAAGCTCACCATTTTAGGAATTTCTAAGATAAACAACTTAAATAAGAAAAATAACACTAAAAATCACTTGATAAAGTTATAAGGGAATCCTAATAGTTTTCCAAATATTATTAGGAATGAGGTAAATTAAGCAAAGCACCATGCTAAGCAACTACCTCTATCGGTAAAGTCTTAAATATCTATAATATTTAAAATACACTACATAACCTCTCTTGGTAAAGTGTTTAAACATAGAGTATTTAAAATAGAAAGTATTTTAATGTTTTAGATTTGAATGGCATGATAGTACATAGGACAAATTATTTCCATTAACACATATCTGAGGGTTAAACAAAAATAGACAATTTAACCAAATGAACATAGTTTTTGTTTTTAGCTTCTTTAAAATAAATAATTTAACAAAATAAATATAGTTTTTTTTTAAGCTTTCCCATTACCATGAAACAAAAGTAGATAATTTAACCAAATGAACATAGCTTTTTTTTAGCTTCTTAAAAATAAATAATTTAACAAAATGAACATAGTTTTTTTTAAAGCTTCCCCATTACAATGGGGATAGAGAAGTAATGAACATAGAATATTTTTGGAAATTGAAATGATGCACTCTTGGAATAGTTGATGAGTATGGACATATCAAAACCAAGCCATCAATCCTTACATGAATGCACTAATGTAAATGAGAGCAAATTAAAAAATATAATAAGGATCAAGAAACTCTTTCTTTCAAGTATAAATACAATTAGGATCAAGAAACTCTTTCTTTGAAGTATATTTTTGGTGATCTTATTTCTTTGGTTCAGTTCATATCTTGGTTTTGCAATTTTTTTTTGAGCACAAGACTAAGGAAGAATCATGCAACCATATTAAGAAGCAATGAATAAGGAGGAGTTTAAATATTTGATGATTTTTGTTCATCTACATGTTTTTAAAGAATCTGTATTATATGTTTTTTAAATCATGTTTCTAAATATATAAATTGATTCAGCCTTTTCAAATACCCCAAAACATTAAGTGGATTCATGCCAAAAAAATGCTATTAAAAAGAATGAATCCTCAAAACGTTTAAGGCTGTTTAAGCTACTCGTAACCATTTAAGCTTGGGAAAGAGAAGAGCTTGAGAAAAAGAGTTGAGCTTAGAAAAGAGAAAAGCTTGAGAAAAAGAGTTGAACTTAGGAAAGAGAAGAGCTTGAGAGAGCTTGAGAAAAAGAAAAGTCACCTACCTAAAACATTCTACAAAGAAAATGAAGTAGAAAAAGGTCAATGCAGCTCATAGACACGATCGAAGGTTGGCGGACTAGGACAAAGCAAAGTAATAGAAAAAAACCCTAAAGGATCACTGGGAGTTGCTAAAAATAAATTAGTATGCTATTGAAAAGAGAAGAGCTACTCGTAACCATTGAGCTTGGGGAAAGAGCAGAGCTTGAGAAAAAGGAGAGTTACCTACATGAAACATTCTATAAAGAAGATGAAGTAGAAAAAGGTCAATGCAGCTCAGACACAGGATCGAAAGTTGGCCGGCTAGGACAAAGCAAATTAATAGAGAAAACCCTAAAAAATCATTGTGAGTGGTTAAAAATAAATCAAGTTGTTTAACTAAGGACGATTTTCTCTCTATTTTTGGTTGGTTTTTACTTTTTTTTAGCCATAAATTTTTTTATTTTAAGGAATTTTTAAAATGTGTAAAAACATTGCTAGATCTTACATACTATGACTGTCTAGAGGTTTCCGTTCCACCTGATTCCATTTCTTCAAATAAAATAACTCAACAAACAACAAAAATTACAAAATTTTGTGAGTGAAATTCATCGGATTCCAGCTCAAAATCAGCTGAAAAATCAAATTCATTCCCTAGATAGACAGCTCCAAAATAAATTAGTATACTTCTTCTGTGACATAATGAATGGGTTGGCGAAAATTGCGGTTATGAAAAGAAGCTAAGAAATCAAGACCGCATCGACAATGGAGAAAGGCGTTAACCCCACCGTTAGCACAAACTTCCAGTAGACAGGAACTTGTTTGCTGGTTCCTGTGCTGGCTAAATTAGAAGGCCTACATGTTTTTCAACATAACACGGCCATTTGCATATTTACAGTACAAAGATCTCCCTACTGTAATTTGTACAAGGTACAGGCATGCGTGAGAACTGTTACCTTTTGTGTCAATAGGAGAACTTACGAAAAACTATCATGTGATCCGCGTCACAAGGAACACTATATCGCGATGTGATCTACGACAACGAAGTCGGTGAAGTGGTCTCAAGAAGTCATTCTTGATCAAGATGATGAAGACTTTCAATTTGTTAAATCATGGAGGACACTTAAAATGACCTTCAGGACATAGATTGGCACCAGCGTCTCAGCCCAAAGGTCAAACCAGTCAGTTTCCAAAATAGGTGGATCCTTTGAGAAATAAGAGTAAATATTTAATAGCCTAGGCCTAGGTATTAGGTCAAGATGAAAAATGATTGTCAAATATCTATGAGTTCTTTCTTTGTTTTTTTGTCTTTTTGAATGCAACCTGAGTAATACTCAGGTTTGTAAGGTAAGTAACTTCTTGTGAAAAATTTCCAGGCCCCGCCTACATTCCAGGACAAGTGATAGAGAAGATGGTGGTGGATCCCAGTACTGAAATTAATATAATTTGTTCTTTACTTTGGGTGAGATACTTGATAACATTCTATGTCATTCAGTTGGATCATGGTACTAGCAACAGCTTAACGCATGACCTAACCAATATTCTCAAATTTTACACTTTTAAAAGTTTTACATATAATGGCATTTGATCTTCATATAAAAAAAATTATTAGATAATTTTCTTATTTTACAGCTATAAATATATAGCTATAATTTAATTTAATGATTTTGTAAAATATATAAATATAAATGCATCTAATTATAAATATTGATTACAAAAAAAATAACACAAAAAACAAGGAATAGAATTCAAAATTTATTGTAACTATTATTACTTTATTTTTATTTTTAGTTGTATAAAAAAGCTATTTTAAATTAAATGCCAAAATAAATGTTATTAACTATTAAATATTTAAATGTAAAATTTAATATAAATCTATTTAGTAATTATATTTAAGTTTATTTAATTTAATATATACTTATTTTAATTTTAAATTACAAATTTGCATTATATATTTATTTACATACATTTAAAATACAATTCTTGCCACTATAATGTGGTAGATATACAACATGCAAGCTATCATTCTCTTGACAACTAGTATAGACACATTTAACTCATGTGTTATAAAGGGTAGAGAGAGATCAAATCCACAAACCTTTCACCACTAAATTACAACACACATCCCTCTCACCACTATGCTACAAGACAATGATACATGCATTCACTTTGTTTTTTTTTGAAATTTTTATGAGACCTCACACCAGCACTTCCCCCAAGGGAACTCCACTATGCTAATAATAACAACACACTATAGCCCACTAATGCATGCATTTTTATTTTTATTTATTTATTTATTTTTATTTTTATGAGAAATAAAGACACTTTCCTCACCAATAAAAATAAAATATAAACATAATAAGTAGAAAAAATCCACCCTGAACCATGACAACTACACAAGGTCTCAATAGTCAAGGAGTTTGACCAAGTCTGGTAGGTTAGGGCATATGAGAACCAAAAAGATATATTTAGGTTATGTGAAATTTGATTTCACATTAACATCTAAAGCGCCAATGACACACTTCATTTTAAAGGTTTAACTCATAATATCAATTGCTTTCCCTATGGAGATTACATAGTTTCAATGGTGCAATATATTGTTCCTATTATGTTTCCATGACATTGAGTCATTTTCAAATGATATTGAGAAAGGAAAATGCAACAAGAATTAATAATTATTTGTTAAGCATAATGTAATATGTTAAGAATTTTGAAGAAGTATTGCATGATTGAAAGGAGAAGAAGTGAGAAACTACAAGTTGGGGTGAGTTCTGGACATAGTTCATTCTTGCAGGAAAAAACTATCAGTTCATGTTATTCTTAGAAGAATTAAGAACTAGCACAACTACTTAACTTATGGGTGGTCAATAGGCTACAAATTAAGTTCCATAAACAAGTTATTTGTTACATGTTCTTAATGAGTAGTTGTGTGTCATTGTCTATTATCCATACATTAAATATCAATTTTCCATGTATCAGGTACCAACTATTTTTATATTCGTTTTTTATAATTTTTTATTTCAAATTTAGATATCAAGTCACACATAAGTTTTTATCAAAATCACTCATATGTTACCATTGAGTATCGATTTTTAATATACCTTCACCACATGGACATGTTATTCCAAGTAACTACACCAAACAATGATTTAGGGGAGGAAACGTACTAATGGATCTAGCCAACCAACAAGGTATCGAAGAAAAGAGTAGTCCGTCAAAGAATATCACAGTCACCAACGACAAGGATATTTAATGTACATTGAAATTATTGATTGTGAGTTGGGACAATTATGTATTGGAAGAAACCATTCAATTTTTGAGAGGATTTTGATGACTATGTCTTCATGCCTATTTGTGTCAACTTTCATTTGTTCGACCATATAACAATTGGAGATAGCTTTCTAACATCTTTTATATAAGATATTTTTGAGGGCCTAACAAGAAACGAGACAAAATCCATCACATATGGTTATTCATTTTATAATTAAGCTTCAATCAGTGAAATAATGATTTTCATGCACAATAGTAGGCATTTTCAAGGACCCCGTTGACAAATTAGATCGAGTAATGTTCGAGTCCTTGGGTCATTACTATTTCTCATGTGTGGGTGATGCTCAATAAATATTGGAAAAAGGGGTATCCTTGAATTGAAACAAGTTCCAATTTCCCAAACCTTTATGTAGGTTCTTAGGAAAAAGTGTGGTCGGTGAAGGGGCATCCTTCAATCCAAACCAGTTCCAATTTATCAAACCTTTCTATAGATTGTTAGGACACATTGTGCTTAATGAAGGAATGATGGTTAACCCACATTAGGTCAAAATAATAAGATACCTACAACCATTAACTAATCTACTAAATGTTATATGATTTATGTGAAATATCAAATAGTATTATAAGTTTTTTAAAGGTTAGTGTCCATGGATCACATACCTGCATCAAAAAAATCAGGAACTTGACAATATTTTTGTCAAGCACTGAAACTGAGAATGCTTATAGAAATCAAGGATAATATTGTGAATGCACTAGTGTTCAAGTAACCTGGGTTGATGAAAACCTTTAATTTTAGTTTCAACACAACATGTATTTCCAATGGTGTTTTCCTCTCATAGTGGATTGAAAAAGGAAATGGTTACCAAGAATAGTTTTGTAATGAAAAACTATATGAAGTAAATCATACCTATAACACCGATAAATAGGAATCATATCTATAACACCAATAAATAGGAAGCAATACCAATGTTGTAAGATTTGGAAAAGTTTTGGTACCATATTTAAATTTCTATGTTGACCATCAAGATCTTAAAATACATGGAGTACAAGTTGTTTCTATCTACTGGGATTGTTAAATCCATGATGCTAACACAAGAAAAGAACATGCTTGAGGACTGTTTGTTTTATATAGAGAACGATGAAGCCAAATTGAATTCAAGTGGGGAGGGAACTTCTCCAACACCAACTTATTTAATCTAAGAGACACCTAATTATGTAATCTAAGGGTAACGTAATTATGTAGAATATTTAAAACATTTACTCATAGCACAAATAGGAGACTATAGGAATTACCAAGTTCTAAAAATGAATGCTAGTAGAAAAAATGACCAGGTTCAATATATCTATGAGCTTATTCGACAATATGGGAATGGATGACATCCTAATATGGTGCACCTTTATTAAATAAAATGATTAAGCAACAGATATAATTTGGGCATCCATCAATGAGACTTCTTAGTAACAAGAACAAACAAAAATATCTTATGGATAAAGGGGTGTTAATAAGCTCAAAAGAAATAGACCAATAAACTGCAACACAAGATTTATGATGAGTTACATTAAATATTTCCCTTACAACTTTTGGAGAATTAAAGGAATGATTCAATTGAAACCATTACATGTGCCAAGAGAATGATGTTCTAACGCATCATTATGGGAATAGAAATAAATACAAAAATGGGTAAAAGTTAGGGATCTCAATGTCAATGGTGGAGGTTGTTAACACAGATCTGTCGACATGGGTCATGGGGGCTTCACTTGTTGACCAATATCATATCACATTAGTTCATATTGTGGGTTTTAAAATTATAAAAAATTGAACCAATATATTGCAGGTATTGGGGGGGATGAGGGGTTTAAGGTGGGGGTGGGTAGGGTGGTTTATAAGGATTGAGGTGTAAAAAGGGGTGGGGAGGAGGTTTTAAGTATTGGGAGGGGGTTTCAACGAAAAGAGTTTGGGTCAATATCTCTGGAAATTAAGGGTATTCTTTAATATCCCACGATCGCACGTGCTATGTGAGAGGTTCACTAAGTAAAGTCCCCATGACATGGGTTCACTTTGAATTATTGCCAACAACCATTGACATAGACTCCCTAAACATCGGTCTGGAAAGGTTTTACCCTTTTCAGCAACACCTACAGATCAGGCGCAGTCTCACCTAATATGTCGAAGGGAGGGTTGCAGGAACCAAGTTTCCTCAGTGTGAAGAGGACTTCACATTAACTTCGGAGCAACAGCAACATAACCCATGAATTCGGGATCATGAAAAATACTATGCAACTGTAATATTAACTAGATATATTATGAATTGTAATCATATTAACTCAGATTTCAATTCAACAAAGAATGATATCATTATGATTCACATTCATATTACCCCAGATTCAGATCGACAAAGATATCAACATACATTAAACTAAAAGATATAGTGATACTTTGCATCATTCACATAATGTTAAAGGAAAAAATAGATATAGCACAATCATTCTGTAATGACTCTTTTTTTTATTTTTACCGAAATGTCCAATTTTCCAAAATTTTCACAATTTTGGCTCTTGACTAGTTTTAGTGTCTTGGTCTCCAAATCACCCCAATTGCTTCCAACTATTTAGAGAAGGTGTATGAATGATATAAGAAATTAATTATTATTTTCAAGGATGTATTATGGCCCTCCAAACACTTCTACATGTTTGTACTAAATTCTGAACAGGATAGAGGATTTTATTGGCAATTTTGGGCTCAAATCCCCCCTGGGTAAGTGGTAGAAATGGCTTCCCAAATGTGCAGAAACACACTCGAATTCTAAAATTGAAGTAGGGGACATGTAATACATTATCATAGACACATATTCATAACCAATCAACCTCCTATGGCTTTTATCACTTCTATTAATCAGATATGAAAAACTAGTTTTGGACCCTTGGGGAAATGAGGTGTAGTTTGCTCCAATGGTTATGAAATTTGACCCAATGGCCAAAAATTATTAGTTACTGAACATGAATCCCATTAAATTATTTAATTATAGTCCATTCATTCATAAATCATCAATATTTTACACATCCATTCGAATTCATCAAGCTTACAAGAGTTTACAACAAGGTAGTGGGGAAATGACATTGTTTCTTCATTATTGAGCAATAATACATGATATTTATTGGCCTTTAAACCTGATATATTTATGAAATTAAATAACAGAGCATTTAAATCATAATAAAAAATACTGGAGCAAGATAAGCTCCCTCAAATAGATGAATACCTCACCAAGTGTGCCTCACTCCATGGAGCTGAAATATGGTGAGAAAACTTGAGATGAAAGGAAGAAAAAGATGAAATTGATGTGTCCATGAGATTTTTTATCTTGCACATGTAACTAATACTCCATTAAAGTTCCTTGAAATACCTAAGTGGCCTCTCCCAACACCAACTAGGATGGGAATCTTTCACCCTCAAAATTAGCTAAGGCATGAACTAGTTATCCACTAGCTCTCTCTTTTCACAACAAGAAATTTAAAAAATGATCAAAAGGACATTTCTATTGGTTTATTCCTGTATTTAATAAGCTTCCTTAGCCTTCTAAGGTTCCCAATCCATACACAGACTCAATCCAAGTCGAATTAGGGTGTGTGCTCATGAATTGACATGTGTCCTCTCTTTCCTAGCCTTCCACATTCCCCAAATTTGAGTAGGATCCCATTGATCTTCCCAAACTCACATGAGAGTTCTATTGGATGGTATATTCTAACCTAACATGTCATATATGTCAAATGTGAGCCTTCATATCTGACTTGTGTCATAACTATCATAGAATCTCTATCATTGGTGTCATAGATGTCATAATTTGTAAGGGGAATCTAGCAAAGTGTCCATGAAACTCCCATTTGGCTCTTCCTCTCCCCATGTAAGTTACAATTCATCCCAAATTCGACCTATGAAGTATATGGACAAGTATATTAACCTTATAATTCATCCAAAAACATTAGGCTTCCCATATATTCGAGATTGCAAGAGGAGGATGCCATTTAACATAGGAATTCTAGCTTGAGATGGCCCCACAGTCTCCATGTGTCTCCATTCTCCATAGCCATTTCATTTTTCACTTGCATTCATTTAATTAAATCCATTAAATAAATATCTATCCTTATAATGTCTAAACACCAATTATTATCTCCCTTATTAACTTTCCAATGTTTCCACCCAACCTATGGAACTAGTAGGATTGATGGAATTTTCCTTCTATGCAATTATTTAAAATGGGGGCATTACAGTATTCCTGATCCAATATTTCTTGTCCTCAATTAATTTCAGATTTGGATGCTGAAAAATATTCTCCTCTTCCCATGTAGCATCTTCACTTGGTAGATCCTTCCACTGCACCAAGTATTCTTTGATGGTTTTGCTCCTCAATCTTCTCTCCCTTGTCTCGGAATAAGGGTGAGATGTCCTTCATTATCCAAAGGAGGGAGTGTATATGAAATTACAAGTTGCTTACCAATATATTTATTGAGACAAAAAACATGAAATACATTATTGATTTTACTCCCTTTCAGAAGTTCCAACTCATATGCTACTTCTCCAATCTTCTGGATTATCTTGTAGGGCCCATAGTATATTGGCTTTAGCTTTTCTACTCCATTCCTTTTGAGAGATGTTTGTTTGTATGGCTGCAACCTTGAATACACTAAATCATCAACCTAAAATGTCCTTTCCTCTCTATGTTTAACTGCATATTTTGTTTGCTGATTTTGGGCAACCTGCAAATTGTCTTTTAAAAGCTTTAAAATGTCTTGGATTTCTTCCACCCAATATTTAGCTTTTGGAGCTCTAGTATCACCAAATATCATATCAGAAACTGTAAGTGCATCATAACCATATAATTCTCTAAAAGGATACATCCCTATTGACATGTGAAAGGTGGTGATGTAGCAAAACTCACCCAAGTGTAGCCATTTTGTCCAAGCTTTTTGTTGTTCTCCCACATAGTTTCGGAGGTACCCTTCCAACCATGTATTCACCATATCTATTTTTCCATCAGTTTGGGGATGGTATCTTGTACTTGGATTCAACTGAGTGCCCACCAATCTGAAAATTTCTTGCCAAAAAACACTCATGAATCTACCATCTCTATCACTCACAATGCTCTTGGGGAGCCCATGCAATCTGAAGAATTCTTTGAAAAAGAGGTCAGCCACTTGTGCAGAAATAAAAGAGTATGTAACAGAAAATAAATGAGCAAAATTATTTAATCTATCCACTACCACATATATGCAATCCTTTCCCAAATATTTGGGCAAACCGGTGATGAAATCCATCGATATAATGTCCCATTTTTTCTCTGGAATGGGAAATGGTTGTAATAAACCGGTTGGGTATGTGAGTTCTGATTTGTTTTACTGAAATACCTTAATTTAATTCACATACTTCTGAACATATTCCTTCATCCCCTTCCAATAGAACATTTTCTTTAATTGCCTATAGGTTTTAAAGATCCCTGGACGACCTGCTAGTGGGGAATCGTGTGCTTCTTGCAAAACTTTGTACTTAAGCTCTGAATATCGAACCAAATAAATTATGCCCTTATAGTATATCAGCCCATTTAAAATTCTGTAGTTATCATCTCCCATGAGTCCATCTAATACATCACAAGCAAACTTATCTTTGGCATATTCAACTAGTAGCATGTCTTTCCAATTTTTAGCAATGTCCATGAGAGAAAAAGAAGGTCTTCAAGATAATGCATCTTCTACAATGATATTATTTCATTTCATATATTCAATATCAACATCATAATATTGATGTTGATGTTGATATTGCAAGAGGAGGATGCCATTTAACATAGGAATTCTAGCTTGAGTGGGCCCCATAGTCTCCATGTGTCTCCATTCTCCATAGCCATTTCATTTTTCACTTGAATTCATATAATTAACTCCATTAAATAAATATTTATTCCTTATAATGTCTAAACACCATTTATTAGCTCCCTTATTAACTTTCCAATGTTTCCACCCAACCCAGGGAACTAGTAGGATTGATGGAATTTTCCTGCTATGCAATTTTTTAAATGAGGAACATTACACATTCATCAACTTATTTGGTTTATCACAGATCGACACATATCTAACCCAATAATGTAGAAAAGGGTCTATCAAAACAAAATTCATACCAAAAACCTCTTCAGATACGGTAAAATCCACATAAACAAGAAATTACAATCTAGAAGATCCAAAATGCCGATTAAATTCAATTCATAAAGACAATTCTTTGCACAATCGATGCCAAAATTGGATCGCAAAAGACAAAATAATTCTTGATCAATGCCCCTTTGATTTACAATTCTAACTCTACTTATAGGCTCACTAGGTTGTTACAAAATGGTCCACTTAACCAATCAGTAACTAATTCAACCAAAATATCCTTATTTGTTGATTTCGTTATCCTCCATGGTTGACTTTTATCCTTGTTGATGCCCTTCCTATTGCTAGTGGTATTGCAGTTTGTGTGCTCTAGCCCCATTCCAATAGGACCCCAACAAAAACTCGTGGCTCATTCTAGAGCCACCTCAGCTAGAAACAACCAATGCATTCAACTTTTCCTTTAAGTTATTGTACTTTGTTTTGACTTGGTCGATAGCTTCTCTGAACGTTTCCCCAAGTGTTGCACACTCTTCCACTTATTTCTCTGTCGTGTGCTCCTTGCTCATCTACTATACTTAGTTTAGCTCTGCTTTGGTATTTAATATTTCATCCATGGCCTTTAACGCCAATTGTTCTGATGTACCCTAAAGTTCCTCCAAATGTGTCTTTCTCTATTGGTGTCTTGCACATGCCTTGTTAACTCGCTGCTGCAACTCTTTTAGTTCTTTTTCCTTGGTTACTTGCACTAGTGGGGGCATCGTTTTAAGTGATCCCCTCAATGCTATCAAATTTTTATTATGCCTCACCAAGTTGCATGTCCAGCTGGTGCAACTGTTCATCTTGTACCAAGCCACCCCAAAACTGCGTTATTTCCTCTACAATCGTTTGCATGACCTTCTCTAGTTCTACAATCTCTGTTATGACATCCTTTATCATGCTTCTCCTTTATGCTATCTGCTCTAGCAGTGTACTAGGTACCACTATAGCCTGTAATTCCTCATTTTCCTTCTATATATTTGTGACAAGTTTCCCTAACCATAATTCCTTTGCTTCTACAAACATTTCTCGGCTAATTTCAAATACCTCTTCGTAGTCCAAGGAGACTACCCTCTCCAATATTTTTTTGTCATTGAATGCCTTTGTATTCTTGTTTATTATGGCCTCCTTTTCTTCTTTTATTTGCTGAAGCTCCTATTTAGTTCTTTGTACTTGTTGTTTGGAGTCGAATAGATGATCTTGGGTTGTTGCTTCACGATCTATGATCTCCTCACTTCTTGTGATTTGAATTCCTACCAGTGTTGACATTGAGAGAAATTTTAGGTCGAGAATGATCGGGTTGTGCTATCATAGTGTAGCATCTGCATCCTCATCTCTTATTGTGATCGCATGTGGCAAAATCTGCACTAGTCTCACTTTTGTGCCGATGTCTACTTCGACCACCCTTTGCAGTGTTCCTTCTTGTGGTATTCTTGTCTCAAGTAATTCATTGGTGAGTTTTTATAGCATATGTGTAACCTGATGGAAATATCCTCTTACATGTTGTGTCATATTCTCCTGTTTCTCATTGTTCATTGTAGTGATTGATGTCAATACTTTGTTCATCTGGTCGTCATAGAGTCTTGCAGTTATGCTCCCCTCACCGTGCTCTAACCGACACTTCATATGTGCTTCTTATTATTATTTATCTAGCTTCAGCTATGTTGTAGTTGCTGATGATGCTTCGTCTTGTGAATTTTCTACATCCTCTGAGTCCTTGGGCTCATCGTGATCTTTTGGGATGTCTACTAGTGGTTCAACTCCTGGGTCAGACAGTTGTTCATTGCTTACCAGAACTTTCCATTTTGCATTCCATTCCTCCATGATGGCATCTAGTTCCTCATCAATTATCTTATACTGTGTCGTAAGCCATTTATTTTTTGGATCTTACCATGCTTGAATGTGTATGGCATGGGGTCCCATCGCAAACCTTGGAATCCTCCGATACCTCTTTGTGGCTTGTTCTTTTAGTCATGATACCTTGACTGCTTCCTCTTGCAGTGCATCTAAGTAAAGATAGAAATGAATGTTTTTGGTAGTTTGCATTTCTTTTTCATTAAGTACCCACAAATTTTTATAACTCACTCCTCAATAAGTGTTGACAACGTCAACCTCCATTGCTTGGTAGTGTGTTGGTTCCATCCATCCAACCAATGAAATGAGTATTAGTAGCCAGGAGTATGTAAATGGATTACCATCCTCTTGTGATAACACTGTTTCTTCCATCAGCTCATTCAACAATAAAATGGGCAATTCATTTTTACACCAGCTGTGCACTACTTCGCGGATGCAATGACCTCGGATGTGCATTGGTTTGGGAAATTTCTTTCGCACTATTTTAACCGTTAGAAACTTTGCTATGATTCTGACTTCCTGCTCATTGATGGTATCAATCACATATTCCATTTTATCCTTTACTACCCCATAGTTTTTTCTCATCTTCACTCTCAACTTCATGTCGTTGTCCTTTCCTTCGAAGTACTGTCAAAGCTCGGCCCCCGCCTTGGTTAGGCCTGTGATATGGGATATAAAGTCGACCACAATTGGGATTTTTGTGCCTATCCATAAATAGCATCCATGGAATCATGCCAAAAGATGCCTCACACATGCATTAAATTCTACAGATCATCCAAAATGTGGCATATGGGTGATCAACAGCAATGAAGACCATTGCAATTCCAGTTGCCATTGTATTGGCTCTCAGGTGATCGGCCCTCCTTCATTATGTGTTGTCTATTGGTATGATCTCTCGGTTGGTTCCAAGAATGCCAGTATGTCATGGTAACTGTAATGTAACATCTTCAGTTGTGACATCATGTTGGTCATTACATTGACACCCTTTGGTGTTGCTAGCAACTTGATGGCATAATTGGTGTTTTTTTCCAATTCATAGAACCAGTGCCGCTTCTTTTCTTAGTGGTTTGTACCCTGGAATGGATGTGATCATCGACCCCAAAAGTTTCCCCCTTTCCATTGTTTCCTCTTTCATCATGGTCGATGGACCTGCTTCTCCCTCTGTTCCATCCCCCCTTAGCGATCTTTGGGTTGTCTTGGTTGTTCTCTCCAGAGAGATCGAATGAGTGGTACTTATTTTCTTCCTAACCGATCACACTTTTGTGGATACAATATCTAGTTTTTCTTCCACTATGTGTGGTGAACCTACTGCAATAAACAATGAGAATGCACAATATAACAAAAATTATGGATCACAGAAGAGATTTTATTAATTGCAGGCCACTTCGAGGGGGAAACCTCCTTTGAGAAAGCTCAATACAAAATAACTCTTTGATGATTTCATTGGCCTCAACACTTAGTTATATATTAATTCTAATCTAAACAACTATTAATCCCCATGAATGTGGGATAATATAACATACTAATGGGACAACTTACAAAGAATATGGGTCCAATAAAATATACTAACAAAATAAAGAGGAGGGTTGACACGGGTTCTCAACACTAGGACCACCCTTGCAAATGGTTTTTCCAGTGTACTTGTGCTTGAAATAATGTGCTTCATGGCCTCTATAACACTTCTCTTTTCTCTTGCACTTCTCTTCACTCTGACACTTCTTCTCTTCTTCCTTTTGTGCCACACAATGGGTCGATCCATACCCATTGACATGATTTTATATCCTTTGATCCTTTTGTGTGAGAGATTTTAAACATCATTACCAAATATTTCATTGATTAACCAGATCCTCTGTCAATTTTGCAAATCCGATGTGTTCCTTGGTCATTAAATGCAGGTCTTTTGAACTTACGCCGTCGCTCTTCCAGGTGTAATTGTTTCTGTTGATGAAATTGTCATTGATGACAACATGAACTTGTAGTGGCACCACATTTTGTCATTAATGCCACCAAGTCCTACTTCCAGTTCCTTGGACCCCTTACAGAGTGGGTTTGTGCCTTAAACCACCTTGTACCCAGTTGACAAGGTCCTCGTACACACAAGGATAGATGTTGGAGCCACCACCTTGTTGAAGATGTTGAAGACCCTGCTGATGGTGTTGAAGACCCTGGCGATGGTCTTGAATCCTTGATTGATGATGGATAACCCATAAAGGGGTTGGAGAAGAATTAATGGCCCATTCTTTGGTCATTCATGCTCTGATTGTATCATAGTACCCCATGAGAAGACCCAGCTACCCCACAAATGATGTCATGATGAATCTGGACCCTTAAGGGTCTCTTTGTATGGTTGAGGTGGTTGAAGAAGCCCATGAATCCCCTTGGCATGTAAAATAATCCTCTTTCTTCATGAATAATACTTGACGGAGTCCTTGGACCCACACTTGATGCTGTAATGATCTTACAACCCTTGTTGTATCATGGAGCTCTTGTATGATGATGATGACCTTGTATAGTCCTTGAAAGGATATGGAACCCATGAACATTTCCTTGGTATGATGAAGAACCCCTTGAAGACATGGAACCACTAATGAAGAACGTGATGCCCTTGCAAAGGTCATAGAGCCCACTACTTGCACTTTACATGGTTAGATGGCATGATGATGTGGTCTTTGGAAATGGAACATTGTGAAGACCTTGATGCCCATTCCTTTCACTTGATGTGGTTAACACACCCAAACACATACTAGATTGATGATGGTTCATTTAGTGACAATATCGAATCCCATGATGGCACCTTGCACATGGCATGCCATTAAAATCCCTAGTGGCTCGATGCAATCCTATGAAGATGTGGAGGAGACACTCTCATGAATTTTAAATGATGTCGTTGACTTTAAAGGATGTTTTAAAAGAAAATTAATAAAAATACATAAGTTTGACCATTAAGGTGGTAAGAAAAATTATAAAAATACATAAGGTTGACCATTGAATTGGTAAGAAGTTTGAAATCCTTGGTCATACATATGGCTTATGTGGTGGACACCCTCTTATATGGAAAATAAAATACAAGCAATTATTTGGTAAGGTTTGACCATTGATGTGGTAAGAAGTTTGACGTACTTGGTCATACATATGGATTATGTCGTGGACACCCTATTATATGGCAAAGAAAATACATGCAATCCTTTGGAAAGGTTTGACCATTGAAGTGGTAATAATTTTGTGTGACAATTAAAAGTCAAATTAAAAATTCAAATTACAATTTTTAATTAAAAATTAAAATTCTTACCACTCTTACCTTTGAAGACAAGTCGAACAACATGAAACATGTCCACTTTAATGCGTATATGCATCGAAAAACAATCAATGATGGATTTGGAGAAGTGAATTCGTGGAGATTGGTCTAAGATTTTTTTCGTAGCAGAAGAGTAGCAGTTCATTTTTACAGAGAAATGTTTAGGCATCTTCACTAAAATTGGCATAACTTTCTCATACGGAATCAGAATTACAAAATTCTTAGCTCATTGGAAATATTGTTACGAGGGCTATGTGATGAAATGATGTAGAGTTTATTTCAATTTTTCTATTTTTTCTTCATCTTATGATCTTAAAAAAGGTATGGCTCATGCTTCTGAGTTTCTCTTGTGATGGAACATGTCTCTCATAGATAGAGTTCATATTTGATCTTAGTATGTGATCCTCTATATTGGTATATCTATTTGGATTAATTATGAGGATATGATTATGATGTTTCATAACTTTATGATATGATATAATACACTTTATGATGATAATGCATGTGATAATGATGTACACTCTTTGATGTTGATGCACTCTTATACAATATGATGTACATGCATACCATTGTGTGATAATGCTCTCCTATGCAGTATGATGTATACTTGTTGTTGATGATGCATACATGGTACAAACACAGATGATGATGATGCATATTTGATGATGAGGATGCATACCCTATGACGATGATGCATACCTATGATAATGATGCATGCCTTATGTTTAGTGAAAGAAGAGCGGAATTACTTGTTCAGTAATTGTGTATGATGAGGTGTACAATGATGTACATGAGAAATGTATGGCACTAAAATGACTTATCAGTATATAAACATGACTCAGCAGATGACCAACAATAGAGACGAGCAACAATGATGAGTAGCAGTGATGAGTAGGAGTGATGAGCAACAGAGATGAGCAGTAGTGATGAGCAGCAGTGATGAGTAGCATAGATGAGCAATAGCGATGAGCAGTAGTGATGAGCAGTAGAGATAAGTAGTTTTGATGACAAACAATGTTGAGAAGCAACGATGAGAAGAGATTGATTTGCAGAGCAGAGGTTGGTTGTTTAGAAGAGCCATATGATTCCTTGCAAGAATAATCTTTCACTTGAGGATTTGACTCCTCAAACCCTTCTTAGTTGGAGCTAAGAAAACTAGGTTGGGTCCTGTTACGAGTGTTGGTTCTCTTTTCATTAGTTGGTGTTGATTGTAATCAATAATATTGTTGTATTCCATGTACAATAAATAAAGATCAAAATTCTATATATTATTGTGTCTCTTTTTTTGTGATGTTATGCTTATGACTCATGATGGATTCGATTATGAAATTGATGACATAATGATTGATATGCTCTCATTGAATAAAAGAAGGGAAAAAGTTTAAAATTTCTCACACACTGATTCACCCCCCCTCTTAGTGTGGCCATTGTGTTCAACAATCAGTATTAGAGCAGGACTTCGTCACAAGCCTTGCAAGCTTGAAGGAGATTCGTGGAGACACAATGGAAGCAAAAGAAGAGTAATCAAACAATGACGTGCCAATACTTGTTGGGATGGATTATTTCAGCTAGAGGAGCAAGATGAAGGAATATCTAAAGAATTTTGGCATTTGGGATATTGTGATTAATCCACCCTCTCCATCAAACAAGAAGGGTAAATTAGTTGTACAGAAGGAAGCAAAGAAGGACAATACTACATCCCTAAATTTCCTCATGGATGGACTTCCCATTTTAATGAAATAAGGTGTAGGGGAATACACTTTAGCCAAAGACCTATGGTTCAAGTTGGAAGGTGAGTATCAGAAGATAAGACTAGAACATGAGAAGACTAACCATGAATCAGAAGGCAAGCCCCAAGAAGAAGTCAATCAAGGAGAAGAAAAGCAAGAAGAGGAATCCAGTGAAGGCATGGACTCTTGTGATTGTAATGATAGCTTGTGTGATGAAATTGAGAAGGTTCTTGCAGATGATGATGAAGGGATATCAAAGGTTTCACATGAGATACATCTCACGTTGTTGAATATTGATCTCAGATCCAACTGGTTTCTGAACACAGTAAATTTGAACCAGAGTGACTTGATGAAGTTCAAAAGGAAAATATTGGACTCCTTGAATGAATATCAGTAGAAGACCATGACAATGAAAGTGTTGCTTGTGAAGCTCAAAAAAAGGACAAAGAGTTGTGGGATCAAATGAAATAAAAGGATGCTAAAGTTGAACAACTAAAGACCGAATTGATTAGTCAAAAGGAAGATTCATAAGATCCTTCTGAAGATCTTGAAGAAACTAGAGAGGTCAATCATGATCTAAAGAATCAGTTGGAGGAATCCAAGAGGATAGAGGAAATCCTGAATATTCAGCTAGAAGAAAAAGAGGAGACAATCCAAAAGCTGGAAATGGAGGTAGTTGGTCTCAGGAAGAAAGGTAAGAAGAATGAATATTTCTTCAAGTTCAAGGATAGTTCAGTTGTCATAGATAAGATATTGGATTTCCAGATATCTCCACTCAACAAGACTAGTCTTGGTTACAACAAGGAGAAATAAAAATACGAAGATGATGCTTAGTCTCCAAAGACTCCAGAATCAGGCCCATCAACATCCAAATCTACTCCCCATGCACCTGCACATGACAACAAAGACCCTGGTAATTCAAGGATGCATCAAGAAGCGAGATCTATTCCTCAAGGAAAGTTCATAAAAGAAATCATTCCAAGATGGAACCAAAGTCCCACGTATGAAAGTGGATTCAATGTTTATTGTTATTTTTGTTCTAACTTTGGTCATAAATCTATGGATTGTAGACTCTAAAGAAGAAGAAGTGGTGGAAATCCCAATGAATCAGTTAGATGTTGGACATGTAATCAATCAGGACATGTTGCTTCCACATGTCACACATTGGGATGCTACACATGCAGCGGGTTTGGTCACAAATACCAAGAATGCGCAAGTAAAAGAATTCAACCAAGGAAGATTCCTTCCTACACATCAACAAGAAGAACTAGTGAACCATGGAAGAAGACCAATGCATGAATATTTGAAGATCCAAAGACAAATGCCTATAGTTAAGGACACTCTCAGGCATGGATACATGGATTTGATCAAAGAAGTGTTGGAAGATTCAACATCCTAGTCAGGTGATGGAAATGAAACCATGTTGGTCACATTGCTGCATATCATCGTACGATGAGGTGTTATAGTTACAATGTATTTGGGCACAAAGCTCAATATTGTTAGAGTACACAGAAACAACCCATGATAAGTTTCCTATACAACTCATCAAGGAAAGCCATTACAGATGAGGTAACAAATGCTAAAAGGACAAATGGAAAGAAGCAAGTATGGATGAAGAAGACTGAGTAGTTACAGATAGGAGAAACTGTTCAAAGCAGGGAGGATGGATTCCACATGGAAAGCCAAGTGTCTGTTCTTTCAAATACCTTAGCACACCTTGAGTTCATGAGGCTGGAGGATGAACTCAAAGAATAAAGGATGATTACTCCAAGAATACAGACAGTTCATAGGATCGTGCATATTGGTAGGGGGAGCAATGAATAGTGATCATTGATTTTAGATACAGGGATGTGGACACCCTTTGTCATTGATTCCAAAATGGGAGAGATGAATAAAAAGGGAGAGATGAAGACAAAATGAGATAATTCTCATAGGGGGAGCATGAGTTGTTGTCATCAATGACAAAGGGGGATATTTTTGATGAAATTGTCATTGATGCAAACATGGAATTGCAGTGGCCCTATAGGTTTTCATTGATTTTGCCAAGTCCCACTTGCAGTGCCTTGGATCCCTTACAAAGTGGGTTTGAGCCTTGGACCCCTTACAGAGTGGTTTTTTTCCTTGAATGACCTTATACCCATTTGACAAGGTCCTTGTACCCACAAGGATGGATATTGGAGCCACCACCTTGTTGATGATGTTGAAGACCCTAGTGATAGTGTTGTAGACCCTAGAGATGGTCATGAAGCCTTTATTGATGATGGAGAACCCCTACATGGGTTGGAGAAGCATTAATGACCCATTTTGTGGTCATTCATGCTCTAATGGTAAACCATAGTACCCCATGAGAAGACCTAGCTACCCCACGGATGATGGCATGATGGATCTTGACCCTTGAGGATCTCCTGGTATGGTTGAGGTGGTTGAAGAAGCCCATGAATCCCATTGTCATATAAAAGAAGCCTCTTTCTTCATGAAGAATACTTGGAGGAGTCCTTGGACCCACACTTGATGGTGTAATGATCTTACAACCCTTGTTGTATCATGGAGATTTTGTATGATGATGGTGACCTTGTATGGTCCTTGACAGGCTATGGAACCAATGAACATGTCCTTGGTATGATGAAGAACCCATAATGAAGACCCTGATTTCCTTGAAAAGGTCATGGATCCCACTACTTTCACTTTACATGGATAGATGGCATGATGATGTGGTCTAAGGTCATGGAACCTTGTGAAGACCTTGATGCCCATTGCTTGCACTTGATGTGGTTAAGGCACCCAAAAAAATCTTGTATTGATGATGGTACATTTAGTGACAAGATTGAAGCCCATGATGGAACCTTGCACTTGGCATGCCATTAAAATCCCTAGTGGCTTGATCAAAACCTATGAAGATGTGGAGGATACACTCCCATGAATTTTAAATGATGTGGCTGACTATGAAGGATGTTTTAAAAGAAAAATCATAAAAATACATAAGTTTGACCATTGAGGTGGTAAGAAAAATAATAAAAATGCATAAGGTTGACCATTGAAATAGTAGGAAGTTTGAAATCCTTGGTCATACATATGGAAACTGTGGTGGACACCCTATTATATGGAAAATAAAATACATGCAATTCTTTGGTAAGGTTTGACCATTGAAGTGGTAAGAAGTTTGAATTCAATAGTCATACATATGGCTTATGTGGTGGACACCCTATTATATGGAAAACAAAATACATGCAATTATTTGGTAAGGTTTTACCATTGAAATGGTAAGAAGTTTGTGTGACAATTAAAAGTCAAATAAAAAATTCAAATTACAATTTTTAATTAAAAAATAAAATTCTTACCACTCTTACCTTTGAAGACAAGTCGAACATCATGAAACATGTCCACTTTAATGTGTATATAAACACACCAAAAACCGTCAATGATGGATTTAGAGAAGTGAATTCGTGGATATTGGTATGACATTTTTTCATAGCAGTAGAGGAGCAGTTCGTTTTTACAGAGAAATGTTTGGGAATCTTCACTAAAATTGGCATAAATTTCTCATACAGAATTGAAATTACAAAATTATTAGCTCATTCGAAAGATCGTTACGAGGGGTATGTGATGAAATGATGTAGATTTTCTTTTAGTTTTTATATTTTTTCTACATCTTATGATCTTCAAAAAGGTATGACTAGTGCTTTTGAGTTTCTCTTATGACAACACATGTCTCTCATTTATAGAGTTCATATTTGATCTTAGTATGTGAGCCTCTATATCGGTATATCTATTTGGAGTAATTATGAGGCTATGATGATGATGTTTCATACCTTTATTCTATGATATGATACACTTTATGATGATAATTCATGTGATAATGATGTACCCTCTATGATGTTGATGCACTCCTATACAATATGATGTACATGCATACCATAGTGTGATGATGCTCACCTATGCACTATGATGTATACCTGATGTTGATGATGCATACATAGTGCACACTAAGATGATTATGATGCATATTTTATGATGAGGATGCATACCCTATGATGATGATGCATACCTATGATGATGATGCATGATGATGCATGCCTTATGTTTAGTGAAAGTAGAGAAAAATTACTTGTTCAATAATTGTGTATGATGAGGTGTACAATGATGTACATGAGAAATGTATGGAACTGAAATGACTTATCAGTATATAGTCATGACTTAGCTAATGACTAACAACAGAGATGAGTAACAATGATGAGCAGCAGTGACGAGTAGCAGTGCTAAGCAACAGAGATGAGTAGTAGTGATGAGCAACAGTGATGACTATTAGAGATGAGCAGTAGTGATGAGCAATAATGATGAGCAAGAGAGATGAGTAGTTGTGATGAGCAGCAATGTTGAGTAGCAGTGATGCATAGAGATTGATGTGAGAGAAGAGGTTGGTTGTGTAGTAGAGCCATACTTGACACTCTGTTCAAGTTGGTCTATAGGGAGTTGGCATGGATAATTTACAAGGAAATGTTGGATATTAGAATAGGGATTGATGTATACACGTTTAGTATATTGATTCATGCTTGTTGTAAAGAAGGGAAACTAGAGAAGGCCCATAGATTGTTTGTTGATATGAAAGAGTTTGGATGTAAAACCAATCTTTCCAGATATACTATTATTATTGATGCTTTGTTCAAGAAGGGGATTGTACAGAAGATGATGCAAATGGGTTTGATGCCTGATGATGTTTTTAATACTGCTTTCATTGATGGGTATTGCAAGAGAGGAAATTCGGGGGAGGCAATGATATTTTATGATGACATGGTGGGAAGGGGCTATTGGCCGAATATTGAGACTTATATCATGTTTATGAGTGGGTTGTACATAAAATCTAGGTTCAATGAGGCAAGGAGATTGTTTGCACATACATGTGAGTTAGTTGTGTTTCCTGATTGTTTCATCTATACGACGTTGATGAATGGGTACTGTAAGCTAGGGTCTATGGATGAGGCTCTCCATTTTTTTGATGAAATGTTGGAAAGGGGTATAGTGCCAATAGTTGTTACATACACTGGTGGCTTATTAATGGATTTTGTAAGCCTCAAAACATGATGGAGGACGAGAAGGTTAATTATCAGATGTTGAAAAGAAGAGGCATAGGGCCTAATGTTGTTACTTACAATACAATGGTTGATGGTTATCGTAGAAATGGGGACCGTAAAAAAACATTCAAGTATTTTGGTATGATGAAGAATAGGAATATTAGGCTTGATATTGTTACTTAAAATCAACTTATTCATGATTCATGTTAGAGAGGCCATATGCAAGAGGCTATACAGTTGTGGACGGAATTGTTCTATTATGGGTTTTGTCCTAATGATTTTACTTTTGCTATGATGGTCAATGGCTATTGTAGGAAAGGAAGGTTGCAACAGGCTCTTGAGTTGTGCATTAATATGTGGCTAGAAGGATTGAGGCTTGATGTTGTGACCTGCAGTGCACTTATGAATGGTATTTGCAAATCAAGCAGGATACAGGAGACAAAAGAAATGTTTAGCGAAATGACAGGAAGTGAATTGACCCCTGATGAAATCACTTATAATATACTTGTTGAAGCCTATTGCAGGGAAATAAATAGTCAGGAGGTATCTCAGTTACTAGATTTAATGGTAGGGAAAGGTATTCTTCCTAATGCAAGTACTTACACTGCCATTGTTAATGGACTTCGCAAAGGAGGAAAATAGCAGGCCGTAGATAGGATACTATCTGAATTATTGGAAATGGGCTTTTGATTTCCCAGTTGATTGCATCTAGATTGATTTAAAACCTAGAGAGGGGGGAAACATGAAGCTTCAAAACAAAGGCCCTCTACTGTTAGTATTTAAATGAGTTTAATATGCATAAGTAAAATACGAGAAGGATAAATTTTAAGGAATTTTCTAGATGCAAGTGGAAAATACTCATGTCATAGAAGCAGTCAGTTGTCATCTTCTATAAGTCTGATGTGGGACTTTTCTTTTCTAGAGTAGCTTTATAAATTAATAATTCATTGTTAAAATTGATATGTTTCTAGAGAGGAAAATTATATTGTGTTCCCATTGTGATACTTTTTGGTTTTAATGTACATTGGGGGTTATACATTGAAGCAATGGTGTTTTTCTGGGGAAATGGCACTCCCACTCCTACTCTACTTCGTGCTATGGAAACACTCGTTGGATTTCATGATAGAGTCTCTATTTTTTGTGTTTAAGGTAATGTTGTTTCACTCATAGTCATGAAGACACTAGTATTATTTCTTGTGTAATGTGGCCTATGGATAATGAGCATCGATGTCATTGTTATCTAAAATTTATTTACTAATTAATAGTCCCATATAATATAATTTATCATTTATAGGTGCTATATAGTAGTGTTTTTTTGGCATTAACGTGTTGGTTTGGTTATATGCCATATCATAGTTAAATAATATTGATTAAGGATTGGCGAGTCAGCGAGATATGGGCCATAGAATAATTGTTTTACTGTTTTATGTGGAAACACCTTCTATTATATAAAGGAACTAGGAGTATTTACCCTTGAGTGAATTTTCATATAAATTGTTCCAGGCCTCCAAAATTGTGTTTAAAAGACTAAAATCCTAATAATAAAGGGCATTTCTAGATGAGTATAATACGTTGTGGAGAATAAAGTACAAATTAGGATGTTGTTACTTGTAGATTTGTTGGACATTTATTCCATGGCTTTAAATTTTTCACAATGACAACAGTATAACAGTTGTAGATTCATAGTTTTGATAACCAAGTTGAAATAAGCAATTGGGAGGGAGTTGTTTCTTTAAGGTCTGCTTGGTAGATGGGTTCATGGGGTACTTCTTGAGAATGTTATCCCCATTTTTTTGAACTTTTGACTTTTGCAAACACTCATTTGAATAGCATGAAGAGCTTGCCAAATTTGTTCCTATCCAGATCTTAGACACCATTAAACTTAAGAGAAAAAAGTAATGAATCTTCTTCTAGATGAATAATATAAATGTTCCCAAGGGAGGAATTCAAACTCTTATATTCACCAACTAGATCATAACACTGTGAATTCTTGGGGGCTCATTGCCCTTTGATATTTTTTATTACTTGCAATGAGTCCCCAGTTACTAGAAATCTCTTGATTTGCATGTAGCTACAAAGCTTGAGACTCATGCCATTTTTTCAAGCTAATGAACTAGAGATGAGAAGATAGCTTGCATAAGAATGGAACTCTTTCATTAAGTATTTTTAAATCATTGTGGGATTAGATTGTCATATATGGAGGATGAAATTATTTGGTCCTAGAATTTCTCTACAGGTCATGTAAGTGTAAAACTAGCAGAAAAGGCGATTTCCATTAATAGTGTGGATTGTTTGTTGTTACTGGTTGAAATGGTGGTCCAAGCCACTGGTAATCATGTGAGGATGAAGTGACCACCGTCACCTTAGTCAAATTCTCCCAACCACATACCCTGCAATATTTTTGATGCACATTCCTCTGAATAGAGTAGGATCCCAAGCCAACCTCTAGACACTAGAAGCATTCAACAATATGGATCACCCAAGAGAGCCATGGATCGGTGAAGGGGATGCCTAATCTAAGAAATGTATTGTGTGGGTTTGGTATTGTGGAAGCCAAGGATGTGAGAGTTGAGTGAGATCCTTGTAGAGCTTTGCATGAACATTTCTCTAAGAATAAAGAGAACATCGGGTTTTGGGATGAGAGAGAGACTCTTTTAAGTGTTTTCTTCATCCCGGTGGCCTCATATGCTGGCTTGGAAGTGGCCTCTCAGCAGAAAGAGTTTATCCTTGACAAAATGCCTAGGGTTGGTTGTAAAATGACTCTTACACAACCATTTGCTTGGATCAAGGTTGTTTATGATAACTATTCCTGTATATTTGAATCTGAAATGTTTTTAAATGATGCCTGTAATTTTTATGCTTGCATTTGCATGTTAATCATGTGTGGATCGATTTCATTTACTCTTGTGTATGTTTATTTATGTTTTGCACATGCATTTTATTTGTTATGAAATCATAATATGGATTTGTGGTGAAATTGGAGGACCCAAATCAATGTAATATTCCCTTCCATTAGTCAAAATGCGGTGAGGAATGGGAATGTGACAATTAAGATAGTTGTTTATGTGACATTTTTATCTTATGTATTGATTAATTCAATGTAATGTGAAGTTTGTGAAGTTTACTAAGGTGGACTTGGATTATGGATAATAAGATGGTATATAGTGAGAATGCGAGTCAATTTCTTAGCATTTATAGTAATATAGAAATGATTATATTATGGATTTATTGATGTGATACCATACAAATGATTAAATGATTATATGATATAGGAGAAATGAGAATGAGGAAAAATATTTTGAAAGCATTTTTATGTAAACAAAAGTAGATTGATAAGGATGATTAATATGATTCTTAATACTTAAATAAAAAGAAACATATCACACTTAAACCAAAATTATATAAGGATGATTAATATGATTCTTAATACTTAAATAAAAAGAAACATATCACACTTAAACCAAAATTATATAGAGAAAAGGTTAGAAGAAAATATAGATAATGAACATAATCTTAATTTAGTTATAATGTTATGAAAGGCTAAGAGGATAAACTTGATTAAGAATTACATAATAACTATAAAGATAAATTGAATAAAATAATGTTGAAATTAAATAATTATAAATATGTGTAATCTAATATTTCTGTTGAAATAAAATAATGCTGATTTTTTTTAATTCAAAGTATAAAGTATATAAAAATAATTAAAAATGAAAAATGAAAAATGATATTTAACATGAATGTATAATTTATTTACAATGATTATTGAATAACTATTAAATTTATATGTATATAAACATTTATATTTAAAATTCATGTATAATTTATTTACCATGGTTAATTATTCAACAGAATAATGAAAAAGTCTTAATTATGCAACGTTTTGTATATCTAAGTGCTGAACAAATGGATAGATTAGAAAATAGTGGCGATGAATAAATACATAAATAATATGTGATGAGTGTACTAGTTGGAAAGAAGGTTTATCATTGCATATAGATGAATAATGGCGATGAATAAAATTAATGGATATAAATTTATCTCTGGAAATATAAAAAACTATATCATAAGACAAAGATTAATGTTACATTGAGGAGGAACTAATCCAATGATTAAATTTTTTTGGTACTTGGAGTTCATCTTCCCACTGTAGGAACTAATCCATTGATTAAATCCTTGTTTGTACTTGGGGTTCATCTTCCGAGTGTTATGTATAAAACATATATATATATTTCTATGGATTAAATCATTGTTAGTACTTGGAGTTCATCTTCTCATTGTTATGTATAAATTAGAAATTTTTATTATGTAAAAAATAGAGACAATAGTAGTCTCTTAAAATTATTGTAATGAAGTCTTAAAAGGTTGGTCAATTTCATTAATACAAAATTTAAATTTATGTTGTGGTTTATATATGTTTTATTAATTTTATTTAAATATTTATTATTTGTGTCATGGATTCATATTATAGAGAAGTTTTAAAATATGTATAGCTTTGTTTAGTTGTGTTTTTACTTTGACATGTAGGGAGTTTGCATCGAGTTTGATTAAAGAAGGTTTATCATATTGTTGAGAGGAAAATGGAGAAAACTTACAAGATATGTATTACACATGTGGTGTAATAAATCGATGAGAATTAAATGGTATCAAATATTACAAAAGATAAATACAAGAGAACATGACAATGGGAAAGAGAATGATTACTCATATTGGAGATAGAACTAAAATTGATACTCACATATATAAGGAAGTTTAAATCTCAATGAATTTATAGTTTGGATAGAGTGTCATAGTTAGAAAATGAGTATAGGTTCAATACGACCGATCAATGTTTTATTTAGGAGTACATGGTAGACTAATAGAATATTTATGCATGATGGAAAAATAAATAGATTTTATTATTCTGAGAAGGATGAGATAAATTTTATCTTATGTCCATCAAATGACAAAGTGGAGGAGGATAAATTAGAGACAGAAAGTCTAGTTTTTGCATATGTGAAGGAATTGGAGAAACATGAATTAGTGGAGTAACAAGATAAAGAAAATAATGAACAAAGCAAGGGTGATATAGTAATAGCACTTTTGAAAGAGGAAAATATGAGAGGTTTTCATTACTGTAATTCTTAGAAAAATAGGGCCATGGAGCCATAATAAAATACAAAATGTAAATATTAAACAAATAAACACATTACAAGAGAGACACCAATATAACGTGGTTCACCCAAGATGGGCTATGTACACACATAAGTTTTCTAGTCATTTATTATTATACCATCCAACAAAATGAAGGGGTACAACCTGTAGCAAACCCACTACACTTCCTCTTCATTTCCTCATGGTATCTCACACACAAACACAAAGATCATTTTACAATGCTACAATACAATACATAGTTGTATTATATAATTTTTTCCTTCTATGGGGAAATTACCATGGGAAAATACCATGAATCACACAACACCATGAGCGCGTAAACTGTTGGCCAGAAAACATCCCAAAAAAATATACTGGGGGCTTCACCCCCGAACCCCCACACCCCCCTGCAACAACAAGTGTACAATAAAACTAGGGTACAAAACACAACTGAACAATAACATCTCTAAATCAGGAAGTTAGGATCCACAACCAACAATAATGTTTTATGTGGTTATGTGTTTGTAGGAAGTGAAATAGAGAAAGTGGAGGATGTGGCCATAAGGAAGATAACTTAAGGAAAACTTGATAGTGGAGGGAATGGTATGCTTATGTAGTCCATGAGGAATTATCAATAATGGTACCTATGAGGGAGTTAGGAGTGGAAATAAGCACCATTTTGTGCACATTTTGTAGAAGTAGTGTAGGGTAGTAAACAAAGTTTGGGTAAAATAAAGAGAGGTGGAAAAACCTTCTCAAACAAATTAACAATGAATGGAAGAGAAATTAAAATGTGGGTTATATGTAGATCAGTGTCAAGTAAGTAGGTTCAAAGAATTTTTGTGGATGTTAGCAGCACTGATAAAAAAATAAGGATGTCCACTTTTCATTTGTTTGTATCTTACCTTTTAATAAGATGCTTCCAACTAGGGGAGTATGAGACAAGATCATCTCTAGTGTAGCCATATGTTCTGCACATCTTACTTTCCTTTAATAGTTGTACATTCCATACATCATATTTCATATATAAATGTGTTACATCAATTGTTTCTATGGAGGTTGTTGCTAAAGATGTGGCTATAGTAAATATAACAATAACTTATTATAAAAGGCTTTGTGTAAGTGAATAGAGTTAAAGTTATGTATACCATTGTGGCTACATCACTTTCTTCATTTCATTTAAACACCATGCTATGGATTGATTCAAACTACTCTTGGTTACAAAATGCCATGTTAGTGTTGGAACAAGAATAGAATGAATTAAAAAATGATTGTCTTCAAGAAATTAAAAATACATATGATGAGTTTAGAAGGTTAGAAGTTGACCTAAATAAACGAAGGGGCATGTTATTTACCCATGAAAATACTAAGCACCATTTCATAAGAAAAAATAAACTACATGTAAATTGGGGAGAGGAACCCAAATCCCTAGAAGTTGAAGTTGCATATGTTCAATTTCCAATTGTTATTTATAAATTTTCCTACCAATAATTAATCAAAACATCTTTAAACATTGGTACTACTTAAAAGTATTTTATAAATTAATGAAAACATCTTTCAATTATGACAAAGTGTAGAAATGTGAACATTAGTTGTAGTGATGTTGAACATGTAGAAGCTAGACATAGTAGCACTCTCTTGAAATTGTTGTAGTGAAGACCACAAATTTGGTCAATTTCATTCATAAAATTTAGAGAGTTTGATATTCAATTATTAGTATGTGTGATGCATTCATATTATAGATATTTTGTGAGGTTGCTATATTTTTACTTCACTTACATAAAAAAAACATTATCACTTTACATCATTTTCTACATCTACATAGTTTATCAAATACCAATATTCCATAATATATATTAATAACTAAACCTTAATAATTGAAGAAATAAATAAATATATTTAAATAAAAATATTTTTTCTATATTAAATAAATGTAGAAATTTCATATGCTAATCACCTTTTACTTTTTATTCATTTCTCTAATTATATGGTTTATATTTTTGTTTCAAAAAACATTATCCTCTCTATTTTATTTTTGTTTGTCAAGTTTATCAAGAATATTTAGATACATTCTTTAATTGCCAAATTTAACTTTACTTTATTTCCAATACTTATAAAATTATTAATTTATAAAAAATTAATTATTATATTTTTTAATTTATATAATTTTTAATTATTATCTATTTTAACATAGATAATAACATTTCAAAATAATAAATTTATTTAATTTTCAATATATAAAATTTGTAATTTATAAAATTTTAATTATTACCTTTTTTTAATTTAAATAATAACATATGAATACAGTAAATTTATTTAAACCTAAAATTATCTGAAATACATTTCTAACCAATTTGAAATTCTAATTATGAATACCTTCAACTTTGAACTCACTATCTTGTCTTCTTAGTAAACTATAAATATAAAACAATTAATTACAACCGCATCCATAACTAAAATAAGTATTTTACATTTAATTACAACCTCATGACTAAACTATGTTTTTTATATTTAATTACAACCTCATTGATAATTAATTATTATATCTTTTAATTTATAGAATTTTTAATTTATAAAATTTTTAATTATTATTTTGTTTAACTTAAATAATAACTTTTCAATCGATAACCTAATAGATTTATTTAATTTGTACTTTATAAATTTTTTAATTATTATCTCTTTTAATTTAAATAATAACATATCAACATAATAAATTTATTTAAACCTAAAATTATCTGAAATACATTTCCAACAATTTTGAAATTTTAATTATGAATACCTTTTCCGAACCTTCAACTTTTAACTCAATATCTTGGCTTTTTAGTCAACTATAAATCTCAAACAATTAATTACAACTAACCAAACTAAGGTTTTATATTTAATTACAACCTCATCGATAACTAACCTAAGTTTGTAGCGGGTATAATGATGAGGAGATCGTAATTTTTAGGATCGTCCTTTCAACTATAATGTTATTATTAAAAAGTACCGATTTATATCATTATAAATATTTCAATTTTCATTAAATTTCTAAATAATGAAAAAGCAAGGGCTAAATCATAACTAAACCAAACAAAATTCCAAAAAAATAAGAAAAATAACGCTATAAACAGAAAAAAACTCCAAAAAATGGTAAGAAAAATAACGCAGCCTAAATATAGAGATAAACATATTAATCTCATAAGAAAGGGCATCCCCATATATTTGGTCTACATAATAAACTCCTTATCCAATGGCATTGAAATTTAGAAACCTAAAGAACATAAGACAAGCGAAGACCATATAATCTCCTTACCCAATGGCATTACAACAACCATGGTCTGGTCTTTTATAAAAAATATATCAGTTTTATTCATTTACGAATTTAAATCAGAAAAAATATTTCAGTGTCATGTACTGGAAAATTTGAATCATTCATTTTGAGATCAGAACATTTATTATGTATTTCTTCTCTAATTATAATTAAAACAGACTCAAGGACCAACCCCTTGGGGAATTGCAGAATTTCTGACTTAGGGAATGGCAGAATTTCTTAAAATCAATGAACATTTTTCAGATGTTTAAATTTACTCATATAACTTAAATTTACTCATATAAGTTATTCCAGAGGCCTCTTGTTTCTTCTTAACTATAGCTCTGCAATTTAAATCTCTTTCCACTGTGCATCTATAACACTGTAAACATACAAATTTGAAAGAAACAAATAGAAAAATATTGGGCTTATGTAATACTAATATCGTTTGTTTCATATAGAAAAAAAAACAAAAAAGAATTATTTTCCATACTTCTGAAAAAAACAACAGAAATCTATTCAATATGCATGGATTTATGCAAATTTTGAAGGAAAATATAGTGCCCAACATTCGAATTTACAAAACTAATTGCATTCAATTTATAGAACATATTCTTTTGGAGGAAATAAGAGAGCTACAGTAGACAGATCTACAGATTTACAGCAGAGAACGAGATGATTAAAATACCAACTGCAAACGTTGACAGTATTAGGGTATATATATTATTGTGGCCGATCTTTGTTGAAGATGCTGGCACAAAGTATTAAGAAAATAATAGAAAAACAGGTATCATTATTGGAAAATGGTACTGTAGACTGAAAATTTTCTTTTGTACACAGATTATATATAGAGATTAGCAAAACTGATGAAAAGTTTTATAATAATTTACATTACAGACGAGAATATATCTATGATAGGGTTTGCGTAGAATGATAGGCAAGAGAATGCATGACTTGTACCTGTGTTCTCAGAGAAACAATATAGTCTGCTGCTTCTCTTAGTAAGCAAGAACCATTCATTAATTCCCCACCAGGAATCAGTCTCTGGAGTTGCCTTGTCCTGTCATTCAATGCAAACTTGGGCCTCACAGGGTTATTAACTCCATTCTTGAAATGAATACTCCTACGAATAATGCCCCTGCTCATGATCATCGGCGCCTTCAAGTATTTTTTCATTCTGCCAGCCAACACAGGCTTAGAATGATTATAAGCATGTTTCTTCATTCTCATCATGTCATTGAATATCTTCTTTCCCATGATCCCCTCTACAAGGCACCTATCTCCCAGCTGCATCTGTGAAATATATTTTGTTATGACAGCACGGCCCCAAGCAGTACCATCAGATGTCAAGGCCAGAGATAGGTCTGCTGCAATCTTGATTCGTCTCATTCGCTTCACTAAACTCAACTCCCCTTTCACCTTGTGTCTGCTTAATCCACCGATTCTGCTAAGGGCTCCCATCAGTCTTCTTGTGTATATCCCTCTGAAAGCGCTTGTCATGCATCCTGATATATTCATAGTCGATGAATACTGTGTATATCTGCAGCTATATACAGCTAAATGCAGCTACAGCACTGTGATCCAAAAACAAAGATAACTGAATGGATTATTGCAGGGTTACAACGTATGAATACTTAATAAGCTTGATCTTTCTATGTAAATTTCACATATTTTTCTGCAATGGCGCAATACCTGAAAGCTAAAAAAATGGAATAATATACATACCCCAATTCATCCATGAAGCCTCTACATATATACACACAGAAACAAAAATATTGAAACATATATACATATACACTCGAAATCATAAACATGGAGTGGCTTAAAATTACCAATATTGAGCATGGCGATTAGTGATCAGCTGTCTGAACCCTGATCATTTGTCTGAACCCTAGAAAAGCTGCAATGCAGAATCAAAACATCTGGTGAGGGAAATGGAATGGAGAGAATAATATGAAAAGCAATAGAATAGGAAAAAGTGTAGTTTCAGTGTTGGAGAAGTGGCGAGTGGACCCTTCTTGTTATAGAGACATCCCACATGCTGGCACATGCAACCATGATCCAACGAACATATTTCCCTATCAACTCTTCTTTTAAATTTGTTATTATTGATGTTATTAATCATGCTCCCACCGAATCACCATTAAATCAAGGACTTGCATGTGATTTATTAAAATTAAGGTTTTGTGGTCGGTTTAAAAGCAATCGAGCTCTCTCAATCTATTTCTTCAAACATCTGAACTTCAAAGTTTTTTTTTACTACTTAAAAAAATATAAGTCAATCATCCAAAATCTTCTAAAATTAATTAATGGGTTACCCATAGTAATTATATTCTTTATAAACTTTTAAAAACTATTTATCTCTAACAAACAACCATTTTCATAACTATAACTATTTTGCATTATTTCTTTTAACATGTAGTACCACCAAAGTCAATATATAAATTAGTCAAGGTTGTTGGCATAAAAACAATTCTCCAAGCATGCATTGACTCTACTGCATTGAACCTATTGATACCATAATAATAAATATTATTGTACTAAAATATTAATGTTCATAACCTAATAACCAATATTGTACAAACATTCAAAAGACTAAAATAATATTAATATTTCAAGAATGGATGGACTATGATGCATTGAATATCACCTTTTTTCACTTAATTAATTAACCTGAAAACTAATGTTACTATTTTACTATATTAAAATATTACTTTTATAATATAATAACCTATTATTGATAAATCAAATAAATTATAATAATAAATAAATAAAATATTAATATTTTTAAACAATTAATTTAAATATTAAAAATAAAATTGATAACAAATAAATCAATACGAGTAGATAATTATTAAAATTTGATATTAAAATTTTTAAAAAATAGATAAATATGTTTTATATATATATATAAATTTTATAATGAAAAACATAATAATTGAATTTAAGTGAAAAATATGATAATCTTAATAACTTTATGTCTTAATCAATATAAATAAATAAAATAGTGTATTATTTTAAAATAATTTATTGATTTCTTTAAATAAATATATATTCTTTGTAAAACTAATGATGATGATGATAGTGGTGGTGGTTGTAGTTATGTCTATTTAGATTAATGTCTATGGAGCAACAGAGAATTACTTGGATTGCTTTCTTATCACAAAGATGGGAAATCCTTTCATCTCATGATATTAATTCAATTGTCTAAAAAAAAATATTTTCTTCTTGGCACTAGTTTACAAATTTCAAAGTTTGTCCAAAAAAAGACATAACTAAATTGAAATATATTAAAATACACATTTTTATTTGATACGAATAAATTTCTACTAATTTAAACTTATATTATTATAAAATATAGTGGGCCTAGAAACAAGTGTTTCCTCCTAAAAGGTTATAGGTTAAAATCTAGGGGGGACACTTTATTAGTTACATCTCTCCCCAAAGGGATCCCTTATCCCACAAACAAGGTGTCTTATACACTAAATTGGTGTCTAGCTTGGTTGTGACCTTAAAAATAAAGGAACATCTTTTATTAATATTATATAATTAATTATTATTAGTGATGATGACGATGATGATGATGATTAACATCCACTGAGACCAATTTTGGTTTATTGGAGCTTGAGAAGGATAATACTTTGTTTAGTTTAAAATCTTGTTTTTGTGCTCAAAAAGCTTACCAAGAAGCTTTCCAAGCTCACTATATTTTTGGCAAGTTAAAGAGGCTATAAAGGTTTGTATTGTAGCAAATACGATGAAACCCATATCTAATGTGGGTGTAAGCAAGGACCTCTAAGAGAAAGTGATTTTCATCATCAATGCTCATAGACTCGCATAGATGGCAACCCTTTCTCGCCATGGAGTTTTAGGAATAGACCAACATCATGTTTCACTATGGAGTTCATGAGAGTTTGTCGTAATCTTGGTCATATTAATTTTCTTCTGTGAGCTAGTTACTACCAAGAGATGCTTCTGATATTTCATTAAAAGAAATTTCAATTTAAAATGAGCCTTCCAAAAATAATACAAATTCCATGTCATCATGTATTAGCCAATCAAAATGCTTTAAAATTCAAACAGGGAGCATCTCTTAAACAATTTTTTAATATAAAATTGGGGATAGGTATCATTAAAAAAATGACTTTTTTTGTTCATATTTTTGATATATCTCTCGATGTTTTTACTCAAATTTCGATCAGGAGAGATTGTTGGATGCGAAAATTCTACATCCAACAAGTACCCACTCGACATACTTTTGACGGGCATCGCTACCCCAAAAGCAAGAAATACCTGGAAAAATGTGATGATGACATCATCATCACATTTTTCCAGGTATTTCTTGTTTTTGGGGTAGTGGTGCCTGTCAAAAGTATGCCGAGTGGGTACTCATTGGATGTAGAATTTAATTCTGCATACAACAAGCTCTCCTGATCTAAATTTGAGTAAAAACATAGGGAGATATGTCAAAAATACGAACAAAAAAAGTAGTTTTTTCTTTTCTTCCTCCAAAATTAATAAATATTATTTTATTATTTTAACTATTATTTTATTAATTTTCCTTAAGAGGCCCATTTTGATTTGAAATTTCCTCTAATGCAAGCTAGGATTAATGACCTCCTTATAATATCTTAATTTTCTCTTAACCGCTAAGTTTTCCTCACACTAGAATTTCTCTTTAAACATAGAAGTAATAATATTTTTGACATTCTCAATGTTCTGAAAAATGTCATTTGCATTAATGCCCCAATGGTTTAACCAAGCCATGGCATCTTTACACCAACACTGCTTGAGGCATAGTTTGTTTTGACTTGAGTTTAAAGTAATTTTAGAAAGTCTCTCATTTCCCATGTTATTTATCTTATGCTTGTACATCAAGTACCTAGTCATAGCCATTACCTTGCGGGGGAAATTACCCACTTCTATGAGGAGAATAGAATAAGATGTATTTCTTTTAATTTTGAGGTTAGAAGTTATAAAACGCTTCTGTATTTTCTCAATATTCCTCCAAAATTATCTAAAAATGTTGCATCCCCATACTTCACAACCATACAAGATAACAAGGATGACAAGAGTCTCAAAGATGAACTTTTTTTTTTATCTCACATGACCAGATTGGATGATTTACAGTTATTTTCAAGAACAAAATAAGCTTTCCACCCTCCATTAATCATTTTCTCAACTCTATAGTTCCAATTGAGCTTGTTATAAATATCAATTGCTATATACTTGTAAGAAGTCACTTTCTCTAGATTTCTATTACCGTAAATAAAATTTGCATAGTTGTCTTTCTTAGATTTTATAATCATAATTTTTGTCTTGTCGACGTTAATAGTCATACCCATGTTAGAGAAAAAATATTTAAGAATTCTTAATTGTTGATTGAGATTAGAAGGACTCCATGCCATAAGAACAATATCATCAGCATAAAGTAGGAGGATGGTGTTGGAGGAGCTAGTCAATGAGACGACTAGTTGAATAACTGACTAATTAGAGATTAGGTTGGCTGCATTAAGTCATGTCGGTTGACCAAACTGACAGGTAGTTATTTGTAACCGTTTGTAATCATATATATTAGGCTGTTGAGCCAGATGAGAAGTTGGTTCAGTTTTTGTATATGTTAGATTTTATAATCATAATTTTTGTCTTGTCGGCATTAACAGTCATACCCATGTTAGAGAATTTTTTTTTAAGAATTCTTAATTGTTGATTGAGATTAGAAGGACTCCATGCCATAAGAACAATATCATCAGCATAAAATAGGAGGATGGTGTTGGAGGAGCTAGTCAATGAGATGACTAGTCAAATAGCCGACTAATTAGAGATTAGGTCGGCTGCATTAAGTCATGTCGGTTGACCGAACCGATAGGTAGTTATTTGTAACCGTTTTTAATCATATATATTAGGCTGTTGAGCCAGATGAGAAGTTGGTTCAGTTTTTGTATATGTATGGACCCTCATGTAATATAATAATCTGTTACTTCCTTATCTATTCTTGTCTCTTCTACCTGTTATGTTTATATGTTTCTATGTGTATTATTGGTAACCCTACGTGATATGTGAGATTACAACATTGGTTTCGTTGCTAGTAGTACATATACGGACGTAATGACCATAAGCAGATGATATCAAAATAAGAGATTAAGAAATGGTGGGAGCGTAAGATAGCAAATTATTTGCAGAACTATGCAAGGAGAAACAGATTGACCATTGCTCACGCGAAGGAGAAATTCTTCACTGAAACACATGAGAAGTTTGTAGAGTTAGTACCTCAGCTTTTGAAAAAACTTATGGATGAAAAAGATGGAAGTAACTGAGGACCAAGACCTACTGGAGAGACTGATTTGAGGTGGATGAACAAACTTGTAAAAGTGGTTTGAAAAGATCAAAGATGAATTCTGTGAAGAACAAGCCGTGGAGGAAAGAGTTTCGGTCGAAAGCATTGAGAAAAGGTTTTATACAGACCTCACCGAGCATTTTCTTTGCTCCTTACTAACCATTTTGTTCAAATTCCTAATAGAGAAGGGAGTGGGCCATATTGTAGAGCTCATCCGTCACTATGTGAACCACCAACAAATTCTAACTGGGCGAAGAGACAAAAGAAGTGGGAAAAATTCATTGCTGAAAGGGAGTGGGAGTACTTCTTAAGCAAATTAACAGAACTATTCGAGCTTTCTAAAGCATTGGGTAGGCTATGGGGGGGTAGCTAGTCATGTGTCGGGGTAAAGTAAAAAGGATTCTAGTCAATTGAAGAAAATACCATCACCAGCAATGAAAATTATACCTAAGAAGGAAATTGAACGGACAGTGACACATAAAGGTATGTCGGATTCACAGAGAATAGAAAGAGAGAAGAGGATGAAAAGAAGCGAAGAAAGAAGAGATCAGGCTATAACGCTGCAAAGAGGGATGACTACTAGGGTGACAGACCAAGAAAGAAATCAGCAAGAGTCAGGTCATGACTCACAGGAAGAAGGCGTAGATGAAGAGGCATCACCCATGGAAGAAGACTTGTGGATAGAGTAGTGAGAAGCTCTCCAACTAGAAATTCCCCAGGAGATAAGATGTGTCTCCAGTGGATCCGATACCTAAATTCAGGCCATTGTCCAAGAACTACGATTAAGAGCTGGTGAGTTCAATACATGGAGTCGACTAGACGACAAGGTAAATGATGGTAATCATCTAGTAATCCATCGACCAGAGGAAGGAAACTGGGTAACACTTTAGGCGTACCATTCCAATGGAATTATCCACTTGCTCTACCCGACACATGAAGGAGCACCCCCCCTTCTAAACAAAACTTTGCAAAATTTAGAACAGTCGGACCTGCAGACAAATCAGTGCAGTTGGACATCGATAGAAGAAGTCGACCTGAACCGATTGCTTGTCGAAGAAGAAACGACAAACAAAATGACCGATAGGGACGAAATTTCCATCTACAAAAGTGAGACAAACAAAACATCCCACTACCCCCACCACCACCACCTCCCAAAGGAGATAGCAACAACGATACCAACATGGGTCACGAATTAGCACATATCCCTCTCTACAAGGGTGACGAACACCCTAGATGAGATTGGTTCATCTGTGAGTCAATATGGGAGGAAAATAAAGTTACGGTTGAACAACGACAAATGGCACAGTTTGCTGGTGATTTACGGAAAAGAGCACTAACTTGATATATGAACTATATTAAGAGAACTCCCCAAGCATCCAAAGCTGACATTAAGGAACATTTCTTATGTTTCTTTAAAACACCAGATGCAAAACATTTGGAAGCCAAAAAGTTGAAAACAACATCTCAGAAACTAGCAAAATCCATCCAGGAATATGATAAGCAATGGAAAGACCTCCTCATCTAATTAAACTATGTAATTGAAAAACAATTATTAATTCAGTGGTTTCTTGTAGGTCTATCACAGAAAATACGGCGGCACATAAGCTTGGAGACGTTTAAAACATATGGAGATGCACTTACCAAAGCTCTGCAAGTAGAGATGGACAAAGATTTCCCATCTTACCCCATTGATACTAGACTAGAAGAACAGCTAGAAATCATGCAGAAATATTTGAAAGAACTAAACCTCAAAAATCAGGACGTCTGGTGCACGAAATGCTCCATGGCCAGACACACTAAAGATAATTGTCGACAAGACATAAGTCGATAGGACAATTGGTTTGTTCAGACGAAATGCTTCTGTGACATTTGCCAAGAACATGGAGAACATACTATGAAATATTGCCCATATAACATGAAAAATGGCAAAGCATCATGGTGCACAATCTGTGAGGTAAAAGGTCACGCAACGGTTGACTGCCACCTAAATCTAAAGAATCGACAAAATTACCAAGCAGTTTACCAAATGAATGCAGTCACACAGAAAAATTACAACGCTTCAAGGAACAATGAACAAAATGAACCAAATAATTAAAGATATGAAGGCCATCAATATGAGTATCGGTTCGACAACCGTCATGGATGATATGGAGGTTGAAGGGAATTTTTGGGAAATCGTGACAATTGATCATGATGACACATCCAGTGCTTTACATGCTACAAAGAAAGCCATCTCTATGCTGACTGCCCATACACATATAGAACTGATCTAAAGTTTTGTACTAGCTATGGGGTGGGAGATCACTCATTAGAGGATTTTCCCACCATGCTCAACAAGATTAATAAAAAGAAAAATGTTAATGTCTTGTCATGTTTTCAAAAACATGATGTAATCAATACAAAGAACCTGCACATAGTAACCTGACAAGGGACAAAAATTGGAAATGATAGTCCACGTATAAGCAAAATCAAAGAAAACTATGATTATCCTAACCTGACTAAACAAAAACAGTTATATAATGACACGTCAAATATGTTTAAATAATTTGCTAGGTAAGAAGAAGTCGATGATAGTCAACAAAACACAGTTAAAGAATTAATACATTTAGTACAGGATGATAAATCAGTATCTCAATTTATTGACTTATTGTATAATATGAAGCACAGTAATAATACAGAAAAACAAACCAAAAATATATGCAGTCTGAACCAAAAAGACAAGACCAATGTCGACCCACTTGTAGATCTACAAATCGAAGGATACCATGTTCGACAAGTTGTACTCGACTTCGGTTCACAGGTAAATATTATGACTTGTAATACTTAGGAATAGTTAGGTAGACCTTGACTATATGAGTTAGACATATACCTCAAGTTAGCTGACCAAGGATTGATAGAACCTATTGGGGTTTGGATAAATGTCGATACGATAATAAAAGGAATATCAACCAAAGTCAACTTTGAAATTATCGACCCTAAAGAAGGATCCAACTCCTTCCCACCTCCTTCCTATCCTTGGTAGGTCGACCATGAGGAAGAAAAATCAAAGCATCAATATCTCTAGACAAAGAAAGGATAAAATTAAAAGGTAATGGACACAAATCTATCGTCCCTATTCATCCTTCCCATGGAGAACCTTGGATTGAACCCATCGATGAAGAAGTTGAAATTCGACAATTATATCAAATTCAAAATAACGAAGACTACACTGAACCCAATACCTATGGTGAGCTTCACTTAAGCAACCAAGACTCAGTAGGATATAATTTGGACGCATAATTATATGATTGGGAAGTTGAAAACTACGAAACTCAAGCGAGGGGTTGTTGGACCATTCAAACTATACAGAAGAAACCAACCCATCAATGCTTCTTAGTCTCCATCATCCCAAATTTATTCGAAAAGAAAACTAGGGAATACCCTACCTTAACCCCAAAAAATACAAGTATCAGAAAAAACCCAAGGTATAAAGAAAGAGAGTCCCTAGTTCTACATATAGAACAAGTAGCTAAGAGCCTAGGTGAACATGGTCGACTAAAAAGACTGGTAGAAACCTTTATAGGACAAGTTGCTCGATCGTGGGGCACCCATCAGTCAAGACTACAGACTTGGACGACCGCTTTGACTTACTTCATAGAAATATTCGGAGGAAGGAAGCTGACTAAACAGGCACAAATACCTATCTTCATACAAGGAAAAGACCCAGATGAACACATAAGAACATGCGAAAGAGAATGGAGAAGACTTGGTTATAAAGACAAACATACACAACCACACCTATTTCCCTCGATGCTAGCCGAATTACCAAATAAATGGTATAAAATGGAAGATGCACGAGGAAAAATGTTCCAATGGAACGAACTTAGAAAAAAATTCATCAGGGACTTTAGTTTTATACCACAAAATGAAAAGCTAGTAAAAAATGCAAAGCAGATAAAAGCATTCATAGAACTGACCAGAAACAATAGCCTGATACCAAACCATGACCGACCGGAAATATCATGCAATAACATTCAAACCAACAAAATACCATAGTCGACAAGACTGCAAATGGAAAATGAAAATACAAAAGGAAAAATATTTCTATGGAAATCATATCACTCAGAAACAACAAAACCAATTCAAAGAGTACTTAAAGTCGACACAATCGACAAATAAGACACCGAACAAATGACTGTAGTAGACTTCCCTGCTACATTCTCACAGTTCAAAGAAGGGAATCAATCCATCAGCGAAGCCAAAGCACCAAAATGGATGGATGCCGAAGTTAAAACTAAATAGTTTGACATATCAAACGATGAACGACCAAAAATGGGAGAATTAGCGATTACTAGAATGAAGAGAAAACGACTGAAATAGTAAACCTATTGAAATAATTCTAGGATGTCTTTGCTCGAGACTATAAATATCTCAAAGGGATAGTCCATGAAATGGGCGAAATGAAGATCGACATCAAACTCGATGCCCGACCCGTAAAGAAAAGACCATGAAAATTAGCTCATAAATGCAAAGAGATAGTCAAGAAAGAGATCGATAATATGCTTGCAGCAGAAATTATCTACCCTATCGACCAATCGTAATGGGAAAGCCTGATGGTCATCCAGCCAAAGAAACATGACCCGACAAAATTGAGGATTTGTATCGATTTCACAGAACTAAACAAAGTCACTCTAACAGATCCATTCCCAATGCCATATGCAGAAAAAATCTTAAATGAAGTTGCAGGACATGAATGCTACTCGTTTACAGATGGATTCTCAAAATTTAACCAGGTACCAATAGCCAAAGAAGATAAGAAGAAGACTACATTCGTATGTGAATTCAGTTCATTCTCCTACAAAGTTATGCATTTTGGTCTAAAAAATGCACCTGCAGTATTTTCAAGAATTATTGTCAAAACATTTCAAGAATATATCTACAAAACAATGGCGGTATATTTCAATTATTGGACGATCTACTCCATGTTAAAAGATCACTACAAATGGCTGAGGCTCATGCTAGAACGATGCCGACAAATCAAATTATCTCTTAACATAAGGAAATGCATATTCTTAACTCATATAGGAATACTACTAGGGAACATTGTATGCAAAGAAGGCATTAAGGTCGACTTTGCCAAAATAAAGATTATCCTTGACTTGAAACCACCAGTGAATCAAAAACAGGTCAGGGTACTGCTTGGACACATTAGATACTATAGAAAATTTATTAGATACTATTCAGATATGACCTATCAAATCAAAGAACTATTAAGAGAAGATCAGGAGTTGGACTGGACAGAGGAATCTAATATATCATTTGATACATTAAAAACAAAACTAGTCGAAGCACCTATCCTCAGATTCCCAAATTGGTCAATCAAATTCCATGTGCATATCAACGCATCAGGTCTAGCAATAGGCACATTCTTAACACAACTAGGGGATGATGGAATGGATTATTCCATAGTATAGAGTAGTATAAAACTAAACAAGGCAGAAAGAAACTATTCGACAACAGAAAGGGAAGCGCTAGGAATGGTATTTGCGCTACTGTTGCAGCTGCAACTATTTTCCCAAATTTTTTAAAATTTTGGACCCTCATTTTTAATTTCATCTTGCCTGGGATTGTTTGGATTCCTAAAATCTGTCTTTTTTCACTGCTACAAATTCGGATTGTTTGAAGTTGAATTGAGGTCAGCTGTTTTCAAGCTTTTTGGAAAACTGCTTTTTGTTTGCCAATGCTTTTGACTGTGGAGTTTAAAATTTGATTTGAAAATGATGCCCTTTTGATCTGAATGATTTCCTTCATCACTATTGGAAGTCTATTTATGTTGATTCGGAGCATTAGTTCTCTATGCCACCGATGGATAGTTTTAATTTCGTCAATTCATTCAAACCTTTTGCTTTGCGATGATATATTTTGTTTTCATTGTCAGAAGTCTTTTGAACACTTAAATTTTCTTTGAATTTTTCGATAGTTGATTTTATTTCTATCGGAGGGAAAATCAAAGTTTGAATCGAGGCCGTTTTTCTCTACATAGCCGCCGTTGCAGAAGCCAACTAATGAACTTTTTGACAGATTAGTCCTTGCACTCGCCGATGTCGTGGTTTTATTGTTTTAACTTTATGTTTTTTCTTTGCGCTATCGGAAGGGTTTTTGACTATTGATCAGAGGGCTAGTCTATTGTGTCACTGACATGGCGTTGGCATTGAGCTCACCATTGTCGACACTTAGTCATTAAAAATTTCGATCGCCATAGTTTTCATTTGAAAGCGAAAGATGTAGTCTGATTTTTTCCCACCGTTACGGCTGAATAGTACACTTTCTTTCTGATGTTTAGTTGTTTCATCTACCGATGCATTTCTAGCTAGTTCCCCATTGTTTCGATTGTTGATGATGTCCTATTGTCGCGGAATCCATAGTCCTTATGTATTCCACCGTTGCGAATCCTTAGTGCACTAACCACCCGATTGATAGTGTTTCCGCCCACCGATGAGAGCTTTGTTTTCGTCCGATGCTTAGTATTTTTCATGGAGGTGAGAGTTTTCTCGCCTTTCTCGTGTGCTTTTACTATGTTTTTTTATGGCGGTTACTTTTTCATGATTCAGGTTTTCATCAGAGGATTCCGATTTGGTCCTAATGTGAACTGGATTGAGATAAAGAGTCTATTTTTCAGGCTTGTGATTTTAGTTTGGACAGTGGATTTAGCGGAGTTCAAGATACGAACTTCCAGGATTTTCTTGCATGCCTTAATATTTTTGATAGTTCACTTTACAAGATGTACGTTTTAATACAGTTTGTGTTACTTTGTCAAATGCTAAGTGATCTAAGAACTGGTTATTCATGACAGGGTGATTGCTACTGTAGAGAAGATATGTCTAGAAGACAAAGCAGAAGAAAGTAAGGGTCTGAGATCTCAAACAGATCAACAGCAGCAGAGGCCCAGGCTTGGGAAAAGTTCATCTGTTACCAAGCTGGTCCCTTTTTATAAAGTTCTCTTAAAATTTAAATCTGAAATGTAATGTATTGTATGAATCCTGAGCACTCACTAAAAGACAAAATTGTGAGAATGAACGGTTGGGGGGGAACCCAGAAGTCACCGAGGGGCAGCCTAAGAGGTTTTTCTATTTTGTATAAATATAGGAGAGTTGGATGTAATAAAGGGACCTTTTCCCAGATAGATTTGTGAGATTATGTTGTAATAAGAACTATTTCCTTTTGCAATAAGAATTACAAGTTTCCTGTTGGATAAAGCTTGGTGGAAGATTTCAAATGTTGTGCTATGGATTTGTTGAATGTGAACTATTTTGTTTTCAGCTGTTGTCCATTAACTGTGAGATCGTTCTAACTCTTTGAACCTATGTTCTTGTTATGAATGCGCTTTAGTTTATTCCATGAAATTTCCACTATGAGTAATGAAGGCTTTTCATAAACAATGAGCTATGTTGTTGTTCATATATCTATTAATGTTCATGTGTTTTGAATTAAGTAACAGCTATCTGTGATTTTTCTTAATGCATGCATAGAAATACATTACTCATTGATAAATGATAATCTTACTCCCTAGGGATAGGTTAGATAGTTAGTTTTAGTTTCTTGTTGTGTGTGATTTAGATGCAAGTGAGTTAAGACAAGAGGTAAGAACCTGCGCATCACATTGTGACTGCTCCTCATATTCTCTATTAATTTGCATCCTTAGATAGGCACTTGCATATCATACTTAAATTCAAAAAACTAAAATATACACAGTGGACCTGGCCATAATTGGTAAAACATTTTATTTTTGTCACTTGACCTACGGTAGTCGGACTGTAAACTGGACAGATTCCCCATACCAAATAGTAACGGGCTAGTTGGGAACGTTTACTAGGGAGAATCCCTAACTGTTTTTACATGTGAATTTCCAGGCATCAACAGTTTTTGGCGCTAGAAGGAGGGCTTCCAGTGCATGGATGGCCGAGGAAACCCATTTTGTCTAGATCATTCCACCAGTGACAGTTCTGAGAGCAGTTTGTTTCCCAATACAATTCCTGAAGAGAAGGGTGAAGAGTTTTTGCATCCTATCGATAACAAAGTAGTTGATGATTTGAGAAGAATTACTAGGGATTATGCGAAGAATATCAGAGGATTTCCAATTATCCCTGCCTTACCCAAAAGAGAATACCGAAAGAAAAACTACCCTATATTGGAAGACGCAGTGTTGGTTGGAGATTTTGAGGAACTGGTAGAAACAGCCTTACAGGAAGTTGTTCAACCTCTAAATCAGTTGGGCCCAGATACACCTTACTGTTCACCTGTTCATACCCTTGTTCATTTACCACCTCATTCTCCACCTAGAATCATGGAAAATGTAAACGCAAATCAGACACCTAAACCACCAAATACACTACCTGCTTGGAGGGCTAGATCACCATTAAACCTAGCACCTCCTTTGCATGACTTACCTCAAGATTTTGAGAAAATGTTGCCTAAGTTTGACCTAAGTGAAAATATTTTAGTAGATGATCATTTGCAAAGATTTTACTTGGATATAAAAGGACTACGGGCTGGAGAACATGAAGATGTAGTCTACAGATTGTTCCCTCATACCTTGAAAGGAGCAGCAGCCTCATGGTATTTTGCTCTGCCTGCAAACTCAGTCATAGACTGGGATACTTTTGAAAGAACATTTAGAAGTAAATATACAGTCCAAAAAACTCATACAGCTCTGATGAAAGGGTCATGCGCTTTAAAGAAAGAAAGAAAGGAAAAAGTGCATAGTTTCACTCAAAGGTTTTCTGCTTATCTAAATATTTTTTTTGCAACTAATAAACCATCTAATAAAGTTTTGAGTGAATACTATATTTCAGCTCTAGGGCCTAAATTGGCCATGTTTTCCAAGATGTCAGTCAAACCTACATTGTCAGAAACTTATGAAGAAGCTGAAAAAGAGAGCATAGAAGATTATCCTGAGCAGTTAGGAGAAATTTTTTTTGGTAAGAAAGCGTTGTTACTGACTAAGCCTAAGGATGAGCAATCACATGACTTTGAAGGGATGGTAAATATGATGCAGAAGCTATCCAACAGAGTGATCGATTTGGAGAAAGAAAAGGAGGCTCATAAAGCATACAAGCCTTACTATAAAAGGAGAGAGGACAACAATCAATCTAAACCTCCTCCACACAGTCCTACATCAATGAATTTAACTGAGGTGGGTATGGATAATTTTTACATCTTTCATCAGCAGCCTCATTCTGAAAAAAATTGCCCTCAATGGATCAATTTGATGACATTAGTAATGAATTAGCTATTGGACTCTAAACTAATAGAAGTTGATGATGAGTAAGAAAAGGGTAATAAATCCATAGAAAAACAAGAGGATGATGCTCTAGTTTTATGGGACTGTGTCTCAATTTTTGATACGGAAGATGAAGGTTCTCTGAAACATGAAGAGATATCAGAAAAAAAAAACGTGACAACAAGAAGTCAGGGTTTGATAAATAAAGACAATTCAATACTTCCGAAAATTAAGAGACTTCAAGAGAATGTAAAGAAGATTTAGAAGAGCACCCCAGCTAATAAGATACCCAAATTCACCATTACGAGTCAAAATCCAAAGAAAATCAACATGCCTATTAAGCCTGGTGAAGAGAAGATTGGAAATATAAAAAGGAATCCCAAAGAACATAAGATGGATTATAATATTGTGGAAGATATTAAAAGGGCTAAGGAAAATATCTCACTGTTTGAAATGTGTAATGTGCCTCAACAGAAAGAAAAATTGTTAAAAGCACTTGAAGTACCAGAAGAAAAGCTTCCCACCAAAAACCAACCTGAAGAAGAAGAAATTGGTGAAGCAAGTGTGGGAGTTAAGTCTAAATACAAAACCCCACCATTTCTCCTAACTTTTGAAATCTTTAACCAGAACATGCACAAGTGTTTAGTAGACTCAGGGGCATCAGTCAATGTTATGCCACTTTCGATCTGCAAGAAGATAAATGGACAACCCAAACCATCTACCTGGTAGGTTATTCAGTTAAACAGAACAAGTGTGAAGGTAATTGGGGAAATGGAGGATGTTCTGATTCGATTATCTTCAAATGAAAAGGTATGTTAGGTCATCGATATTGTAGTAGCAGAAATACCTGAGGCTTATGGACTTGTTTTGAGTTGGGATTGGTCAGCAAAGCTAAATCGATATTTTGCATCAGATTGGTCACATCTGTGGTTGCCTTATAAGGGAAGTCCCAATCAAATAAAAGTATTAAGAGAGCCCCACATGAAGCACAATGTTACTGAGTTGGAGGGTAAGAATTAACCAGTGAATTCCGTGTTGGGAAATTACTTTATTGAACTTGAATCGGGAAATTACCAAGCAGAAGAAGCTAGTGGTACACCAGACACACAACTCAGTCTCCTTCGATTTTCACGGGCTGATGAATTTGACTATAAAAGTAGTAGACTTAGTTTCAGATGTAGTTTGTGATTCAAGTACAGTAGAAGTAGATAGTTTTTGGATACTTTTTTTTTATGGATCTAAAACTTTGGAAGGATCAGGAGCTGGTTGTGTCTTGATTGATCCAAAGAAAAATAAACATTTTCTTTCATGTAGATTAGAGTTCGAATGTACCAATAATACAACCGAATATGAAGCATTAGTTCAAGGACTAAGAAAAGCAATTGAATTAAAAGTAGAAAATCTGAAAGTGTATGGGGATTCTGAAATAATTGTAAAGAAAATTTGAAATCATATACATTGAATTTCACCTCATTTAAAATCTTACCAGAATGAAGTGTGGGATTTGCTTAAAAAGTTTTATGCATTTAATATTGTATCCATTCCTAGACTAAAGAATGCAGTGGCTGACTTGTTATCTACCTCAGCTGCAAGGCTTGTACCTTCAAATAACACATGTTCTATTGAATTACTTTTCAGGCCTTTGGTTCCAGACATGATTACCAATCTAGGAGTTTTTGATGATCATCAACAAATATTAGAATGTTTGATGAATGATGAAGAACACCAAGCTAAATTAAAATTTGACAACTTTATTCCTAAAGGAGTCAGGACCTTAGAACGAATGTTTGATCTAGACAATAAATTCAGAAGGCCAGTAGATGTCAAAACTCTTAGCTCGTCCTTACAATTTGATCTAATAAATTTGGGAACTGAAGTTAAACCCAGATATGTAAATTTGGGAAAGTGTTGTTCTCCAGGTGAAAGAAATAAGTTCATTAGTTTGTTCAAACAATACAAAGATGTGTTTTCCTAGACATATGAAGAGCTTAAAACATATGACACAAATATTATACAGCATGTCATCCCTATTAGAGCTAGAGTCAAGCCTTATCAGCAACCTTTGAGGAAGAAGCATCCAAAACTAAAACCTCTAATTCAGAATGAAGTGAAAAACTTATTGGATGCTAAAATTATATTCAAAGTCAGACATTTGGAATGGGTGTTGAATTTGGTTCTAGCGAGGAAGAAATCCAGAGAAATCAAGCTATGCGTAGATTTTAGAAACCTCAATCGTTCTTTGTATAAAGACAACTATCCAGTCCCACCCATGGAACAGATATTGCTGATGGTTTCAGGTTCTGAATTATTTTCAATATTAGATGGATTCTCTGGCTATAATCAAGTATTAGTAGCTAAAGAGGACAGAATTAAAACTACATTCAGAACAAAGTGGGGAAATTTTGCTTACAGAAGAATGCCCTTTGGACTCATCAACATTGGGGCTACTTTCCAGAGGGCTATGGATATAGTTTTCCATGGTTTGATTGGTCGTAGTGTTGTAGTATATCTCGATGATGTCATGATATTTTCAAAGAAGAGAGAAGAACATGCATTCCATCTAAAACAAATTTTTGAGTGTTGTCGAAAATATGGGATCTCACTGAATCCTAGGAAATGTGTGTTTGCAATTATAGAAGGAAAGCTACTGGGTCACATTGTTTCTAAAAAAGGGATCTCCATAGAGCCAGAAAGGATCAAGGCCATAGAATAGATCCCTTTATTCCATAACAAAAAAGGAATGCAATCATTCATGGGGACAATTAATTTTGTGCGAAGGTTTGTACCATATTTCGCTCAAATTGTTAAACCTTTGCAGCAAATGGTGAAACAAAGTGTACAATTCAAGTGGACTGATGTAGAGAAGAATGCAATTAGTAAAATAAAGACATCTATTGCTCATGCACCATCTCTCAAAAGTCCAAATTTTTAAAAGGATTTTATTTTGTACACTTTCGCATCTGATGATTCATTAGCAGTGGTGCTTACATAGAAGGAAGATGGGGGAGCTGAGTATCTATTGGTAGGAAACACCCTTCGGAGAATTTTTTTTAACACAAATAATTTGAAGATTGATAATGTTCAAGCAATATTGATTCTTTTGTCTGGATAAGAAAACTCATCATTGATATCTTAGGAGTGCCCTAAGAATCTTTGATTCTTAAGGCACTCCTGACAGAAACTTACTTGACTAATCAATTCGGACTGGTTGAACATTAGTAATAGCAAAAATTCAAATCTTATGAACTTAATTCTTCATTTCTGTCAATCATCAGAAGGATTATAATTACAGAAGATTAGTAGCTCCTATTTTTCCACTCATCACTCTTTGATTAAAATCAAATGAATGTATTAGTTATTAATTTAAACTATGTACTGCATGATGTGATAACTGTTATTTCTGATTCATGTGGAAAATTTGGTAAAGCTTCATCACTTCTGAATTATTTATTTTATCTTAGTTGTCAAAAGTTTTAAGGTGAATTTAATGTAAATATTCATGAACCCTACTATATTATATGCTCATCACTTATTTCAAATTAATATTTTTGAAATAGGTTGGTATTATAGTTTGTGATGAAGGTCTAAAGTCACTTTCTAGGTTTTCAACATTGGTTTGGTCACATTATCAAATTATTCTCTGATCAGTTTTGACCTTTACCCTAAGATATTAATTATATGATAAGGTGATTATATTTTTATGATTGAATTCGATAAATGAAGAATTAAGGTTTTGGAAATGATTGAGTCATGTGTTAAAAAATGATGAATTAACCTCCATTATTACCATGTTATGAAATCATAATGAATGATAGAGTAATGGTGGAACTAAGGTTTTGGTAGTCGTGTCATTTGACGGTTGCTATCTGTCAATCCTGAATCATGCAAACATCACTTGCAATAACTCGCCTGTGTGACTCTCCTACAGCTCATTATGTTTTGGTAAGTTGTCTTCGAAACCTCTTGTCTCTACCAATTCATGTTATGATGGACTTATAGGAAGGTTTTCAGGGTTTTAATAAAATAGGGTATTTCGGAGTATTGCTGGTAATGCTTATACTATTGATGAAATGATTGCATCTTGTAATCTGTGTTTCAAAAACCATAGAGGTTTGTGTATCCACTGCCATGGCTCCAGTGTCTAGGTTCAAACTTATTGGTGATGAATACCTGTATGCTACTCCCGAGTGTCAAGAGATCGTGTTGAGCTATGGATGGTTGGAGTTACTTCGGAAATTTTCTGGTTTTAATATGGCAGTTTCTAAGGCATTCACAGAGTCTTTTGATGGGGATCATGCACATTTGGGAGATGTTGAGATTAAGCTGTCTGAGAAGTTGGTTTCTCAAGCTATTTGCTTGCCACAAACTGGTGAGAAGTGGTATAAAGGAAAACATATTAAGAATGACCAGTGGAAATGGTTTCTTACCCTTGCTCATCGGCAAACTAAGTTCAAATCCAGCTTCCCATCCCGGTTATTAATGAAGAAGTGGAGGGCTCTTCTGGAGCTAATCATCAGGTATGTAACTAGTGAGGGTAGGCTGTCTCAGACGCAATTTTATCACCTTCGACTGTTGTTGATATTTAAGGGTTAGCCTGTCAATATGCCCTTTTTCTTTTTGAACAGTTTGCATAAAATGGAATCCACTTACCAGTCTAATGTTGGAGAAAAAAATAGGAGTTTATTCCACCATGGGTTAATTAAAATTCTTGTGTCTAGTCAGTTGGAAGAATTAGGTCAGACCTGGGATTCTTTCCTTGTGAGAAATGGGTTTGGAGTTAACGAGGGATGGCCCAAACAGAGGCCTAGGGTTCGACGTAGGCAGGTAAACAATGAAGAGACTGAGCTTGAATTTGAGGACTCTAGTACTCAAGATGATTTGGGGGATGAAGGGTTTCATCCTGATCAAACCCTAAGTCTGGATGACGTAAAAATTGAGGTGGAAACTAGTGTTGAAACTCCTGCAAATATTTTTCAAGGTCGAGGAAGGAAACCCTCAACTCCTATAACCCGTCAAGACAAGATTTCTTCTCATACACAGGTTAATATGAAGCAAACCAAGGCTGAAAATCAGATTAGCAGTGCTATGAGCAAACCGGTTATACGAAGAACCACATGCGAAATGACAGTCGCTCTGCTTTCCATGAGGAATTTGAGCGTTGGGGATGTCTCAGTTATTGAGCTGAGTGATTCATCAGATGTTTGACCAAATCCAACTCCCATAGGCCCATCTATGTTAGATCTTAAATACGTTTCTATCTCTACAGATAAGGTGGTTGACAGTCAGCTAGTAAATCGTGAGGGTAGCCAAGAAATTGACAGAAATCCTCACTTAACTGGAGAATCCCAAGTAAACTTGAAAAGAGAGTCAAAAGACCAAACTGATCCAAATCCTCATGCCCAATTGATTTCTTCCCTGCAAACAGATTTAAAAGAAGCATAAGTTATTCAAACAATCGCCCTGGAAGAAATTAAAGCTTTAAAAGATGAATTGATCACATGGGTTGAGAAATGGGATGTGTTAAGAGGAAAAAAGTTGAAATGCAAAGAAATGATGAAAATGATTTTGTTAAAGAATCAAAGATTGAAAAGACAGAATAGGATTAACAGGACCATGGCTGTCAGGTTCAGGGCTAAATTGAATGAATCTAGGAGAAGTGTACCCATTCGATTCTCAATTGAGTCGGCCTTAAAAACCTAATATTTTGTTTTTTTGGTGACTTTTAAATTTTTTCTATTGTATCTTACATTATGCCTACAGAGGGTTTTGGATATATTCTTACAGGTTAGTGATGTTTTCGGTTCATCAGTTTCGGTTCAATTCATGGTATAAATGATTAAATTGAGATATCTACAGAATTAAAATTCTGTAGATATCTTGCTCATGCTTAATTCATCATCATTAAATTTTGCTAAACAACTTTTTTTTAATATGTACAGGTGTCAAAGAAACCGTTGGGATAAAACTAGATGATGGTCTACCTTCGTGTCTTTTGATTGTACGTGGCTACTCAATGAATAATGTTAGGGACTTACAACTGATTTGATGCTCAGTAATTACTTCGTTCCTATTTCTAAGCTTCTGTTAGCATGGATTACCCAGTATGGTGTTACTATGATTGGGAGAGTATAATGCTGGAATTTCTCCAGTAAGTTAAAACTCTAGGAATATCTTTTTTTCTGGATGATTTTGTAACAACGTGCCTATGAAGCTGGTCATGGTTACACCTTATTTGGATATGATTGGGATCTTTCCTAAGGAATAGGATTTCTAGTTAGTCAGTTGTAGTCTTTTATTTTCCTTTATAAGCAGCTTCTGAAAGGAAGCAAAGCGTTGGAATCCTGAAACTTGTGATGAACAAATATAATACAACACTTAATATTATTCTATTTTATTTGTGTTCCTTTAGAACTATTTATGAGAATTACTATGTTTTACAGACATACTGAAGACATTAGCTAGGTCTATCAGTTATTATCATGTTGTCTTAATATTGTTTTCCTATGTTGAATTTCCTTTTCATATGTATGTATCTTTATATTATATGTGAAAACACTTTTGTTAATGGATTCTGAACAAAGTACTTAGTGTTGAAGTATGGATAATTAATTGTCATATAGAAAAGTAAATGAACTTCTTCATGTTTCTTTTCTTCAGTTGATAATGATATGATTTCATACAAAGTACTGACTGTGTAAGTTGAACTTATTCATTTCAGCGTTAGTACTTGGGTGTAATTTCTTTTATGCTTCAATACTATGTTAAATTTATTTCGATTATGAGTTTTGTTTCATTTTCAAATTGATTTATGATAAAATATTATTTTATTGTAAGTTGATTTAGATCTGTATCTGCTGAGAATAGGATTTTCTAACATTGCAGGATCATAGATCAAATTTTCAAATAAAACTTGTTATTTGATTATTAATTCCAACTCCCATTTTTGGGATAGTCATATTGCATCTTAGGTCATTATAGATCGAGATTAGGAGCTACTATTATTTGTTGTTTTAGTTTAAGATATTTATTAGCATTAGTTAGTTATTTTAATTAGATCTTTAGTTGATTTGAGTGAAGATTTGATTAAATAGAACTTACCATATACATCCCAAGAGATTCTCTACCTTGAGAGCATATTTCACAGGCAGCAGGGCCTTTAACCCATGAAAAACAGTTATACCAAACACATACAAGATTGCAGTAAGTCGAGTGTGCGGGCTATTTTTCAGTTGTTGGCCACAATACCCTATAGGTCACATTTCCTGGCCAATAGTATCCCATATCATTTATGAGCACTGGTCTGCAGGGAGCTGAATTGAATTACCCAGCTGTCGATAAACAACCTTATGTAGTTTTCAAAGCAATAAAACAATTCAGGCCGTACATACTTAAGAACCGGATAGAGGTAATAGTTCCATGCCCAGCTGCAAGGTCTCTGTTCCTACAAAAAGAATTAGGAGAAAGAAGAGGAAACTGGGTAATATCTTTACAAGAATATGACCTCGAATTCAAACCAACATCTATAGTTAAAGGGCAAGGACTATGCAAACTAATGGCCGAAGGTAAAAGCAATGAAGAAAACAATGCTAAAATGAAGCTGAGTTACATATGATGGATGTATGTCCTCTTTTCACATCTCCATATTCCTGGTACTGAGACCTTTTTCATTACCTTTAGGAAGGATTGTTTCCAGAACATTGGAATTCCAAACAATGAAGAGAATTGTGCCTTAAATCAACTTCATATCAAATCATTAACATAATATTATTAAGAAATAATTATGATGGAGTTCTTCTCAGATGATTAGAGAAAAAAGATGCGAAGAAGGTCATAGTAGAGTTACATGATGGTCCTACTGCAGGTCATTTTTCCGGAGATAAGACAGCCCATAAGATTCTCAGAGCCACATACTATTGGCCCACACTGTTCAAGGATCCACATGCCCATGTCAAAAAGTGTGATATCTGCTAGGGGTGTGGGAGAAGACAAACCAAAGCAACAGGACCATTGAACCCTTTGATGATAACAAAACCATTCGAGCAATGGGGGATTGATATCATTGGAGAGATAAAACCAAATTCTTCCTTGCAACACAAATACATTTTAACGGCAACTGATTACTTCACTAGATGGGTCGAGGCCATTCCGTTATGTAAAGTGAATGAAGATGCGGTCATGGATTTCTTGCAAGATCATATTATCACCAGGTTTAGGGTTCCAATTTCCCTGTTTTTCGATAATGCTACTTATTTTTCTTCTATTAGATTAACTGCATTTTCTCATGAAAGAGGAATTAAGTTGCATTATTCTACAAACTACTACCCATAAGGGAATGGTTTGGCAGAATCTACAAACAAGAATCTCATTAGGGTCTTAAAAATGACTGTGATATAAAACTAGAGAAGTTGGCATTTAGCATTATCGAATGCTCTTTGGGTTGATAGGGTCACTCCCAAGAACTCCTTAGGTGTGTCACTGTATACCCTTGTTTATGGAAAAGAATCTATTCTTCCTCCTAACATTATGCTAACATCTTCCATAATAGCTCAGGAGTCTAGAGACACAAATAACGAAATCCTACATATTAGAATATATAATCTCTTGAAAGCAGAGGAGTCTAGGGCCAGAGCCAAAGAACATTTTAAGTATCAACAGGAAGTAGTGAAACGGTGGTTTGATAAACATAAAGCTGGGAAAAAGGAATTTGAAGTGGGAGATCTAGTTCTTAAGTGGGATCACCCACATGATGAAAAGGGGAAACACACAAAGTTTTAACAGTTATGGGTAGGCCCTTTTCAGATTGCAGCAAAGCTTGTCCCCTCAATCTACAAGTTGGTTAATGGTTTAGTTCTCAAACCTTATTTTTCCTGATTTTTTGTTTTTGTTTTGTACATAAATAAACTCTTTTGGTTGTTTATGTTTGATTTATTTTATTTTCTATTTATCTTTTGGTTAGATTTTGATTGATTTCAATAAAAAAAGCAAAATTTTTGGTTGCATGGAGAGCATTAGAATTATGGATTAACCAAACTCCTTGATCATAAGACTGTGTACTATTGATTTATCTAGAAGAATTTATTCTAGTTTAGTATTTTTTCTAAATGGCTATGAACACATTGAAGTCCTACTTAATCCTTGTAAAATAACTCAGGATCGAAAGGTCTGGAATACTATTTCGAGGCTCCATCCATCTCACATTTAAAAATGTTTGAGGGAGTGACAGTAGGGATACATGGAAAGGAAGAAGGGTAAACAACATGTTATATATAAATAATCCCATGCCAAGATTTGAAAGCCAAAAAGGAAAATAAGAGTCAAAAATTATCCTAAGAAAGTAATGTGTATCAAAACAAAGTACTGAACCATATGAGAACAAAATTGCCAAAGTTCTTCTCCGTCAGTGAGCTGAAAATTAAATACATCTCTCACACAAAAGGACACTATGGATAGAGGAGCCTGAATAAAAAATTCAAAAAGAAAGGCATGCAGGAGGACTCAAAAAGGACAAAAGTCCAAAAGCACAAAAAGTGCAGAATGGCATGGGAATGAGGAACAAATGAATATTTACGTTTAGCATATGTTACAATCCTGTGGTGTCCAAGCTAGAAGCTACCCGAAGACAGAAGTAAAAAATGAAACTCATATTCCTGGCCTCAAAAGAGTTATCATGACTTTGAAATCTTGGTTTCCATTTTCCTAAATTGGACTATCATCAATGATTAAAAGTACATACATTTTCCATTTGGGAAATCCATACATCTAGAAGAATTCAACATGTTAGTTTTATTGTCAAACAGTCTATTACTTAAGGAAGAAATTGTCCAGAGATCTAGGTTCACCAGGTAGTCGCCAATTGTTGCAGCTGCAACTATTTTCCCAGATTTTAAAAAATTTTAGACCCTATTTTTTAATTCTATCTTGCCTGGGATTGTTTGGATTCCTGAACTCTATTTTTTTTTTCCTGCTACAAATTTGGATTGTTTGAAGTTGAATTGAGGTCAGCTGCTTTCATGCCTTTTGGAAAACTGCTTTTTGTGTGCCAATGCTTTTGACTGTGGAGTTTAAAATTTGATTTGAAAATGATGCCCTTTTGATCTGAATGATTTCCTTCATCGCTATCGGAAGTCTATTTATGTTGAGTTGGAGCATTAGTTCTCTATGCCGCTAATGGATAGTTTTACTTTCACCGATTCATTCAAACCTTTTGCTTTGCGATGATATATTTTGTTTTCGTTGTCGGAATTCTTTTGAACACTTAAATTTTCTTTGAATTTTTTGACGGTTGGTTTTATCGCTATCAGAGGGAAAATCAAAGTTTGAATCGAGGCCTTAGTTCTCTATGCAGGCGCCATTGCAGAAGCCAACTAGTGAACGTTTCGACAGATTAGTCCTTGCACTCGCTGATGCCGTGGTTTTATTGTTTTAACTTTCTATTTTTTCTTTGCACTATAGAAAGGTTTTTGACTATTGATCGGAGGGCTAGTCTATAGAATCGTCGACACAGTGTCGGGATTGAGCTCACCATCACCAACACTTAGTCGTTAAAACTTCTGATCACCGCAGTTTTCATTTGAAAGCGGAAGCCGTAGTATTTTTTTCTTGCCATTGCGGCTGAATAGTACACTATCTTTCCGATGTTTAGTTGTTTTATCTGTCGATGCATTTCTAGCTAGTTCCCCATTCTTTCGATCACCAATCATGTCCTATTGTTGCGGAAGTTGTAGTCCTTATGTCTTTCGCCATTGCGGCTCCTTAGTGAACTAACCACCCGACTGATAGTGTTTCCACCTGTCGATGAGAGCTTTGTTTTCATTCGATGCTTAGTATTTTTCCCACCGGTGAGGGTTTTCCCTCCTTTCTCGTGTGATTTTACTCTATTTTTGGATGGTGGTTACTTTGTCATGATTCAGGTTTTCATCAGAGGCTTTTGATTTGGTCCTGATGCAGTCTAGATTGAGATAAAGAGTCTATTTTTGGCCTTGTGATTTTAGTTTGGACAGTGGATTTAGCGGAGTTCAAGATATGAATTTGCAGGATTTTCTTGCATGCATTAATATTTTTGATAGTCCACTTTACAAGATGTATGTTTTAATACAGTTTGTGTTACTTTGTCAAATGCTAAGTGATCTAAGAACTGGTTATTCATGACAGGGTGATTGCTGCTGTAGAGAAGATATGTATAGAAGACAAAGCAGAAGAAAGTAAGGGTCTGAGATCTCAAACAGATCAATAGCAGCAGAGGCCCAGGATTAGGAAAAGTTCATCTATTACCAAGCTGGTCCCTTTTTATAAAGTTCTCTTAAAATATAAATCTGAAATGTAATGTATTGTATGAATCATGAGCACTGACTAAAAGACAAAATTGTGAGAATGAATGGTTAGGGAGGGAGCCCAAAAGTCACCGAGGGGCAGCCCAAGAGGTTTTGTTGTTTTGTATAAATATAGGAGAGTTGGATGTAATAAAGGGACTTTTTCTCAGATAGATTTGTGAGATTATGTTGTAAGAATAACTATTTCCTTTTGCAATAATAATTACAAGTTTCCTGTTGGAGAAAGCTTGGTGGAAGATTTCAAATGTTGTGCTATGGATTTGTTGAATGTGAACTATTTCATTTTCAGCTATTGTCCATTAACTGTGAGATTGTTCTAACTCTTTGAACCTATGTTCTTGTTATGAATGTGCTCTAGTTTATTCTATGAAATTTCCACTATGAGTAATGAAGGCTTTTCATAAATAATGAGCTATCTTGTTGTTCATATATCTATTAATGTTCATGTGTTTTGAATTAAGTAACAACTATCTATGATTTTTCTTAATGGCTACGCAGAAATACATTAATCATTGATAAATTATAATCTTGCTCCCTAGGGATAGGTTAGATAGTTATTTTTAGTTTCTTGCTGTGTGTGATTTAGATGTGAGTGAGTTAAGACAAGAGGTAAGAACATGCACATCACATTGTGACCACTCCTCGTATCCTCTATCAATCTACATTCTTAGATAGGAACTTGCATATCATACTTAAATTCAAAAAACTAAAATATACACTGTGGACCGGGCCGTAACCGATAAAACCTTTTATTTTTGTCACTTGACCTACGGTAGCCGGACCGTAAATGGGACAGATTCCCCATACCAAATAGTAACAGGATAGTTGGGAACATTTACTAGGGAGAATCCCTAACTATTGTTACCTGCAAATTTCTAGGCATTAAGAGCTACAAAAGTACCAAAATTACCTACTCGCCAACCCTTTTATCTTCTATATCGACCACCAAGCATTGAAATACCTCGTCAAAAAACCTTTGTACCACGGGAGGATTTTTCGATGGCTATTACTATTCCAAGAATTTGAATTCAAAGTCATTGTTAGACCAGGAAAACTAAATGTTAGACCCGACCACTTGTCAAGAATCGACATGGGAGAGGAACCGACAGGAGTCGAAGATGACTTGTTGGATGCACACTTATTCCAAATAAAAGCTATCCTGATAGAATTGGAGGAAATAACTCAATTCTTGGAAAATGGTCAAGCACTAGAGGGCATGAGCATGAAAAAGAAACAAATATTAGCCATGAAAGCTGCACCATATAGCCTCATAAACAGATTTTTATATAAAATGGTATTGGACGATAGCCTCCGACGATGTGTATTAGAACATGAAAGAGAAAATATTATGCACAAAGCACACTATGGACCAGCGGGAGGACATTTTCGAGCAGATACAACTGCCAAGAAAATCCAATAGTCAAGGCTATGGTGGATGACATTGTACAAAGATGATAAGAATTTTTTTAACCAATGCGACCGATGCCAAGAACTAGGTCGACTTCTTCCTAGTATAGAAATTCCCTTGCTATCAGTAAAAACAAGTTTGAAATTTGAAATTTGGGCCATCGACTTCATAGGACCATTCCCAATACCAGCAAAAAGAACAGGTGCAAGATATATAATAACTGCAGTAGAATATGTAACCAAATGGGAAGAGGAGGAACCTGTTGAAACTTGTTCCAATGCGATAGCTACTAAGTTTATCTATGAAAACATAATTAATAGATTTGTATTCCCACTAACCCTAATCAGTGACCAAGGGTCACACTTCATTAAAAAAATCATCAAAGCACTAACAGACGAGTTCAAAATTGACCACTGACGCAGTACAGTTTATCATCCTAAGTCGAATGGAGCTATAGAGGCATTCAACAAAAAATCAATGAGGGTTTTAACAAAAATTTGCAACACCAACAAGGATGATTGGGATGAGAAAATACATGTAGTATTATGGGCTTATAGGACATCATACAAATGTTCAACCGACCAAACACCATTTCGATTAGTCTACAGCCAAGAAGTCGTTGTTCCAGTACATTTCCGACAACAAACACCTGTGATAGCAGATATCTTACACATCGATGTCGAAGAAAGCAGGAAGGAGAAACTGATGTAACTAGGCAAACTGGAAGAACATCAACTACTCCCTATACAACATCAAAAAATTCAAAAACAACAGCAGAAGGCATGGCATGATAGAAACATTAAAAACAAAAATTTGTCAGTCAAAGATTTGGCCCTACTATATAATAGTCGAGTGAAAGGGAAACCTAAAAATTTACACATAGAATGGATGTGACCTTACATTGTCGAAGAAATTCATGCCAATGGATCAGTCCGACTAAGGACGTTTCAAGGCATAGTATTTCAGAAACTTGTTAATGGTTCCCGACTAAAATGGTACAAAAACTAAATCTTAAAAAACAAAAAAAAATGACCATAACTGTTCAGAAAAACCTATAAAAATCTAAAAGTCCTAAAAAGAACAAAAAGAGCAATCAATTATAAAACCAAAATGACAGGAAAGTTTGAAAGACATAGTAGACCACAACCCAAAAACTAGCATCCCTAATATCGGCAAGCCATCATCGACCACCCTCTGGATCGACATTTGACTCAAAAGGTCATATCATGCCTTCATGACTACGGTTTGAAGGAGCGCCAAACTTAGAATGCATTAAACATGACCTCAATCGACTGTCCTGGACCATCATTTCTGCCATTAATACCTTCATCGACAAAATAGCCATATGCTCCACCTATAAATACCACGCCAGAGAAAGATTCCTTACCGCATTTTGAATAAATAGAGCAACCAAGTACTCAGAAATTTGAGAGCAGAAACCCTGTAAAGAAAGCTAACCAATAGACTGACAAAATGGCCCCGGAGAAAACTAGAGCTACAGCTGCCAAAACAAAAGAACTAGAATCTCTCAAAACCCCACTCATGAGAAGATTAAGAAACATTAAAAATGCAGAGGTACATGAAACTTCATGGCTAAAGACCTGGGAAAAAATCAAAGAATGGGATTTTGTGGAAAAGAAAATGACACAGGAAGCAGAGAAAATAATACACATTACCATTATGAGTTACATGAATACACCTTTCATGGCAAGTTTCAGAGGAACAAAAGAAACAACTATAAAATTTATCATCAGTCGGTACCACAATGGCAAATTCTACTTTGACAAACCATTAGAAATTTTCGGCGAGGTAATATATAAGCTGACCAGTCTTTCAATCCAGGAGAAACTTATTTCTATTGGCATAAAAGACGGATTAGTAGCATGACTAGTAGGGATATCATCAGGGAAGAACTCGAAAGGGCTAATGATCAGTCAAATATGAGCCCAAACACCACATATAGTCTCCAAAATCATAGCGACATGACTCACCCCCACAGGCCGAGTGAGTGATCTAAAGCTAGAAAAGTTGGAAACAGGAAACACAATAGTGGACACAGGGAAAATTTACCATTGGGTTCAGTATGTCGCCGACATGCTCAAGACCATATGTAAAAATGCCAGGAGTCGGATGGAATTATCAGGTTCTCATCACTGATAATTTGGATAGCCATGTACCACTTATATCCAGTCGATATAAATAGTTCCTCGAACCATGCAAATATCACATGTGGCGATTCAAACCATTTTCACAAAACGAAACTCTGAAAGAGCTAGAAAATGGCAAAGTACTGTTTGAAAATTGGTTCCAGAATCTCAAAGTCCAGAAAACCAGATGGAGGGTAACACAGAACATCCAACAAAGTCTACCAAAAAAGCACACATTCAATTAGGTATCGACCACACTGTAGTCTAGTACATGCATGGGAAAAAAAAAAGCAAAACATCTCGACTATTACCCAACAGTCGACGAGATCTTCCAAGAGCTAACCCGACAATAAAATACCAAGCTGTCGATACCAGCAAGGGCTAAAGAAATGAATCAACATATTGAAGAACCCTTGACCAACCAATAAAAAGAGGAGGAATATGAACTCCACTTATATACCAGTACCTTCATGTCGGAGGATATATCGATAGAGGATACCAGCAAGCTTCAACTAATGACTGTGTCACAACCTCTCCAAATTGGAAGTGTACCAACTAAACATCAGGTGGTTGTACCGACAGAATAGAGTATCATCCTGACTAATCAATAGGAGGGAGGAGAATAGTTAGAGGAAGATATTGAATAAGATAATCCAGAATATGCTATAATGAAACAAAATCTAAAGAAACTAGCAACCATAAGGAAAAAGAAAAAAAATTAGGAAAAGGGGAAGGGGAAGCGTAATCTTATCCTTTCTGAATCAGAAGATGAAGAATAAATGTTGGCTACCACTGTCGACATTATAGAATATGTTGCAGCAAAAAAAATATCAGTCGAAACACAGTTCAAATGGTTCGTCTACTCGGGAGCAAAGCAAGGCAGATCGAAAAAGGTAAAAACTACAAACCCTTCAGTCGATGAGGATGTTGTTGATCTAGTTTCCACCCCCCCCACTCCCATCCCTAACTCATATCACACAAGAAGATATCCCTCAGCCACTCACCATCAGCCCTATCGATATCTACCAGCTTAGATCCATCTTTACCCAGCTCTATCATGCGCCGAGAGGGATCAAATATTTCGAGGTGCAAACCCTTTTTTGGAGTGCAATTGTTGAAGTAGGGTTTGCACCTCTAAATATTTGATCCCTCTCGGCGCATGATAGAGTCGGGTAAAGCTGGATCTAAGCTGGTTCCAATCGTGGGCAGCAACATTAATATTTTAGATGATCCGCAGGGTGTATATGTTTTCAGCTACGTGCTATAGACAGTAGAAAATTATATTTTGAATATAGAAAATGTGGATAGATATATTAAATTGCATCTAAAATCAACAAATTGTCTTCGTAAAATTGTAGATACCGCACTCTTATATTTGATGACTTCTCCCCAATTAATGGAGTGCATCAGCAGGTTTTATGAGCTGAGTTAAGCATTATAATTTGGCTTAATTCGTCGATTTGTGGCTAGAGTTGGCAGAGATTGGACAAAGGGACCCAGTTCAGCAGGTGAAACCTTACAATGCATTTCACATGAACTCATCTATTTGGTAAAGGACAGGCATTTATTTACTAGGTATTCGAAGGGTATTTATTAGGTCTCAGATGGGTATTAAGTGAAGGACGGCTATAAAGTTGGAGGCGCAGTCCAAAAATTCGATGATTTCACACATGACGAAGATGTACTGAAGATTTCCTTACTGGCTAACGACTTGGTGAGAAGCAGGGTGGAGTCCACTTAAATCATTTTAAAGTATTCGAAACCATGTTTAAAACTACATCACCTATATCACATTAAATTCCAGAAAAGTTTCAAAAGATTCCTTTGAGTTTGAGTTTCAACCATCACAATATTTTTGCTCCAACCATACACATTGAAATGATAATGTGAAGTGGGTCTTCTAGATTTTATTTTTGTATACTAAGAAGGTAATGGCAGTAAAATTTATCTCACACCTTAATCACTAATTGATTTTATTGACTATCTATATTAACCAATTTTAATTCAAGAAAACATTCAGATCTAGATAGAATGGAAAAAAAATATGGTATATACCTGCTACCCATGCTATCGACATGCATATTAATTCATGATGCCTGTTAATGCATTCTCATCATGCACCTGGACCAAATTATATTCAAGGATGATCCTTTCCTGGTCATTCTCTTCTGGTTATATACACATATGTATTATCTATTTTCAGCGTTATTTGCTTCAATAGTTGGATAGTTAAGAACTGATCAAAAGAATCAGCAACTCTTGCAATTCCAAAAGAACCAATATATTCCTCTTTAACACGAAGCTCCCTTACTGGGATACATGTAGTTCTGGCATTTAGAGGGACAACCCTAAGGGATTCGAACCAATTATTCTTCTTCTTAATAATAATAATATTATTATTTACGTGATCTACCTTAACCATCGCCACCAACATACAGATCAATATTGGCAATAGTACTGATATTCTCAGATCCATGTCCCTACCAACATACAGATCAATATTAACAATAGTGCTGATATTCTCAGATCCATGTCCCTGCAACCTGTTGTAGTATTCTTCTATTCAGGGCCACAAAATAGCACAGTTCTAATTCCAATATCAATATCAATACCAATACCAATTTTAGTAGAAGAATATGTTTATATCTTCCTTATGTTTGGATCTCACTAAATCATATTTTATCTTGCTATTGGATATTGATTTGTGTCAATTTCCATTGAGATATTCTTATTACTTTATCATTTGATTTTATATTTTACTTTAATATTTCAAAAGCATATAATTATGAAAACGCTTTTAAATAAATCTTCTATATTCAAAAGTCCATCCGACACTATAAATCTGACTGGAGGAACATTGGGAAGATGGCGGAGCTTTTCCATCAACTTGCTCAAGTGAATATGAGCGTTAACTGCCATGGATTCGCAGAGCTCCAAAAGATTTTTATTTTGACTACAGCCGTGTTGGGGAGGTAGGCCATCGGGCACAGTTTCGAATCTTATATTCATATGATTCTTATTACCCATCATGGAATCCTTATGGCCCATAATTACCCCACATTCAGCGAGGCGCTTCTGGATAAATTGAGTAAGAACGACAGTGATATAGAACCCGCGGATAGACAAAAC
>LPNX011092331.1:331954-363732 GCA_001517045.1 Pseudotsuga menziesii | reverse complement strand
TATATAGATATATAAGCCGACTTTTTTATGTGACACGTGTCATCTCCACGTTGAGCACGGAATTACACTTCTACCTCATACCGGGCTGTAGAATGCGCCTCTTGGTGAAATAAGAATGCTATGGTGGAGACATTAAAACAATGACTCAACAATGATGGCAACTTCTAGGCCTTCATTGAAAAACTCCTTGAATTATTTACCTATGCTCGTAAAATTACCACCAAATGTCTGTTAATTGAATCTAGATCAGCACACCAGATCTTATCACAACAAATCGACCATATACCTCAAAAACCAAGAACTGTTGGAAATATCAAATCCACATTTTTAAGGAACCCTGACAAAACCTATGAAATTGTCTCTAGTCGCACTTCATCTATTAACCTATCAAGCATCAACCATCCTCTACCACCCAATGAACCAGTGGGAGACTTGGAAGAAAATGACCAGGAAGATATATTAGCAATCAACTAGGTGATCGACAACCTATTCTTTGACGACCCAGCTAATTCACCACCAGAAGTCGAAGATCCCCTGTCGATTGGAAACATCCCAACCACACCGCTCACACCAGACCACTCACCTTCTCCATCACCACCCCCCAGTCTAGAACTTTTGCCAAACCCTAAACCATTGGCTCCAAATATGTCAGATACACACCAAGCTGCAAATTCTACCCAAGAAGCTCAGACAAAAATTCCTCCAACTAATGAAGCTCATCCCAACGAAGATCAACAACCAGGAAATCAGTTGTCTGAAAATAAACCACATGAAGAAAAACATACATACCAGCATAGACCAGCATAAACACAATAGGAAGAGAAAAGACAAAAAGAAAAAGGAATACCACAAAGAACAAAGGCCAATAATTATCCACCTCAACCAACTAGGATCGACTACTACAGTCGACACAGTGAAATTAAGAGATGGACAGTTGGGACAACTCTTAGAATCCCTCGCCACATAAGCAACAATAAGAAGCAAGACTAGACAAGAGTAGCTCAATAGCACTAAGAAAGAGCAAACCAATTTCTTGTCAAAATGCGGAAGTCTAGTCTAAACAGTAATACTGTGACCAATAGAGGCCGACACTGACAAGCCACTGGAGAAAGCATATCAACTATTTGAAAGTGTGGTGTCGACCCTACAAAAACATCTACAAAATACAAAAGCAAAGAAAAAAGAAGAAACATCTAGACTATTAAGGCAGCAGTACATAGCATTTGCTAAAGCTCATAAGGTATTGCACTACCATTTGGAAGAGTCTATCATTACAAAATAATTTCTCCATAATTGGCCCACCTTTTATAGGAAGGTATTTCAGTAGACCCTCCAGACTCGTGAGCAAATCTAAGAACTAGAAAAAGGGCGAGGCTGGGAAGAAATAATGAGAAGTACAATACAAGAGCATATTGTATTGGAAATAGCCAAATTACAGAAACTGGAAAAAGAAGCACACCAGTGGGTACAACAAGCACTACCAAGCCTCGACAAGATAGACACAATCTTCCCATAGATGAAGAGACTATTGGATACAACAGAAGAAAAGGCTCAATCTATGAGGTCCGACATGGAAAGCATCACATACTTTTCCATCTAGGAGAAGATGTCAACTCTGTCAAGCATCACAACCTTGACTATCGACATCCAAAAAGTGCTACAAAACTGGTCAGAGTTTCAGCACCAATTGGTCGTTATAGCAGAAGCCATTGTCAATGTATGAGTGCAGAAATGGCCAACTATCTGATTACATAGTCCATGAAGACAAACCATAGTAGAAGTAACTACCTTAGACAGTACATTGTTGAGTACCTTCCCTATTTCTTCGGGACGAAGAAATATTTGTTCTTGGGGAAGATGTTGGAGGAGCTAGTTGGTGAGCCGACTAGTTGAATAGCCGACTAATTAGAGATTAGGTCGGCTGCATGAAGTCATGTTGGTTGACCAAACCGATAGGTAGTTATTCGTAACCGTTTTTAATCATATATATTAGCCTGTTGAGCCAGATGAGAATTTGGTTAAGTTTTTGTATATTTATGGACCCTCATGTAATATAATAATTTGTTACTTCCTTATCTATTCTTGTCTCTTGTATCTGTTATGTTTATATGTTTCTATGTGTATTATTGGTAACCCTATGTGATCTATGAGATTACAACAGATTGTAACTATCCTAGCTAAGATTGTACCGGCGCAACCTGCTTCTTCTAAACAATTTTCTAGCTTATCAATGTAAATGCTAAAAAGTGTAGAGGAGAGAAGGAAACCTTGTTCAACTCCAATATTACAATTTATATATGTTTTCAACCCCTCATTATTCTTAAACTTGGCAGTGAACTTTTTGTATAACCTTATTGCAGTAGCTCTCCATTCAAAAGGAACCTTAAGCTCCTCTAGCCTATTCCACTATTTAATTCTAGGCATTGTATCAAAAGATTTTCTAAAATCCATAAAGTAAAAAAAAGGTCATACTTATGATTACAACATCCCTCTACCACTACTACATTTCGACCAAAAATCCGACGGCCGTATTGTCGGATTTTCGACACTTCTCTGTCACATGTATGACACTATGATTTTTTTTAAGCATCGGTGGTCTATCGTCGGTTATCCGACATCATTCCAATCCGTCGGTTAATCGACACCTAAGTTTACCGTTGGTTAAATGTAAAGCGTCGGTTAAGCGACAGAATTTCTTCGACGGCAGTGAATTTTTTTTTAAAAATAACCTTCAGGTCGTCGGTTAAGCGACGGCTATAAAATGTCATCGTCACTAAAGCGACAATTATATCCGTTGGTTAAGCGAGGGTTGTCAATTTAAAAAAAAAAAAAACCTTTAGTCCGTCGGTTAAGCGATGGAGATATAATGTAGTCGTCAGTAATGCGACAGTTATATCCGTCGGTTAAGCGACGGTTGTCAATTTTTTTTTTTTTTAAAATAATTTTCATGCCGATATTAGGGTCTTAAGAACATTTCCTATTTTACCATGGATTTATGGGGAGCTTTTACAGATATGTGCCCTTTTCTAGGGTACATCATCATATCACTTTTCGACAAAAAACACTGCAGATTTTTTAAGGTTGTGCTGGTATTTTCTACATCTACGGATGAAAAAACACTTTCTCCTCATCATAATGGAGCCAACTACCTTTTCAATGATCAAATGATGGCCCTTCTTGGCTCTATGGATGTATTTGGAGAAACCCCTCCCTCATAGTTATGACCTAGTTTGCTAGAAAAAGGATGAAACACTTGGATTGGATGCTCTCTATGTGGAGTCGGGCCTTGTTTATCACACCAAGAATAACGAAAGTGCAAAACGGAGCTCTCCAGTCTCAAGATGGTGGACTTCAATAGTGTAGACTCTAGAGTATATTGCAAGATTCAAGAAACTAAAAGTTGGTATTATTATATATGTTGGCAAGAAAAAATCAAATTTGAAATATGTGAGTATTGTTCTATATAATCTTTCTCCTACATTAAAAAATGTTGCTATCATTTCTTACAGCATGTCTCTTTTTCTCAACCCCTGCTTCACCTACTTTATAGGTTGTGTTTTCTTACCTTATCAAGCATCAAGACACCTTGAGGAATTTAGGTTAACGACCCTTTAGAGATCAAGCCTATCATTTGGGAGTCTCCTCCGCAAGCATGAGTGTGCAAAGGAAACACCCAAATCCTTAAAGAAGAAGTGGATAGCATGCTCTTGTTGCCATAAGGAAGGACATTCCTTCAAGAATTATTTCATCCATATTTAAAAAATTGAAGAAATTTCTAGACAAACAACTAGCAACAATGACCTCTTTAAGGACAAGGCTGGTTTGTCAAACTTGCAAATTTAGTTGTTCACTCTGCCATGTGGGCTGGTATATACCTTAATAAATGCAGCAACATCACCAACCTGAAAAATTCAAAAGCTAGTCAATCACATCTTAGAAGAGTGCAACATAAATCCTTTTCTATATGATCTGTGAAAAGAAATCGTTTGTATAGGCATCAAATAACAATATTCCTCCAAGTTTTGTATAGGCTGGATGATCCATTGTTGCATTCAAATTCAACAATGAAGTATGTAGACAACCTATATGCTATGTTTTAAATTACTTCTTTCATGTCCTTTGTTTTCTTGAGGATAGCATGTTAATTCCAAACATCCGTAGATTAATCATGGTTTGATTTACAACCCTTCTTTGGGCTTGTTGTTTGGCAGATTCAGGATTTTCTTAATTGCAGACAATTTTAAGAAAACAAAAGGAGGAAAAATTTAAAAACATTAATTACCCGTTTTGACAATTGCACCAGGCATTCTTCAATTGCAGCCTGAAAAGACTTGTTCCAGTTGTTTATTTCATCACTCAAATTTGAAGCCTCAGAAGAACAATGCATGCTCTTGCGCAAATGCCATGCCAGATCACTTATTGCACTAACAACTACCACAGAAGATGGCGATTTTGACCGTTTTACCAGGACAGCAGTAATCTCAATAATGTTAATCTGCATTTGAGGTTGCGGCACCACATTCTTGTGATCAAGATGTTTAATCAACATGGATAAGAGCAAATGAGTAGAATGACCTGCAAATCAAACAAAATAAGTATGTGAATTATCATATTCAATAAATGAGCTTCATAATTAGAAATGATGTCTGATACTAATAAAACATCTACAAACTATCTGATAGTAACTATGTAAGCCATGCAAAATTCTGATTGAAAATTCAACTGAGTAATTTGTTAGACAAGATAATGACGTAACCACACTAACGTGACTATCAAGGCTATTTTAAGGATAGTTCGTGGAAATTACTGACAATCTGCATCCCAAGAGCTATAATTTGTCCAAACATGGATTGTTTTGTATGGTGTTTTAGCATTACCTGATCTCTCCATTAATTGTTGCATGTCATATCGAATGAAAAGAGAAAGTCCATGCTGAGGTGACCAATGCTTTCCACTGTCAAAAATGCGAAACATAGGTTCAAGAACACAGCATACAGTAGTGGCCTCCTTTGCAAGTTTTTCCATATTTTGGAGACAAAGTTTAGACCAAACTTTGGGGTTCTCTGCTTCTTCCCTGTAAGATTATTCAATAAATAGTGCATAAAAAGAACTAATGATTCTTAGATAAAATAGTTAAAACCTAGAGCACAAAACAAAGGAAACATGATGATTTGCATACCTTGTGAGATTAAGTTCACCTTTAAAGTCCCAGACCTCCTTCCAGGAAGGAACTCTTCTAATTGCTCTTGCTGTCACTTCAATATGGCCCTCACCTCTATGTGCTTGTACCCAATGATCATCAAAATTATCACTGATATGATTATCTTTATCCATTGGAAGCAATTCATAATTGTCCAAGGTCACTGCAACAATCTAAAAAGAATACCAAATGAAGAGAAGATAGCCAAAAGTGCCATCAATGTTATCAACCATAAATTTGCAAGTGCAGAGGAAATATTTTTATTTAACTTGCATTAACAAATAATAAAAATGAAGAGAAAGAACAAAATATCTTAAAAACCTAGAACATAATATAGAAGTGTCAAGCTAAATTTACAATATAACTATCGAGCTAGTAGACTCTTACATCATCAAAATCCATGGAAATATGTGAATGTTCTCCCATGAACCACACCTGTGCATTGAGATGAGCCAAAAAGCAATATTATCCATTAGAGCAGTAAAATGAACTGAAAAGAACCTCAAAATTAGCCATATAAGCCTAAAGTGCCATCTTCTTAGTCATGTTAATGATAAATAATAGTGTGTAAACCAAAGCACCAACTCTGTAACACGAGTAAATAGAAGCTCTCATAATCTCAGAATCTGGTTCAATGCTATCAAACTCCATGTTAAAAAGAAATTCAAAATCATGCCATGTTTTTGAAAGCATCATATTACATTGGAACAGCCACAAGAAACAGCGTAGAAGGCTGAGAGAATTCCAGCAAAGAGCTTAATTCATTCCGCAAAAGTGCTACCAGGACCAAGGAAAGTTTTCCAGTTTTCCAAGGAAAGTTTCATATCTAGACATTGTAAAAACTGCATTATTGGAAAATAATTGGAGTCACTACTAGTTGGTTTTCTGCGGATCCCTGTATCTACAGTTGGCACAAATGAACAGTTTAAAAGAGATTGCATTTCACTATCATGGCTATCAGAGATTTTAAATTTTGTGCATAATCAAAATACAACATTGTTGCATTTCACTGTCTTTGCAACAACAATGATTTTCATCTGACCCCAAGACCTTGAAATGTCCCACTTGGCTATGAGCTAACCTTTCTCTGATATTATGCTAACTAACTTGGTTCAGTACTTTCTACAAGTACTTTGGATGCTAATTAGATGCCCACTGTTTGAAACTCAACTGAATCCCTGACTGTCGGTGCACTAATAAGTCTGTATGGTTTTCTTTTTCATGATTTATTTGGGCTCATTTAATCACAACATTTATCAGTTATCTCACATTCCATCCACATAATTGTATTAAACAAACATAACATAGAAAAATGGTGAGAAAATTAATTCAAAATAATAGACGGATGATATTTATAATGAGAAGCACAAATACATGCTTGGAAAAGATTATTGGATGTTCTGAGTCCCGGAAATTTCCCATCCAATTAATTTCTTGCTGTGGCAGTCACTCCACATAATACTGATAAAGCCCAGAATGTATATGTATATGTTTCCCAGATATCATATCCAGTATCTCCTTCACCCTCCTCTCTCTACAGTTCATAATCATTGTCTCAAAGGTCAATGAGTGCACACTGCAGACCCCCTTCTCTAGCAAGATTAACACTCCAATTCCTACAGTGGTAATCTAGGAATATTGAGAAAATGAATACAGACTATATGAAGGTCCCCCATTAAACAATGAGACCTAAAAAGAAAAAAAGCAGTGCCATCTTTTGACAGACTGCAGGGAGTTTACTTATAAAAAATCTATTTTATGTAATGTGCCAGAATAATAAGATTCAAGAATTCCCTCAGAAAAGATCCAAGATTATTAAATGGAGAAAGAAAAACTGTGCACCATGCAGAATGGAAACTCTATTGCCCACTGCCAACCTTCATGTTATATGCAGAGAGAGATGCAAGTTTGAAATGTTTTAAAGGAAGTGGGTCTTTCATTCTGCTCAGAACAGTATATGTTGAATGGGGGTAAAGTCAACAGTGATAAAGATTATTTGTATATTGGAAATTGCTATCTTTCCTTTCCTGATGAATCCACCAACAAGAAAAATGATAACAATATTATAAAATATCTCTTAGGTTCATAGGAGTTATGGGGAAAATGGTAGCAGAAAATTTGAAACAAAATATGGTAGACAGAAGGACAAAAGGGACAATCATATCATGATATGCACAGCATAAGCCAAAACTGATTTTTCAAATAAAAAATGCCATCAAGACAAGATAAATCGTATTGACCCAATGGAACTTGATCTCCAACAATCACTAATCTAATCACAACATAAGAAGAAATTTGGGAAAACTATTTTGCCTATGACATACAAGGGTGCCAAATCCAATAACAAGATTTGTGCTAACAAGGGCCATCTTCCACTAAAAACAGAACCATTAATGTTCTTGAATGAAGAACCATTATTGTTCTTGAACGAAGAAACACTATTGTTCTTAAATGAAGAACCATAATCCAATTCTTGATAATTACAGCCAGAAGGGCAACTGTGATAGAAGTTCCCAAGGGAAAATTCAGTCATGGAAATGCAGCGAACCATGAGAAACAAATCAGTATGGAATTATGGAACTATGGAAAAATTGGTTACCATGTTTAACTGTTGTAGTCTGGGAATATTATCATCAAAGCCAGGGATGGGAAATAAATTATAATAATGACAAAGTTTAGAGGAATTGTGAGCAAAGAAAACACAGGGAACCTGAACAAACTTTTTTCTGATCTCCTTGTTACATGGTTTCCCATCACATGTTCATCTAGGGAGTGTAGCTATGGTCTCTTCTACCCTCTCTGTTGAGGGATTTTTGTATACAATTGAGTAATTTTTCAGAGGCACCTGTCTTGTCCTATCTTAGTGTTGCAATTTTCTCTGATAGATATAATATAGCATGGGCCCCTATACTTCAAACAAAGGGAATAAAAAACATGGTATGGTATAAAAAGGATGGAGAAAGTGGGTATGTATAGTTTTTCTCTGAGTTGAGGCCCATTTATATTGTGGGAAATTACATCCTCTAGAAGTTTTTACATATCCCATTAAAGGCCAATTAAGGGCAATATACAAATGCAAATAATTATGTGGTTTAGTAAAGCAAAGCAATCCCTGCTCTGTTATACCCAAAATTTCCAGTTTAACTCAACTCCAATCCAAAACTAGGTCAAATCTAACCAGAACAAGGCAGCATTGGCTTGCTACATCAAACTTAAGTCAAAAATTGTGAAACTTGACAATCTATGCAAACATGACAAGCTGTAACCAGGTCCAATCACCCGCATGCCTATGTAAACCAAGAAATATCCAATCTTAACCATTTTTTGCACATCTTGCAGCAAATTTTTAGACCTTCATGTAGCATCAATGGCACAGATTTTGTGTTCATCTTCTAAGCATATTATCTGTAGGTTAGGGAATAGAAATTGTACTCATTTTCTAACCAATATTCAAGCATATGGGCACAGATTTCCACCGGATATTTTTCATAATACAATTTTCTATATATTGTGCTCAGTTTCTACGCAAATTTTTGATACCTTGGGCACATATTTTCACCAATATTGCAGATATGTTGTTTATAATGCAATTATGTTCTACCATACACCTATATAGTGCTCATTTTCTGAGTAAACTTTCTGGCACCACTGAACCAGGAAAGAGACAAAGATCAATAAAGTCCATGATGAAAGAAATCACACTAGAGGAAGTTGAACCTAGAATACTTGTCTGAGTATGGGCATGCACATTATAGCGGTAGCTTTAGAGTCCATTAGAGTGTCAAGTCAAGTTGTGCCATGGACACAGTGCACATGGTAGGGGTAACTTTAGAGTCCATTAGTGTGACAAGTTCAGCCTTGGACAAAGGTTTAATTCCAGATGTGATTGCCAGAGATGTTTCCAAGTCAGCATGGAATTTATAATAGGTACTACTGTTCCAATTTTAAAGATATTGACCTGGGTACATCTAAAAATAATAGTTCAAAAGTGCTCCCAATTTCCAGGGCAACCTATAAAGTGATAATTTGGTGCCTAGAAATGTAAAACCAATGAAGTTTATAAAATACAGATATATATAAGAACATCAAGTCATCTTTTGCACCATCCGCAAATTTATGTGCATCTAAGGTTTGATGAATATATCTAATATGATCATCAATAGATGGGCTTTCGATAGTTTAGAGATTCTATATGAGTGTGTTAAGTTGTTAACTTGTCTTCTTAGTTTCAAAATACAATTATCTTACCGCCTTGAATCAAGCCCTTGCAATCATGGCAGTAAAACCATAACATCACATGACAAAATTGTGCCACCATTCTTGTAGGTCTGCAAACATGCCTCCAAGTGGGTCATGCATCCAACCTTACTTATTAGTTACTACAAGTCTCTAAGAAATGTCTATTAACTTGTTCAGTGCTACCTTACAAGATCATCTTCAGATGACAAGCTCTCCCCTAGTTTAAAAATAAACGCATCTCTCATAGTACAACGAAATTATATATCACAAGCTCTCCTCGATATCCATGTGTATTTAGAAAGAAACAGTGCATCTCTCATAGTACAATGAAATTATATATCAATTTTGAAAGTCCACAAAGATATTTAAAAAAAAAACATGCTAGTTGCTCCACAGTTATTAGCAGAAGCTGGGATGCATCTTACAAACTCATCACCTCAAATGATCTCCAGAGTGAAAAAGATCTTTCATTTCTGCTTCATGAGCATCCCGGTTAATGTATCACCAAAGCCAGAAATATCTCAAAAATAGTGCCCTTCATTTAATCAGAACTATCAACCTGAGGTCGTAAATGGCCATGGGCAAGCCCCCCATGTTTTGGTAAATTACCAAATTACTATATTCACCCACACTTTTTGGCAAATCACTATGTCTACACCCATAATTGTTTTTAACTATGCAAATTTTCCAAGGAGACCATTCTTGATGGCATTGAAGGAATTCAAAATAAGAGGCAGCCTATGCTAGAACTTAGAAGCTTTAGTCATAAAATAAAATCTATAGGGAGAGCAGAAGCAACCAAAGCTGAATGTTTTGAGACTACTGAGAAATTGATAAACTTTCAAAAAGATGCAGACCTGAAGAATAAACAATGGAGGTTTTTGCACAGTCATCATCTGAAAGTTTCACAGGGCCAATTCAGAGAATTATCCTCTTGACAAATATAAAACTAAAGTCTTCAAAAAGTAATAGGTTGTCAACTAATTAACTTGTGCTTGAATGCATGCACATCTCCGCCTTACAGTAACAGGAAAGGAAAATTTATATAAAATTACCTTGGCTGCCGGAGTTAGCCAGTGAATCTAACGAGTTCTTCCTCAGCCGTTCATTGTGTCCCGCCAACCTTCTCCTGCAACTTCTCTTTGCGTCGTCAAATTATGCTATGACATGGAATCTAGATAGGCACCACAACACCCAATTATTCATATGTATTATCAAATTATATACTTAATATGTATGGATCCATGTTGACCTACTCAGAAAAACTATGACACCACAATTGGAATTTAATTTGTGCCATAAGCATCATATGAAGGGATTGTTAAACATAAGATGTAGATGAATGAACTACTTACTTATGCAAGTATCATAATTCATGCCATAAGAGTCATATGAAGGGATTGTTAAACATAATATGCAGATGACTGAAATACTTACTTATGCAAGTATCATGGTCTCTCATATACAGAAGGTCACCTTTGCAGGTACATTCATAGCTACCCTATGTATTTTTGCAGCTGCATTCTGAGCACTGGCAGGCTACCTTTTCTTTGCATTCATTTATATCTGATCGGTAAGTTGTTAAACAAAAATAGCATCAATAACTGTGCTAGAAATTTTTGTTTTCATCATATAGGAAAGTATCCACTTCAACATACCTTCACACTTATCAACACCGTTTCCCCTAAATCCAGGAGGACACTTGCATCCACTAGTTTGTGTGTCCTGGAGTATTGAAAAGAGTAAATATCATTTCCCATTAAAATCTACATGGTCAAGTTCTAATTGAGAAGGACAAGGGCTCTACCAAACAAGCAGAGAACATCTGTCCATCCTGGGTGCTATGCTAGCAACCCCCATTATTGATCTTGCACTGTCCTGGCCCAGCAGCATGTAAAATGGTGATTTGGGAAAATATTAGACCATTAAAGCATGTTACACTAGAAATAGTTGTTTACGCTATCACCAGAGACTGGATTAATTACCTGATCCGGATTCGCAGCGTCTCCAAAATGCTACTGCTTTCCTAGCTTAAGGCACGTTAAGGAATCCCTTTGAACATCCTTGATGACATTAATGTTATCTCTCATGGGACCCTCGTTAGCACTATGAAAATTGTCATTCCTCCTGAGTCCCACCCAAGCCAACTACCACCATATTTCTCTGACAGAATGGCTATACTCAGAACCCCCAAGAAAATTACCACCATTTGCAACCCCTTCTACAAGCCAACCCTTCAATAATCCAGTGCCTTAGCTTTTCACAGAACCCTCAGCCAAAGGATTTCGATGAATCTTGACATCCATAGGAAACTGTGCCTTATGATTGCCTGAAAAACTCCAGTCGTTGATGAATTCAGTAAAACTACCAACAGCCATGAGAAGCTTAGACAAGGGCGAGGACTCATGAACCATGTTCATCCCACGGAATAACTCCTTCCCAATATTATAACCCTCTTCTGAACAAACCCATTCAGCCATGATTAATCTCTCGTACCTATTCCCGGCCATACTGTAAAGCCCTGTGCAACCTTCCTAGTCCCAAGGACTCTTTAAATGCCAATCCTGCATCTTAGAGGGCCAGCAATGATCATGGCGGCTGCTGTTGTTGTTACCACCACGATTTGCCATTGAATTTGAGTCCATATTCTTAAAAATGACTTCTTCTTCATAAGACCAAAACTAATCCAAGGAAAAATATAGATACATTTTCAGGCTCTTTTCACATGATGAATATTACCAAATCCAGCGATCCCATATTTGCTTCGATTTCCAAATCCGGGATGATTAAAATACTAACCTTGTTGTCTCAACAAAACTTCCATGAGAGAAATACTCCCCAGAGCCTCATCCAACAGACCCGCATCAGAGAGCCCCTGAATCAAACTGATGTAGGTAAAAACATCTGGGGCCATCCCCTTCTTAACCATGAGAATCTGCAATTCTATGGAAAAATCGAGCTCGCCCATTTTACAGAGCCCATCAATCAAAGAAATGTAGATGTCAACATCGAGCTCGCAAACTATGGCCACCATCTAGTAGTGAATGTTTTCATGTGATGTGTTATTGGTAGTGTGTCCATGAATCGGGAACCCTTTCCATGGGTATAAATTGGAAGGAATGTTTCATGAACTATTCTATTTCTATGTGTTTCTATTTTTGTAGTTTGAAAATGTGATTATGTGAAATTAATTAACACATAGAGATATAGATAAATGCAAGAGATACATTTTAATGGAATGCATGAATAATCATGGATTCTTTGGATGAATGAAAGTTTTTTCAATAAGGAAAATTTATAGGTAGAGATGTCTCATATATGGTCTTGAGGGTAGGCCCATAATGAAGACTAGTTACTACCACATGCCTAGACAAACATTATAATATGGATCACATATTATATATATATATATATATATATAATTATTGTATGATACCTAATCAAGAAATTAATTGAATTTTTCATGATAATATCTCATGGTAATTGAATGTCTATGGTATAGGTGAGATACCAGTTCTTTCTTATGAATATAGATGATTACTTCTATAAGCTTGAAAGTATGGGGTGGGATGATACTATGATGACATTAGAAACTTGCACTATGCTTTGATCACCTAGAGATAATATTTTTTTTAGTTTTCTAGTGAGATTCCCTAGAAGTAAATCTTTAAAATTTGTTTCTCTTATTGCATGTGAAATCCTTGGTAAATGATGGATTTCCTTAGGCATTGTTTAGAAAATAAAAATATGCATGAGATTGTAAGGGTGAATGGCTACAAGGAAAAGAGGAATCGAATGAATATCATGTATGAGATTCATGACATATGATGGTTTGGGTCAAGACAATATATTTTGGGTGTATTAGAGAAGACCATAACATAATATTTGCCTTTTGATGCGCTGTCGCTTAAGTGACGCTTATGAGGCTAGCCGTCGCTTAAGCGACACTTATGAGACTATCCGTTGCTTAAGCGACGCTTATGGACACATTTTCAAAAAAAAATTATCTTTGTGATTTTTGGTAGGTTTAAAAAAAGAAATCCACGGGTCGTCGGATTTTGTGTCGAAATGTAGTAGTGTACAATGAATCTCCTAAGGTTAATGAGGCGGTCCTTGGTTGAATGATTCCTTCTAAAACCTACTTGGCCTTAAGCTCTCTTACCTTCCATTTCTATTCATTCATTAATCTTCTTTTCTAAGATAATACCATATAACTAAGCTAAGAGAGGGATAATCATAAGAGTCCGATAATTAGAGGGATCATTTTTATCACAAATTTTGAAAATAGGAATAATGAGGCTTTGAGCCCAAGGTGTAGGTGATCCAAGAGGATATTGGTGGCCACCTACCTATTCCACTTGGACCCTGACCAATGTTTATTTCAGTTTTTCAGTTTCCTTAATTGTAGCACACTTTACTATTTTTGGCAGTTTTCGGGTCCTAAACTTTCGGAGCTGTTTTGAGGCCCTAAACAAAGTTTTTTCGGCATTGAATGGTCGGGAAAATATGTGCTTGTTTTGGAATTAATATTTTTGTTTATGGATGTATTCCTTAAAGAGATCTTTCTAATGATGTATCATGCATGTCAAACGGAGGTAGTATGCCAAAGTTACGACCTCGGGAAATTGATGTAACAAGTTACCCAACGAGGCTCACATTCTGGCATTTCACCTCCTAGGGTTAGGTTTTTGGATGTGTATGGTTTTCATTGTTTCTCAATAATATATAGGCCTTTGAGCCTCATTGTAACATAGAGTTCAGAGGCATGTAGCTACCACATCTCTTCTCAGAGATAAGCTACCAGCAGTCTAGCTAGTTTATTTCCATTCTGTATGTAAGCAGGTTTCAGTTATTTGATTAATGAAATGAAGTGTTATTTCCACTGCATATTTGTTTCTATGGTTATTTGTGTATTTTGTTGCATTCCTACATAAATCTGGATCAGTGGTATCAGAGAAATCTGCTCTTTCTTGATCCTTCTTTGCATGCCCCCAATGAGGGCAGGGTATAAAGAGTTAGGGCTCAATCTGGTTAAACCTTTGCAAGATCAGCCTCAAAAATCCTGAAGGCCTCCCATGGGAGATGAAAAGAAAGATGAGGGCATAGAATATCCTATCAAATTTTTGCTCGAGGAGCCCTTGAAAAACAAAGGAACCCGATGATGGATAACTTTGCCCAGATCCTTCAATGACTTCCCACTGGTGGTGCATCTACGTCCAACAGCCACTCTGGAGGCACTTTTAAGGTAGAAGTAAACTTCAACATTGCCATATTTGATGGCCAAATATATGCAGACACCGTAGATAGATGGTTGAATCTATTAGAAGGATATTTCTCAGTTCAGGACTTTTTCGACTGGGAAAAGATTACTTTTTCACTACTCAAAGCTGCCCCCCATGTTAAGGACTAGTGGGAAACCTACTGTGAGAGAAAGGACGAGGAGGAACCATCTCTATTCTCAGCTGTACCCACTTGGAATTCATTATGAGATTCCATAAAGGGACAATATTACCCCATGGGGAGCTATGAGAAAAAGTACATACAATGGACTACGCTGCGGCAGCAAAGAGATCAAGATGTGCATGAGATGATGAATCTGTTCCATACCCTGTGCACCAAGTTGGGTATCAAAGATTTAGAGAAACATTTGGTGCTAAAGTACCGTAGTTGTTTGCACAGATATATTTAGGAGGAAATGGAGTTTCTTGACATCTCCTTGCTTGGTACGACATATCGGTATGCTTCTAAAATTGAGCAAAAATTCAAATAGAAAAAGTGAGACTTTGGATCTGTGAATCAGAAGCAAGCGAAAGGTGCCCCAAAACCACAGAACCAAGGACACAACCAAGGCATGGCAACTCAAGACAACTTTCCAAATTTGCAAGCAAAGAACAACATTGCGAAGCCAAAGAAAGAAGCGGGAAAGTGGTGCAAGTTCCATAAGAGCCCCACTCACAACACCAATGAGTGTTGGGCCAAGCAGTCACTAGTGGCCGAGATAAAGGCTTCCGAATCAAATGCATACTCTGACACTGAATCAGAACCCAAGAAGGGCAATGATAGAGGGAAGAATATTATCGATGCAAAGCTGAATGCCACCATTGCCACCACAAAGATCCAAAAGGAAGAACCAGAAGATTCAGAGGAGGAGGAGCATCTTTTCCACTCCCAGATGTGGGTAAAGGGTTCCCCACTACAATTCATTGTCAACAGTGGGAGCCAAAAAAACATCATTTCAGTAGAGTTCGTGAAGCGGTTGGGATTTCCAACCATAGCACACCCGCAGCCATACACCATCGGGTGTCTTCACCAAGGACGGGATCTCCACATCAACCAGTAGTGCCGCCTTCCCTATAGCATCAAGCCCTTCACCAATGAGGTATTATGTGATATTGCTCCTCTTGATGTTTCTGATGTGTTATTGGGTCAACCATACTTATGGAAGCGACATGCTGTGTATGAGTCTCGGCCTCGCACTGTTATTATTATGTTGGGAAATAAGTTACAAGATACCAAGGGTACCACCTCCTACTTCTATCTCTTTGGTTACTGCAAAACAATACAGTAAGCTCATTTCCAAAACCAGGAAATTTGTTTTCTTGATGATCCGCCCTCAGGGAAGGAAGAATATCATGGCCATGACCTCCGGACAGGATCCATTCACACAACAACAACAACTGGACAAGGTTTTGGAGGAGTACCAGGACATATTCACCTCACCCACAGGGGTTCCTCTGCACTGTTAGGTCAAGCACCCAATTGATCTGACCCCAGGTGTGACGCTACCCAATGGACCAATCTATCGATGCTCTATTCGGGATAATGATGAAATCAAGAGGAAAATTCAGGAGCCGCTATAGAAGGGTCACATACAGCCAAGTTCATCACCTTGTGGGAGCCCGATCGTGTTGGTAAAGAAGAAGGATGGGACTTGGAGACTCTGTATTGACTATTAGGTGCGCTGAACAAGATCACTGCCTGGAATAGGTATCCGATCCCATGGATTGATGACCTCCTGGACAAGATTAAAGGGATGAAATATTTTAGCAAGAGCGACTTAAAGTCCAGGTATCACTAGGTACCAATCAAACTGATCGATGTGTGGAAGACTTCCTTCAAAGCCAAGGAGGGCCTTTCCGAATGGTTGGTCATGCCTTTCGGGCTGACGAATGCTCCTGCAACCTTAATGAGACTGATGGATGACATCTTGCATCCATTCACCAACTCATTTGTAGTAGTGTACTTGGATGACATCCTGATATTCAAACAAACTTGGGAAGAGAAACTCCACCACATCCGACAAGTCCTCCAAATGATGCGGCAACACAAGTTCTGTGCCAATTTGGACAAGTGCACTTTTGGCATGACCTAGGTTCAGTACCTAGGATACATTATTGATGAGTATGGGGCACATGTGGATCCAACCAAAATCCAAGTCATTCGGGATTGGCTAGCCCCAACTACTCTAACAGAGATTCACAACTTTCTGGGTCTTACTAATTTCTACCGCAGGTTCATGTTGAGATTCTCTCATATCACTTGGCCCTTGATTCAAGTCACCAAGGGGGGAGTAAAAACAAAATTCTTCTGGTCAAAAACTCAATAGAAGGAATTTGCAAAATTGAAACATCACCTCTACTGTTCCCCAGTGCTCACATTACCAGACTTGCAACAACCATTTGAGATTGAGACAGACGCCTTTGACTATGCTATTAGGGAAGTCCTTACTCAACAAGGGCATCCAATGGCATATCACAGTGAGACACTGTCCAACACAGTCCACAAATATCCCACTTTTGACAAAGAGATGTATTCCATTGTACAGGCTTGCCGACAATGGAAGCATTACATTTTGGGGAAGGAAACGATCATCCACACAGACCATCGACCCCTGCAGTTCATACAAACACAAGCCTAAGTTATAGAATGATCACTATCAGAAGTGGTCCACATATCTACAACAGTTTCATTTGAATATCAAGTACAAGAAGGGAAGCACCAATAGTGTTGCAGATTGCCTCAGCCAACCACCGATTGTGGTGATAACCACCGTGCTCAACTCTTATGGGAAAGAGACCTTTGATTGGCCGCTTATCTACAAAAGTGATCCAAAATTCAGCCACACATACAGGTTGCTCTTAGAGGGAAACCAAGTTCCAAATTTTCACCTCTAGGATGCACTACTATGTCACATGGGACACCTTTGTTTTCCTTCAAGCAAGTGTGCCAAGATGATTTGGGAAGCGCATTATAGTCAATTCCCTGGGAATTTCGAGGCCGAGAAAACAGTGGCAGTACTACAGAAGTATTTCCATTGGCTGAACCTTCAACATGGTGTTGGGAAGTACATTCGATCCTGCATTGCCTGCTCCATTGCCAAACCATCCATCAAGAAGCAAGGCCTCTATACTCTGTTTTACTACCCCTAGTCGACCTTGGGAATCCATCTCCATGGATTACATGTCAGGCCTTCCTTCTACTAAGCATGGAAATGATTGTGTTCTCATGGTTGTCGATAGATTCTCAAAGATGGCCATAATGGTGGCCTACAAGAAGAATATCACAACATAATCCATTGCTAAACTCTTCTTTGAACGAGTGTGGGTACACTTTGGGATCCCATGGTCTATAATCTCAGATCGGGACTGCAGGTTCCTTAGTACATTCTGGTCTATCCTATGGTCAATGCTAGACACCAAGCTCACAAAGTCCACAACTTTCCATCCCCAGACTGATGGCCAGATAGAGGTCATCAACTGGATGATCGTACACATTTTGTGCATGTACAACTCAAAGAATCCATGCACATTGGATGAGAGCCTCCCCTATGTACAACATAGCTATAATCAGTCCCTCCATAGCTCCACTGACCACAACCCCTTTCAGGTGGGCTTGGGATTCTAGCCACTATGTCCCATTGACGTAGCCATGCCATTTGTAGCAACTCAGGCTAATTCATCTCATGTCCAGTCTGAAGTTTCTAAGGCAAACAGCTTCATTGAGTGAATTCAGCACATTCGCCAATAGTTTCATGACATATTGGACATATCCAATGCTAAGTACAAGGAACGACATGATCAGCATCGAGTGCAACAAAACTTCTAGGTGGGCGACAAAGTGTGGCTACATTTGCAGAAGAGCGCCTCGCTGGACCCCACCACAAGCTTCGCCCACTCCGATATGGGTCATACACCATCACCAAGGCTGTCGAGGATAATTCCTTCGAGCTCAATATTCCACCATTCCTTGGTCTGCACCCAGTGTTCAATGCGGACCACCTTCAACCCTACTTTCCACCTCTACTGGACACATCAAACGTGGCAGAATAACTCACACCAACAGAGTTAAACACTGACTGCATGGAATAAGCCAAAACTGATCAGATTATGGACACAAAAATCAAGAACACCTACCAACAGAAGATCCAGCTATATCAAGTTGTCAAAGCAGGCTAATTCCTTCACCAAGGAAAGTGGCTCACCAGAGACCAAGTTCAGCAGAAGTTTCCTAATCTCATGGGGGAAATCAACGCAATGGGGACCATTGCTTCCTAAGGGGGGAGGAATGATCTAGGAGGATATTGGTGGCCACCCACCTATTCCACTTGGACCCCCACCATTGTTTTTTTCATTTTTCCAGTTTCCTTAATTGTAACACAATTTACTATTTTTGGCAGTTTTCGGGTCCTAAAATTCCGAAGCCATTTTGAGGTCCTAAACGACGTTTTTTCAGCATCGAATGGTCGAAAAAATAGGAGTTCATTCTAGGCTTCAAATTTTTTATTTATGGATGTAGTCCTTGAAGAGATCTTTCTAATGATGTATCATGCGCGTCAAACGGAGGTAGTATGCCAGAGTTATGACCCCAAGAAATTGATGTACCAAGTTACCCAATGGGGCCCAAATTCTGGTGTTTCACCTCCTAGGGTTAGGTTTTTGGATGTGTAGGGTTTCCATTGTTTCTCAATAATATATAGGACTTCGAGCCTCATTGTAACACAGAGTTCAAAGGCATGTAGCCACCACATCTCTTCTCAAAGGTAAGCTACTAGCACTCTAGCTAGTTTATTTCCATTTTGTATGTAAACAAGTTTCAGTTCTTTGATTAATGAAATGAAGTGTTATTTCTGCTGCATGGTTGTTTCTATGGTTATCTGTGTATTCTGCTGCGTTCTTGCATAAATCCGGATCAGTGGGAAACCCTTGCTTCACCGCTATATTAAAGAGTTTGTGTATGTGCGGGATGAGGACATGCCCTCCAATTTTAATGTTTTCCACTTGGTAGCCTTCAATGTGTTTGTCTTTTTCATTTTCTAAGCGCTTAACCCCAAAATCTATGTCGTCTAATGAGAAAACTTCTTTCGTTGTAGTAAGGGTTTGAATGTTATCTCTCATAACCAGGGATCCATAAAGTTTTTTAAGATAGCAATTCCAATATTTTAAAGCAATTTAATCATCTTCTTTTGTTTTGGCGTGTTAGAATTTTCCACCATAATTTATTAGGAGCCACCTTGGAGAGGTGTAGGAGATTTTGTCGCCTCTTACTTAGATAAATGCATTTTTTTCTTTTAATTAAGGATTTGTAGTGATTTATCTTGTCCATATTTTTTGAATATGTAGTAGCTTTCTTAATTTATTTTCTCCTATGTTTACACTCTTGATCATACCAATGGTTGGTTCTACTATTTTTTGTTTTAGTTGAGACTTCAATAGAGAACTTGTTAATGGAAGACGAGAGGGTTGTAGAAAAATTATGGTACAGATTTTCTATATTCTCCATGCTAGATAAAAGAACCATTTCATTTTTTAGATCATGGAGAAAATTGTTAGCTTTATTTTTATCGAGAATTAGGCGCTTCTCGAAATGATAGTTTTCTTCCTTGGGATCGCTATGCATGGAAATTTTGAAAGTTATAATTAAAGGTCTATGATCAAAGTTAGGATCATGGTCGTTGAAGATGTTGAAATCTATTAATTTGTTGTATATAGGGATATTATATATAACATAATCTACCACACTACTTCCAAGTCAATGGATACAAGTCATCTAGCTAGAGTTTCGCCATTTTGTGAGACCGTTGCAAATGATAAGATCTTGAGAACTACAAAATTTGACCAGCTCAGACCGGAATAAAATTTTCACCTAGATCTTTAGAACTTCTTTTGTACATGCTATCTAGCTCAAGGTCTTTGTCTAACCAAAGAGGATTAGGGTTGGAATAGTTTCTTAAAAGAATAGTTTGGTTACTGGAAATTTGAGCATTGAAGTCACCCATCAAAATGATATTTCCTTCATTCCTTAATCTAGAAATATCATGTTCTAAATCATTATAAGGAAAATTTTTATCTAAATTGTTTTTTTTATAGAAGGTGGAATTAATAAGGGAAAAATAACAGATGGCTATGCAGGTTTTGACATTATTAATGTATGTGATCTCTATCCAAATAAATTGGTTGTAAGGGTCTTTCTTATAAATACTAACATGTGGGGATATGTTCTTCCTAATGTAATAGGATTTACCTTCAATGCCTCTACGACATGAACATTTATTCCATATTGACCATAGGACATATCCGTCTATATTAGGGACCTTGGACTCCTCATGTTCCCAAGTTCCAACAAATAATCTAATATCAATTTCGCTCAGGATCCAGCTTAAATTGGGGCATTTACTCCATGGAAATCCTTGACAGTTCCGGGAGAAGATATGGAGTGTGTCAAATTGCTATTTATTACTGTCCTTTTGGTTTCTAACTCTAATAACATCTTTCCTATTTTTGATTAATGTCCATTTTACCTCCTTCCTAGCTTCTTTTACCTTTTGGAACTCCTTTCTTAATTTGGCTTGATCCTCTGGAATGGGTTCTTCATTTATAAATATCCCCGATCCTTTTAAACTTGATGTCTTACTAAGTATGTTTTATTTTTGTTTAAACTTAACCCGTAATAGTCTTTCTTTATTCTCAATTAATTTCCCCAACCTATTTTCTTCTATGAGACTGGTAGTTTCAATTTGTAACCTATTCTGAAGTTTTTTCTTGACAATGGCTTAGAACGTATCCTCTTCTTCTTCCTCTTTTAAAAAAAAAATTATGAGGTTTAAAGCTCTTTTTTTACCCTCATGGTCTAAGGAAATGAGCTTATTCATTTCATCTTTAATGGGTTTGGTATTTATTTTACCTTCTATATTATTTAGTGTTAGGTTGTGGTTAACTTTTTCCTCTAACTCTTTAATGGTATAATTTAACTTAATATTTTCTACTTGATTTGTCTCTCCTTGTTCAGGTGTTTTTTGAATTTCCATTGCATGCAACCTAGTCTCCATTATCTCTACCTTGTTCTCTATTTTTTTATCTTATCATCTAATTGTTTTTGGATCTCTTCCTAAAAAGACGCAAATTTAATAATGATCATGAATTTTAACTCTATATGGAGTTTAGCTTCTATTTCTTCTTTAGGTTTCTCTAAGGTTTCTATATATTCATAAAGTTTAATCTCTCCTTCTTCCCTACACTTCTCCACTAACTCCATAAAATCATAAAGGTAGGTTATGTAAGGTAACTATGCTAGGTCTTCCTTTAATAGTTTTTGGAAAATATAGTGAAGGTATAAAAGTGTACATAGAAAAAACTAAAACTAAAAATAGAAAACAAAATAAAAATTTAAAATCAAATAAAAATTTAAAATTAAATAAAAATAAATAAAAATAAAAAAGAGGGAATGAAAGTATGCACCTAATTTAGAGCTCCCAAATAAATGACTAAGATGCCCTAGCTCCCCTCGCCCCAGGAGTGGAGTGCCCATAAATTTAAATAGAGCTTTATAGAGGGTTTTCACCTGAGAGTTTCAGGGGAGGAGGGGAGGAAACTGTGCACCCAAATTAGAGTCCCCAAATGAAGATGCCCTAGCCACACTAATGGAGTGCCCATAAATTTAACCGAAAAAGGTTTTCACACCATAATCTCATAAAAGAATTTTCAAAAACTTTGTCAGCTATATTTTATAAAAACATCTTTTATTGACTTAAAATAATGTTTTTGAAATTATTTCAACTTATCTCTATACTAACAATTAAATGATTATAACTTTAAGTACCCACGGACCCACAAGTCAAAGAGTTGGTCCACCTTGGTCCACCTCAATTAAATTGTCATTTTACAAATTGAAGCAACATTGTTGTAAAAACTTTAACTAAATTAAACCTAATCATGTTATCATTTAAGGTTTTTATTGTTGTATTTTAACTTTAAAAAAAATAAATATTGATTAAAATAATTAATATACATGCTCTTATTTATGAAGTATTTGGTTTGTTGGATGGTTTTGGAAATTTATCCCAAAAGTTTAATTGTTTTTATAATTTTATTTTATAATTTAAAGTTTAATTAAAATATTTATTTATAATATTTATTTATTTTTTAAATATGGATTAAATTAATTATGTTTTTATTTATGAAGTATTTGGTTTGTTGGAAATTTATTTTAATTTTAATAAACGTTTAATTATTTTATAATTTGTTTTTAAATTTAATAAAAATATATTTAATGATTTGATAATTTAACATAAAATTCATTTTTTAAAACCAAATATATTAAAGTAAAAATAACATCTATATATGTAACAATTACTACAATTATTATTAGAAAAAAAAACTTGTTTTATGAGCATAATTTATTGGTTTGTTTTAGAATGCTAGACAATTTTTTAAACATTTTGGGTGGAACAATTTTGTGAGCTATGCGAGATTATGAGTGTTGATGATGAAAATCACTTTTAAAATGTCCTCCCTACACCCACATTATATCACAATTTCATAATTTTTGTTATAGTCCTCCCTAATCTTATAAAATGTCCAAAATATGGCTACCTATAAACATTTCTTTCTAATTTTATTGACCAAGAGAATACAATTTTATAACAATCCAAATAATTCATTTATTTTCTTTTAATATAGATAAACCGAAATAAATGGTTTTTCTTAATATTAAACATATCAAAACACCATCATCATAAATTAAAAAACTATAGCAATAATAATTATTAACAAAACCAACTTTTATTACCTCCAATATTTAAATTATATCAAAATACTCATTGTAATTTCTTATTATACATTAAGTCATTGAATTCATTAGCATGACATACATATTCCACTGAAAAAACACAAACTTCTCCATTAACCATCTTTAACACTACACTATCTTAATATCATTTTTAACTTTCCTTCTCAAAGCACTTTAAACCATCTTTTTCATAACTTGACCCAACACCCCAATCATTGAATCCTTTATTACCTTTTTATTTAACAATCTCGTGACTATCATTAAAGTTTTTCTTATGTTTAAGAATCTTGTAACTATTCATTAGATTAAGCTTGTAACTATTCATTAGAGTAAACATGACAATATAGCATATGATCATGATGGGATGTAAGCCTTTTGTAATTTATGACCAAATATCTTTACGTATAAAAATTAGGGTTTTAAATAATATATTTGTATATATAAACTAATTTCGGCCGAGATTTAGAGCACGTTTCAATGGTGATAGTATGTTAGGAAATTTATTCACTAAACTTAATGTTTAATTTAAAAAAGGGATTACATATTTATTAAAATTAATTGATAAGATGTAATTAATTTTAATACTTGTGCTTTATGTTGTTAATGGAAGTGTTCATATAGTGAGGTGTATGAATTCTTAAAGTTTTTTTTCCTTAATATGGAATTAATAATTAATTAATTTAGCTTAAAATTAAATACATGTGACTTTGCTTTTAGTAAAAATTTTAAAGTGAATTAATATGTTTAAATAAAAATATGGATTACAATATTATTAATAAGAAATTAACCAAATATTCTATAACATTAATAATATTGAATTAATTCTTTTCATATTTAGTCAATCTTTTTTAGGTTAACGATATTGTTTTTATGGTGATATATTCTTAGATCTTAATAAGCAACTAAGAACTCTTAAAGGTTTCTTCCATAATATGGGAATGATACTTAACATTGACAAAAAAGGTTATAATAATCAAATAGAAAAGTATTACTTATTCTAATTTTTTGTATGACAACATCTGACAAAAAAAGGTTATAATAATCAAATAGAAAAATATCACTTATTCTAATTTTTTGTATGACAACAATAGCTTCTAGGAAGTGAGTTGAATATACAAATATCTAGGAATTGATCTTTATCGCAAGCTTAACTAGAAATATATCTTTGAGAAAAGGATATTAAATGGTGGGTTGAATTCTTATTTTGGGGTTGATAACAGATATAAAATGACATGGATCTTGTCACTCTAGCATGTCAAACAATAGAGTCAAAAGTCACATGTAGCTCAAACGAAGTCACTCTCGATTGGCATAAAAATGCCAAGCCTCCGATAAATATTTGTTGATCCAAGGAGAGTGTTGCCACCTTTCACACACTTGGGGGTTAAACGTAGAAGAAATCTTCAAGCTACTAGGTGTGTCCTTGGGGGCAAGTATCGAGTCAAGTACTGGCACTTGATCTTGAATCATCCATTTATGAAAAACTCCTCCTAACGAAGCCAAGGGGGATGGTCCCTAAGAAAGAGTTGACTAAGGCTCTTGTGTTTTAGTCGTTAATGATGGAAGTAAGTTTTCTAGGAGTTTTTTGAAGTAAAATACTAAGACAAGATTGTTTCCAAATTTAAATTATAAATAACATCAACACATTAGCAATAAAGCTTAATAATAAGTGAAATTGAAATCTTGCAAATTAGATCAGTGTCAATGGAGTCAAAGTAAAGAAATAAGGCTATTGAAAGATGAAATGTTTTGCAATGTGTCTTGGCTAGTTTTATTATTAAAATATGAATTGATTTATGGGAAGGGGATTTTCGATATACTATAAAGTACTAAGAATATGTCTAGAATATAACGAAGGTGATTCTTCACACATAAATGTGGGCGATGTGTGGGCGGAATCAGAATCTCTAAGATATGTCCAACACTACACCAAAAAGAGTATATCCTAACAATATCTCGAGGTCACTATTCAGTAGTTCCCACTTCCTTTGAAGAATCTTCCCATGATTGTCAAGTGTAACTACGCTAGATCTTCGTAATATTTCTGTGGAGTTGATTTTATTAATGGATTATTAAATTAATGTGTGGAATTTAGATAATGTCACAACTTTCTTTTTGATTTCCCAACAACTAGGAAAGACCCACAGGGGGAAAGAGCATACACGAGGTTTGCAACGAAATGTATGTTCCAATTAAACAAAGTAATTATGTTGTAAAAGAAAGTAATCTAACAACAAATTGAAACCTTAAACTATGTGTCACTTTCTGATTATCCACCAATAATTGGAAAAACCTTTGGTTGGTGGCGAGAACATACTTCTTGGCAAAAACTTGGGTATGGAATTATTACAATATGTTTCTCTTACAATATTATGATGATGAAATGAAAATAAGTAAATTAACAACTGCAAATACTTATTCAAAATAAATTGGATCTACACAACATTAATCAACAAAGAGAAAGCATAAAATTTGGTCGATTTCACCTCAAAATTCACCAAATTGCAAGCTCACAATGCAATGCCACACATTAGCCTCCAAATCCTTCAATTTCATTAAAAAAATATGCAAAAATAAGAGTACAATGCGAATAGGTTCAATGCATCCTATCAAACAAGGAAGAAAGCCTTGATTAAATATGAAAAATGAGAGAAAACCCCAAGGGGGGGAATTTTCCAAGTGTTGGAGATTTTTGTGATGATTGGGGAAAACTAGAGTGACCTAGAGGTGGTAGGAACCACATATCACAAGGTAGGTCAAACCACTCTCTTTCTGTGACATGTATACAATAAGAGGTGAGCTTTTTCATGGATAAATGTGTCCCTCTAAGGAGAAATTCGCCCCCTCATGGATTTGGTTGGAATCAAGTCAATTTGATATTGATTTGGTCTCCAATTACCCCCAACATCATCCTTAGTTATCCCAGAACATGTCTAGGACAAATTTCCACTAATTTAAGGATTTTGTTTTTCTCCATATTTCCCTTTTTCAAGTTTTATTCACTTTTGCCTTTTTTTGGAGACTTTTTCACTTAAGTGATAAATAATCACTTAAAACATAGGAAAAGTGGGTTTTTAGGTAAAAAGAGTGCTATGAGTTTGAAAAAAATCACCCCCATGGAAAATTCCCTCTTTATGCCACACTTTTATGACATTTTGAAATTTTACAATTAAAATACACTTTATAGATAATTTTATTAAAAAACTAAAAATTAAAAAATGATTAGGGGGGACTTAGCACATGCTCACAAGACTTTGTGATTATGATAGAATGGTATAATAAATAGGATCTAGGATTTAATAACCCTCTTAAGTCATATTCACCAACCTCACCATCCTGGCTTTGGAGGATTTTGAGTGAAAAACTTCAAAATTATATGTCGCTTTAAAAAGCATCATATAACTAATGAGGGGAAAAAGACTCAAGGGTGATAAATTTGATGACTAATTCCCATGAAGGTCAATCCTCTTACATAAAAAAACCACCATATTATATCATTTATTACAACTCCCCCAAGGGGGTGTGAACATGCAATAAAAGGGACCACAACTAGTCTTGACGAAACCATGGAACTTTTGAGCACTGAGTAGGAACAATTGACTTGTTCTGATCCTTGGTGGATCACTTAAAAAATCCCCTAAGTGAAACTTAGTGGATAACATCTAGCTCCAACTACAGGACATGTGATTGATCTGGTCTTTAAGCAAGGAGAGCATACAAGAACACTAGAATCTCTAGTTTCTTATAATCTGTAAAAACATCTCAAATTTTACAAAAGAAATCTTCAGTAGCACAAGTTTTATGAAAAGAGCCAATGATACAAAAGTTTCTTTATTGAAAGGAATGAAAAAATAACTTATGAAAGAGAGTATTCCTAACTACATAAAAGAAATGCAGAAAGTAAATGCTCACTTTAACTAGCTTATTTTCCTACTATAACCAAGAAAAAATTAAATTTTATGTAAAATTAAATATCCAATGTAGCCACCTAAGTATTTTATCTATTTTAATGGTTTTTTTCTTGTATTTGGTTACCATCCAAAGCAAGGAAACATTATTCAAGAAATGCAAACCTACATGAAAATTCAAGATGGGATGGTTGGACGGGAGATTATGATCATGGAGAAGGTCATCAAACTACTTCCCAATCTAGCAAGTCCTCTTTCAGGCTTCTTTTATCCAAGATTGGATTGGACTACTATACAAATCCATATGATCAGGAAGGTCCTAAAGAACATCTCCAAGATTGGATTGGATTACTATGTGTAATCGCCAAACTTCTCCAAATCATAAAGAACATTTGTATGTGAAGATGAGGACTTAAAAAAAAAATCAACTAGCTGCACCCAATCTGACTCGTCACTACATTGCTTCTCTAAGTCCTCATTAAAGATACCGAAATACAACTCTCACTGATCATATGAATAATTTAATTGCTCTTCTTTATAGCTTTCATAAGTCTCGGAATATACACTCCCCTCATTGTACATATCATAGATGGGATTTTCAAAAAGATTTTAAAAAGTCTCATAGGTTGTATTTTCAAATAAATTCAAATAGTCATCATCTCCATCTATGTCAGATATGAGAGATTCACCATCACTTGTATTAATCTCTTGACTGTACTTGTCCTCCTCCGTATCATAATCATCTTCTTCTTCAAAAAAGGTCACAACGTAATAAACCTCGTAAACTATTATCATTAGGTAATTTCTGATTTTATCATAAGTTTCATAATCTTCTGTAATGGTTTCATCTTGAGATTGATTTAGAGTACAATTGTGATCCTCAATATCATTGAAATAATCATGGGAGGGTCCCCAATCTTCAATACTCTCTGTTGATGTGACATGCTGAGGGTGTTCAACAATATTTTAAATTAATGGCTCTTCATGCACAAACTCAATGGGGTCATCATGGATTTATTCTTCATTGTGATCTCTTAGAGGAAGCACCTAATACCTATAATTTCTTATCTTGATGAGACGAGGTACTTTAGGTTCTTCTTCATGATACTCTATCCAGGGAAAGGAAGTGGAAAGATCACATATGTTGATCTAGATAGAGCATGTTGAAAAGAAGAAAATATTTATGAGGTTTCTAGTCAATTATATCCAAGACATGGTACATATCCATAGATGAGCAACATTTCCAACATTCTTACTAATCCTTTGTCTAGGACAAGCTTAGTATGGTACATAAATACTCCTCTAGTTGAAGAGGGATTATTGACGTGTCTTCATAGGTGGCAAGAGATAAATTCCCCATAACTTAGACATGGTACATGACTCAGGAAACTATGGGTTGTGATACATTGTGGAGAGAATCCACATGAGCACACACATGGTCAAAGTATTAGAGACTTTTGCTACTCAAGAATAGTTATAGGATGGACTATGAGAGAATAGTTAAACCTCTCGAAGAGGTAGTTGGGGTATTGTAGTATAAATAGAAAGATCAATAAGAAAGTGACGAGGCCTTAAAGAACATCACAGAGAATGAAAAGCTCACATTAGAGGAAATTTGAGTTCTAAAATGGGCCTCCTAAGGAAAATAATAAAATAATAGTTAAAATAAAAAATAATATTTATTAAGTTTGGAGGAAGAAAGAAAAAACTACTCTTGTTGTTCGTATTTTCAACATATGTCCATGTGTTTTTACTAAAAGTTCAAGCAAGAGGGCTCGTTGGATGCATAATTAAATTCTTCATCCAACGTGTACCCACATTGCATACTTTTTACAGACCTCGCTACCCCAAAAACAAGAAATACATGAAAAATGTGATGATGATGTCATCATCATGTTGTTTAGGTATTCCTTGTTTTTGGGGTAGTGTGGTCCGTCAAAATTATGTAGTGTGGGTACTGGTTGGATGCAGAATTTAATTCTACATCCAACGAGCCCTCCCGCTCAAACTTTGAGTAAAAACACACAGATATATGTTGAAAATACGAGCAAAAAAATTAGTTTTTTATGACAAATATGTCAATTCAACCATTATGGTTGACTCATTTTATTTAATTTCTATTGGTTCTTGAATCCCAACTCACACTTGTTGGCTCATTTACTTATAAGGCCCATTTTAGACCCCAAATTTACTCTAATGCATAGAACTTCTCCAGATAGAAGAAGATTCAACAAGTCAACAAATGTTGAACAATGATAGAAAAGATAAGACTTTGTTTCTTCATGTTATTACATATTTGTTGTATAATTTTGTATGTGATGGATTTAAAATCCATGGTTTTTAGTTTAGAGACTCTTTATTCTGGATTGGATCCAGATGATGCTAATTTGTGTAAATAGTTGGTTGGTATTTGAGCAGACCTGTTGTATATTATGCTTACTACTAAGTATATGTTTAAGTGCCTTTTAGGTACATTAGAATAGGACCTGTATTATATTTGATATATGGAATACCTATTATATGATCGTGCTATCCAGCTATTTTTTTAGCTTGAGATAAGTGATGTAATTTGAGTCTAGTACTACAAAATATAAGTGTATTGCGGCTAGTACTACCGAAGCAAGATGCATGATAGAGAGTACTATAGCAGAAAATTGTGTTGTGTGGATAGTACCACATGTTGAGGAGTCATGTATCTTGGAAATATGCCTACTACGGTGAAAGACTTGAGCCTACAGTCATTAGGTGTTTATAGTCAATATTTATGGAAAACCCTATATGTGTGTTATGATAAAACACATTGAGATGAAGTTTTAATTCATTGAATCCATGGTCATGCAAACTGAATTCCAATACATAGCTACAGATGAGAATATTGAAAATTTATGACAATCCTCTATCTGTGACGAAGTTCTAACACTTCTGAGATAAGCTTCATATGGCAATAAATTCCTAGTATGGCATAGAAACTCTCCCTTGCTGAGAGGGAGTGTTGAGATTACAACATCAGGAGTCATTCTCCAGTCTTGTGAGTAATATCAATTCCTACAAATATCTTCATATAATTTAGGTGGTGATGTTGTAAATATTGTGAGTAATATCAAGCCGATTCTTGTGAGTAATATCAAGATAGTAGACTTGTGAGTAAAATCAAGTCCTACAAACATCCTCATATGATTGAGGTGGTGATGTTGTAAATATTGTGAGTGATATCAAGCTGAGTCTTGTGAGTAATATCAAGACAATGGACTTGGGTGTGTTCAAGAATTTGAGGGTCTCTTTTGGCGCGTTAGATGCAATAAAAAATTGAAAAAACAGACATCCATCAACTTGCATGGATATTTTGAGACACTTACACAATGAATCTTGCGATGAGTAAAAAACAGGAAATATAGGAAATTGAATGACCTTTCCAAATATATAATTTTTTTCTATTGAAAACGCTGTTAACTATCTAAATTTAGATATTTTTTAATGGGCATTTTATATTTTTGGGACAAATTATAAGGTATATGTTTTTGTGGGTGCAGCGTCTGAGTGACTAAATGATGGAATAAACTTACGAAAACTGGTATACATATAGAGAACATATAGGCCTAGTGTACGACTATTTTTCCAATAATAAAAATAATTTTTTTTTTTAATTATCTAAGAGATCAAACCTCGAAAACGGTACGCCAATTGTGGGTGCAACATTTGAATGTCTTCATGCAATTATTTGGAAATGGGTTTTTTATAGCATGTAGAGCTTGGTGTTCTTTAGTGCACCATAATTATTATTTTTTAAATGGTTGAGAAACGGAAGAGATATGGACGAAACACTAACAGTGTGTTTTTTGAGTTGAGGAGTGATGATAGAAGATAAATAATAAAAAAATAGAAAACATAATGTATTCTTGTTAGAATTTACATATTTGGAATCTACAAATAAACCATATCTGTTTCTAAAATCTCATAAAAAATGGAGGTGTGCAGCATAATCAGATGAACGGCTAAACATATTGAAAATTTGGATATAATGTTGAATTAGCCATGCTTTATCATACTCCAAGGCATAGGTATGTTGAATTCGACGCAAAGTACAAAGCAAACACATAGGCATAAGAATTTCATGCAAGCATGGGTCGAGGCTCAGCCTTATCATTTGGAGGGAATACATTTTTGAATTTAAACAAAACGAGAGCGCGTTTTAGTGAAGCAAAATGGGAGGGCATTTTAGTGAAGCAAAACTGGAGTGCGTTTTAGTGAAGCACAATGGGCACATGTTTTTAAATACTACAATGAGTTATTGTTTTGTCAGTTATACTTTTATTATTTTATGTCCTCCCTTGACTCCCTTCTTCCCCCTAACTCTTACTAACCCCCCC